>CM023830.1:7500-192500 GCA_013266295.2 Branchiostoma floridae x Branchiostoma japonicum
GTCGAGTTTTCGGCAGTGAAAAACTCTCCCAGCAGGCCAAAAATTGTCACAAACTATAAGTTTCCCCAGTAAAACAAGGAGTCTTTATCGAGCAGACATCAACTCATTTTGCTGCTTTTAGATTTCCCGCGCTGACTTTGACGGAGGTGTTCGAAATAGGGCAGGGGGTTCGATACGCTCGATCAGGAACGGTCTATATAGCAATCTGCCGCCGCGCCGCATGCCTGCAAAGCTGGTGTATAATGCCGAGGGGTGTTTATACTGGCTATACAGACACAGAGCTTCTTTTGGCTGTTGGTATAGGAGTGAAAGCACATGTAAGTACAACATGCAGTTTCTAAATGGCTAACCTGTACATCTAGCTATAAATATAGTATAATGTTAGTAGTACTACTACTACTGCAACTACAACTACATCTACGATTTGGTTCAAGTCATGCAGCCAGTGAGGGAGGGTAAGCAATGTCCGGCCCCTAAGCCATAATGGACATTCCCTTGCTGCTACAACTTGAACCCTAACCCCCCAAGGATGCAGCATGGTTGGTGATGGTGAATGCAGGTTAGTATGACAAATGTAACAAAACTGCTCACCTGGTATCTAGGTACATGAACAACAAATCCTCTTGCTGATCGTGGACTAGATCAGGCTAAAGGAATTCTCTTTTCAACAGAACTATGTCAGTGAAGTCCTTTGGCCTGACATGAGCTAAAATTTTGGTGTGCCTTGTGATTATGCAAACTTTCCAAACTAAAAGTAAGGTCAGCTACCATGACAACCAAATTGATTTGCTGAAAATTTTGCATTGATATATGAAATATCAAAAGGGATCTATTAGCTCTAGTATATTTTATAAAAAAATCAAAATTACTTTCACTTTCAATCTAGTGCTTGGAAGTTAAAGTAATTACATTTTGACAACGATGTCGCCGCTGTATTTCAGTTAACATTGTCACTTTTGGTAAGCTTAAGGGGGGGACTCCACTTTCCTTCATGTAAAGTTGAAGTCCCGCAAACTTTATTTAAGATTTTTTTCAGAACCTTTATTTCAAAATAATGACTATCTCATCTGTATTCAATGTGTGGTGTCCGTGCTTGGTGGCTGGAATATCTTTCTGGTGAAGTCTTCAGAACTAAAGCTAGCTTAACTTCTCCATCTTTCACTTACAAGTTACAGACGGATGAAAGAAAACTGAATATGCCATCTTTTCGTACGTTATGAGTGCATAGTTACATCATTCAATGTCCATTTTGCCACTTACAAAATGGACTAAGAAAATCGCCTGCAATTTAAATCTAATACAATTTTTTAATGTCTGACTTCCAAAACACAGTAATAAATGTTCGTCTACGTAACTATCATATTGCTATCTCTCTCTGGTGGCCCATTCCATCTTTGACTGCAGCAGTTGTGGGAGTGTGTGTTGGCTGTTGCTTACAAATCTACACATAAAAGAATTCTATCCCAGAACCACAGTACTTTTAGTCAATGTTATCAAAGATAACTAACACAAGGCACTGGTCCAAAATGTTTTCTACCTTTCACTTAGTTACCATAAATTCCCAATTAAAGTACGCACTTTTTCAACTTTTCGAAATCCAAAAAGGATCAGACCATCACCAAAGTATAAAACAACTAAAAAAGTTTTTATCTTTACAAAAACTGGTTGCCAATACTACTAGTGAAACATTCCAAGCTGCATAATTATGAATTTAAGGAAATACACTGCATATAGGTCCTTCATTTGAGCACAATTCCTTGGAAAAAAGAAACAGCATAAATTTCAATTTATCCAGTTCAAAATGTGTTCGAGATCAATGGTGAAGGAATGTGTTTTTTCAGTTTCAGGTCAGATTTGTCTATAACCAGCCTCGAATATGGGGTGCGTACTTTGAAAGGCAATTTACAGTATTGCGACAAACCACAAAGTAACACACTAACTTGTTTGACAAGCTGTCTTCTTTTCTGGAGCTTGCTTCCTTCAAAGATGGAGGGAGATTCCAGAAAGAGATTCCTGTCAAAGATGGAAAGGGGAAACATTAATATACTGTAAATGGAAATGTACGAAATTGCGATAAACCAAAGTATCATACATCCACGCAATCTGTCCTGCGCAGTGATCACTGTACATTTTTGTACAAAGTTAGGAATGAAATTTGATCAAACATATGGCAGTACAGGTATTCTCTAACGGCTAAGGAGAGATAGAAAGAGACCAAGCCAGGTCACTTGCTCTTGTATGTATTGCTGTATTGTGACTAATGCTGTACACTTAATATCCAAGTTTACCAGAGAATCAGTAACCAAATGCAATGGTC
Organism: Branchiostoma floridae x Branchiostoma japonicum; assembly: GCA_013266295.2. NCBI lineage: Eukaryota > Metazoa > Chordata > Leptocardii > Amphioxiformes > Branchiostomatidae > Branchiostoma > Branchiostoma floridae x Branchiostoma japonicum. Next base: position 9,818 of record CM023830.1, read on the forward strand.
TAGTTACAACCAGTATACAACAGTGGTCTAGTTACAGGTTATGGATGTCAATACAATGTGATGGAAACTTCAACAGATGCAATCTACCCCTCCCCGCTATTAATTCTCAAGTACATGTATCAGATATTTTAAAAAACTCAACATAAGTTAGAAAATGTAAGGTATGAAAATGAAATCAAAGCACTGGATGGGCAAGGGAAGAAAATGGAGCTAACTACAATGTGTGTGACGAACCTGAAGTAATGGTCTTGAATGATTTCAAATACCAGCGAGCGAACTAATTATTCCTAGCTGCTCTCACCTGCTATTGCCTAATGCTAATACATGTAAATAAACTAGAAGGCTAAATTGTCTGATCAGCAATACGTCATACACATGTAGATCCTAAAGCATGCCAGCTGGGTCCAGTACGTCATACTAGTAGGTCATGCCAGCTGGGTCATCCCCGTTACATTACAGTGGAATGATGAAGTTAGATAGCTAACCTGGTAGAGTTGAGCCGCCAGTTACTTTGTTCTGCAGTACCTTGCTGGCGTTCCTGGCGGCGCTGCAAGTAAGCAAACACAGGTTTCAGAATTTTCAAAACGCCAAAGAAAGTGTAAACAAACTACCCCTCCCTGCCATGAATTCTCAAGTATCAGAGATTTTTTTTAAAAACCATAACATGAATTAGAAAATGTAAGACATGTGATTGACGTGCAAGGGAAGAGAATGTGAGTTTGACCCGCCATTTGTTCTCAGGAAGGGACCATGAGCTCGGCTCCATCCTGGAGGCGGCTTCGCTAAATTTCACCCAAAACATAAGGTTGAATGCTACGCTATGGTGTGTCAGCGCTGCGCTAATTTTTCAGAAATATTTTTAAAACATCAGCCAGGAAAACATATAGGAATTGTGTAAGGTCTAATGTTCGGTTCTGCCAAGTTACCGGTCCACAACTGTTGCGGAGGGCATTATATAAGTCTATAATTACTATAAATGCGGCCCGCCGCTTTCAAGAGTCTCGACGGCTAGTCCTGTAAACACGATCTTACACAAAATTTTATAGAAAATAAAACTAATAGTGACGCTCCTAAATTCAGCTACCCTTTTCTCAACAATTTTGAGGAAAATCTGTAAGAACCCAACACTTCTAAAACAACTTTTGACGAAACATTTGTCACCAAGTGTGGTTGAAGGGCGGTGATTGACAGCTAGGTCAGACGGACAGCCGTCATCGTCCAATAATAAAAATCTCTTCAGGATTTACAAGACGAATTTCACAAAAACGTTTCAAATAATAGATAGGCTAAACTACGTGTTAATAGCTGGCTAATAGTAACTATGATAGCTAGTCACTAACCCTCGGCCCGTACCGGGTCTTGCTACACGCGTACACGGGACCCCGGACCTGTTCCCCCGGGCCCCACACATGAGAACTACCGCTACATTTCTCAATGTTAATAGCTGGCTAATAGTAACTATGATAGCTAGTCACTAACCCTCGGCCCGTACCGGGTCTTGCTACACGCGTACACGGGACCCCGGACCTGTTCCCCCGGGCCCCACACATGAGAACTACCGCTACATTTCTCAATTTTCCTGATAAAAACTGCAAAAACTAACCTAACAGTGATACTACTAGATGTCATAACATTTTGTCTGTTAATTTTGAGGCTAAATTTGTGAGAACATGTCAATTAAATGCAACTTTTGACGTAACATTTGCCACCCGTACGGTTGTAGTAAAGCCTCGGTCTAAGGCAAGGGCGATGATTGACAGCTCAGTCAGACGGTCAGCCGCCGTTCAAAAATGAAAATTTCAACTTTACTAATTCCTTGAGGATTTGCGAAAAGCACTTCACGAAAACGTTTCAGATAATAGCTAGCTCGGCTCAACTTCAGCTATATGTGTAACTGCAGTTACCAACTTGTAGCTGTTTCCTGAGCTCCGTAACGGGGTTTGCCTCCGTACGGGACCTTCCAGCTGTTTCACCGGGGCCCCATTACTACAGTGCGCTACTTGATATTCCTCAACATTTCCCGATAAAAACTGCTAAAACCGACCTGAAACTGATGCCACTAGATGTCGCAACATTTTATCTGATAATTCTGAGGTAAACATGAGGAGGAAAGTTGATTTTTTTTTTTGCATTTCTGACCGACGATGTAACTAGCTAGTTCCTGATCCGTAGTTTTGTGAACGTAAACACGCGTGAGGCCGCCATCAACATTCAGTCTCAAAATTTTCCAAATAAAATCTGCCAAACTGATCCAAAAATGATACTACTAGATGTAACAACATTTTGTAGGATAATTCTATGACAAACATGATGTGGTAAATAAATTCTTCTTCGAATTTTGACCGACAATATCCCACTATAAACCTCCTTGCAACATCCAATCAAGAAGTTTAAAAATCAAACTTCAAATCAACAGTCAAGAATTTCTGACTGAAAATTTTAAGAAATACGGAGAAAAATTACACATCCACGCTGCTTTCACCGTGAAGACCAGCTTTGTAAAATAATTATAACTTGATGAACATTAAAGGAATTTCTGACAGGAAAATTTAGACATTCCTGACACGATTTTAAGCTACCTCTAACCGAGCCTCCTAAATGCTATAAAAACTCAAATTTACCTCAAAGTCTCTGTCACAAATATCTTAAAATTAAGCGAGAAAAGGACATGACATGGTATACGAGGTAATACGTGTGTAAAACATGAAATTCTACCGCCGAAAATTGGAAAAAATCCTCACCTGATTGTTGACAACCTCTCTCAAGGTGCGTCCAGCGCGAAATGCCAAAAACTTTGTGCATCACGTGACGTGTTAAGGTAATTGTCCAATAAGGTTGCTTGGTAGGGAAATCACACCGCCAATCAACACGATAGAACGTGGATCGTGATTGGTCTATCGGACTTTGGACTATCACATTGTGCTCAGGTGGAATACAATAGTCAATGTTTTTACGTTCTTGTCATTTAACGGTATTTTCGGAATATTTGACTTACATACAAAAATTTGTAATGTTACATATTTTGGAGATACACATTTCATACTTTTGTCGGTCAAAAAGGGAAAAAGGAAAGCATAGCGATACACCCCCGACAATTTGTTCACTTTTGGATTCATCAACAGATGTAACGGTTATAAACACAAATTTGGGAATATTTATCTATTTCAGTCTATCATATATCATTATTTCTCGATAGTAAATAGTTTGGACATTGGCCATGGATATTTATTAATTGTGTAGTTGTCAAAAATGTTTTGGTCTAATGGTGTGTCTCATTTTTCGTTGGTGAGGGGGGTAAAAAAAGAGGATATTTTTAAAACCATTCGTAACGTTAACAGAGCATTTCTTTAACACTTTTAGAAAAAACAGTATCACCGTTTGTACATAGTTGTTTGTTCACGGACCTCTGATGACCACGTTACAGCTCATTTCGTATCGGGAAGTGAATCCATTCATCCATCCACCCCCAGTTTGGAATGGTCGGTCTCCCGCCACTCTGAGAAAGGGGGACAGTCTATCTCCAGTCAACACAGGTACTGAAGCACACTGTCGGGGACGGTTCAGTAACAACCTGGCAGATCTTCTAGAGCCCGGTTCTGCAAATTGCCTTATACTGTATTTGGCTGGTCGTAATTTCAGTAATAAATGTAATAATGTCAATTATGATCTCAATAAAGTTGGGACCTGGGAACGAGACTCTTAAACAGAGAACGAGACTCGTGAAGCATTGTGCATTTTCACCCTAAGCCGGTCATTGTTTTTAGGATTATCTATCAAAAGGCGCCTATCTGCCTACAAAATATCAAGACCATAGCATGTCCTGGACAAAAGATACAAAAAATAAGCATTGTGGAAACACACTACTCTCTTATTCATAATTTGTATTCTTTTATTAGCAGGTAATGTATTGTTATAAGCTACATGTTGTATGTTTGTATGTTTGTCGGTATTCTTGTGGGTCAGCTGTTACCGGCGAGAGCTGCCTTGGCTGACCCAGTGTAATGAGTTGTTTCATTTCTAATAAATACAAATACAAAATACAAACAAACATGTTATTCTGTACAGGGCATGCCTGTAAAGCATTGTGGTAAACGCTGAGTGCACCTACATGTACACTGTACAAAGAAAACAGAAATAAATAAATAGAGGTAAAAATACATGTAAGTAATGATACACTTGAAACACAAAGTTCTATTTATCTTCATTATTTTGTATTTCACAATTGGAAAGATGATTCCATACAAAAAGCAGTTAAACAATAACTTTAGTTCCTGGCTGCACAATAATTCATACATGTACATCCATCGTGTATGGTTTATTCTGTGACACTGTGGAACAAACAGAAGTCACATATTGGGCATGATGACACCAAAGGTGTGTAAAATTGTGGGTGATTTCATGCATATTTCTAGGTGGGTAGCTTGGAACCAGATAGAACTGGAATGGCCGGCATCACACCAGAACTGTTGTTTACAAATAGAATACTGCAAACATTAGCACCTTTTAATTCAGGACAGGCCAGCAAATTACTGTCTTCAGCCACCTGAATGTTTGTATTGTACCAAATGAAAGCTGTACCAATACATTATTTTAATACATCTAAGATAAGTAGCAAGAGTGTTTCCAATTGCAGAATGATGGGCACTGCGTACTGGTTAGAATTCTGCTCAACAGTTAACACTAAAAACTTTGTACAACAGAGAAAATGGCTACTGTAGTATCTTAATCATCATAGCAGTCCTTCTGGTTTGCGTCCCTCTGCCTGGCACCAGACAAGATGTCTTCCAGCAAAGATTCGAAGCTGTCTCCTCCCATTTTCATCTGAAGAATCTCCTCAAACTCTGTCTCCCTGAGGTAGGTGAGGAAACCTTCCTGTTCTTCCAGACATTGGCCCTGAGGTATCATCATTGCTTTCAGCTCCTTCAGCATCCTGCAGGCTTTTTCGGCTACTGGCCTATCATAGTCATCCACAGCTTCTACAAGCAGCTTCAGGCAGCTGTGAGATGATAGCTTCTCCACAACATACCTCAAGTTTGTATCTCGAGCCTCCCTGCTCAAACTTTGAACATCGGATCCACCGTCCTGACCATGTGAGCTGGGATTGGAACTCTGTGCTATGGTAACAGATCCAGCTACATACCCAGGAAGGTAGTGTGCAATCACATGTTCCCAGAAACCCAGCGCCGCCAGTTTCACCTCCCAGTCTAGGTCCTTTGTCACAGCCTGCAGGATCTTTATGACTCGGCTGGTGTGCTGATTGGTCTGCTCGTGGCCAACAGCAGCCAATGGCAGCTGTTTCACCCCTGATGACCTGTCGGTGCAACTCACAACCAGGTCATAGGTCGCCTCACCTACAATTGCTTCTGCTACTCTATGGGACTGAAGGGGTTTGAAAGTGTGTTGCTGATGCTGCCATTGTTGCTGTTGTTGTGGGTGCTGTTGTTGTTGCTGTTGTTGTTGTTGCTGTTGTTGTTGTTGTTTCTGTTCTTGATTGGAGGCTTTCAGGATCTCATGTCTGAGTCCGTCACACGTCTGCACCCAGAAGGAGAAGCACCCGATGGCCGCTGTTCTCACGGCTGTCTCCACGTCAGAGCCAACAATCTGCACCAACATGTCCAGCACAGCGTCCTGCAGGGTACAAACTCACTTATGGTTAGGACAGTAACTGACCTGAGTTAAGACTTAGTTATGGTTAGGACAGTAACTGACCTGAGTTAAGACTTAGTTATGGTTAGGACAGTAACTGACCTGAGTTAAGACTTAGTTATGGTTAGGACAGTAACTGACCTGAGTTAAGAGTTAGTTATGGTTAAGGACAGTTATTGACCTGAGTTAGATGCGAGTTAGGGATGGTTAAGGACAGTTATTGACCTGAGTTAGGTGTGAGTTAGGGATGGTTAAGGACAGTTACTGACCTGAGTTAGGTGTGAGTTAGGGATAGTTACTGACCTGAGTTAGGTGTGAGTTAGGGATGGTTGAGGTCAGTTACTGACCTGAGTTAGGTGTGAGTTAGTGATGGTTAAGGACAGTTACTGACCTGAGTTAGGTGTGAGTTAGTGATGGTTAAAGACAGTTAGTGACCAGAGTTAGGTGTGAGTTAGGGATGGTTAAGGATAGTTACTGACCTGAGTTAGGTGTGAGTTAGGGATGGTTAAGGACAGTTACTGACCTGAGTTAGATGCGAGTTAGGGATGGTTAAGGACAGTTACTGACCTGAGTTAGATGCGAGTTAGGGATGGTTAAGGACAGTTACTGACCTGAGTTAGGTGTGAGTCCCTCAGCAGAGCCTCCCACACAGTGGGTACAGTGGGGCAGTGTGCAAGCACAGCCAAGGCTGAGGCCTGTGCATAGCCGTACCCCGTCTGTACACAGTCCCAGATGCTGCAATGGAAACCACCCTGCACCAGCCAGGAAGCCACCAGGCAGTCGTCTGGGCAGAACCATATCATTAGCATGGTACTAGTCTTCCACAAGAAGAAAATGACAGGCTTACAAAGCAACACTTTGTAACTGTAACAGCTAAAGGCACATAAAACCACTTTCTAACAGCTAAAGGCACATAAAACCACACTTTGTAACAGCTAAAAGCACATGAAGCCACACTTTGTAACAGCTAAAAGCACATGAAAACACACTTTGTAACAGCTAAAAGCACATGAAACCACACTTTCTAACAGCTAAAAGCACATGAAACCACACTTTATAACAGCTAGCTAAAAGCACATGAAAACACACTTTGTAACAGCTAAAAGCATATGAAACCACACTTTGTAACAGCTAAAAGCACATGAAACCACACTTTCTAACAGCTAAAAGCACATGAAACCACACTTTCTAACAGCTAAAAGCACATGAAAACACACTTTGTAACAGCTAAAAGCACATGAAACCACACTTTGTAACAGCTAAAAGCACATGAGTCCACACTTTGTAACAGCTAAAAGCACATAAAACCACACTTTGTAACAGCTAAAAGCACATGAAACCACACTTTGTAACAGCTAAAAGCACATGAAACCACACTTTGTAACAGCTAATAGCACATGAAACCACACTTTGTAACAGCTAAAAGCACATAAAACCACACTAGTATATGACCCTGAGCTGACCTTTGCTTCTCGCCATCATGGCTGCCAGAAATTCGAAGACAGAATCGCGGATTTCCCAGCGAGGGTCACACAGGCGCCGTTGAAGCACAGCGGACAGGTCGGGCCGGGCGGAAAAACAATCGTCAGCTACTTCAGGGTCCCTGCTCATCATGGCAGCTACTTCAGGGTCCCTGCTCATCATGGCAGCGATCGCCTGCAGACACTTACACACGACCTGCAACAGATTAAGGATTATAACTGACCTGAGTTAGGTGCGAGTTACTTAGTTAAGATTAAGGACATTAACTGACCTGAGTTAGGTGTCAGTTAGAAGACAAGTTAGGCACTCACCCAGAGCTCTAGCCAGCTCGAAATGCTTTTCCATCAGACTAGGTTCGTGATCAGATTTGGAGGTAGGAGCGCCGTAGACAATATAGGGGGTCCGGGGGCTTCCCCAAGAAAGTTTGGATTTTCAAGCCTTCAAAAACACAATTTCCCGCATTTTGAGAAGCAAATCATGTGGTTTAGAGTGGTTGTCGGTGGTCCTCCAGATGTTTTTATATTTTACTCAAGATTTTTGTTGATTTTGTCTGTCAAGGTTGACAGATTGGTTTCAAAATTTTTCCGTCAGGCGCCGCAAAGTTCCGGTAATTTATGGAAAAACGGGTGCTGGCTATAGCCCTGCACTCACCATGCAGTCTGCCTCTGGACGGTCCAAGATGGAGACAAGACAGTTGACCACTTCCTTCATGACAGGATTGGAAACAACATCTGGAGAAAAAAGGGAGTCTTCTTAACATTGGACACATGAACATTATATAACACGACATGGACATCATGGTGCATGCTGGGATAGCCTCACCTGCTTGTGTGACCAGGGTGCATGCTGGGATAGCCTCACCTGCTTGTGTGACCAGGGTGCATGCTGGGATAGCCTCACCTGCTTGTGTGACCAGGGTGCATGCTGGGATAGCCTCACCTGCTTGTGTGACCAGAGTGCATGCTGGGATAGCCTCACCTGCTTGTGTGACCAGGGTGCATGCTGGGATAGCCTCACCTGCTTGTGTGACCAGGGTGCATGCTGGGATAGCCTCACCTGCTTGTGTGACCAGAGTGCATGCTGGGATAGCCTCACCTGCTTGTGTGACCAGACACATGAGTGTTTGGGCTGCGGCCTTGATGACACGTGAGTTCCCCTGCAGCAGTGCAGCTGCAGGTGGGTTACAGGTGTGTGCACCTGTTCCAGCTGATGCTGACAGAACACCTGCCATGTGAGTCAACACCTGCTCTGCCATTTGCTGATCGCCACAAAAGCAGCCCTGAAAAACAGATAGCTGGTCATACTGCAGTTTCTTCCCATGTGTTGAACTTGAAGGGAGCAGCTACACTACAAACATAAGTACAAAACTGGTGTATTATACCGTGATCATGTTTGCTGCCCAAGAAGACAAACAAAAACAAGGCCCACCTTTGCAATGAAAGTCTCCAGGGCAGAGAGACTGCAGCAGACAGTGGACACTACAGCACGGCTGGACTGAAACATCTGTGAACACAGACACAAACGGTAACCACATCTGGGAACACAGACACAAACGGTAACCACATCTGGGAACACAGACACAAACCACATCTGGGAAAACAGTCACAAACCACATCTGGGAACACAGTCACAAACCACATCTAGAGACACAGTCACAAACCACATCTGGAGACACAGTCACATCTGGGAACACAGTCACAAACCACATCTGGAGACACAGTCACAAACCACATCTGGGAACACAGTCACAAACCACATCTGGAGACACAGTCACAAACCACATCTGGAGACACAGACACAAACCACATCTGGGAACACAGTCACAAACCACATCTGGAGACACAGTCACAAACCACATCTGGAGACACAGTCATAAACCATCTTACATCTATCACATGTAGCTTTCCAGTAGCTAAAACTGGACTGCTTTTTTTTCCTGGCTATCCCTTCATTGCTGAACAAAATGACACAATTGATGTACCAAATCTTGATTACTAAAATCCTTCACTTTTCTAATAATTCATTCATTCTTTCGTTCATGTTTTCTCACCTGTCCTGTGTGCAGAATCCGCTGCAGTGGCTGCAGAGTCTGCTGCAGTAGTCGTGGGTAGTAATCCTGGGGAAAGGCCCTGTGGAATGGGGGCAGAGTTAGGGTAGTAATCCTGGGGAAAGGCCCTGTGGAATGGGAGCAGAGTTAGGGTAGTAATCCTGGGGAAAGGCCCTGTGGAATGGGAGCAGAGTTAGGGTAGTAATCCTGGGGAAAGGCCCTGTGGAATGGGAGCAGAGTTAGGGTAGTAATCCTGGGGAAAGGCCCTGTGGAATAGGAGCAGAGTTAGGGTAGTAATCCTGGGGAAAGGCCCTGTGGAATGGGGGCAGAGTTAGGGTAGCAATCCTGGGGAAAGGCCCTGTGGAATAGGAGCAGAGTTAGGGTAGTAATCCTGGGGAAAGGCCCTGTGGAATGGGGGCAGAGTTAGGGTAGTAATCCTGGGGAAAGGCCCTGTGGAATGGGAGCAGAGTTAGGGTAGTAATCCTGGGGAAAGGCCCTGTGGAATGGGGGCAGAGTTAGGGAAGTAATCCTGGGGAAAGGCCCTGTGGAATGGGGGCAGAGTTAGGGTAGTAATCCTGGGGAAAGGCCCTGTGGAATAAAAGCAGACTTAGGGTAGTAATCCTGGGGAAAGGCCCTGTGGAATGGGAGCAGAGTTAGGGAAGTAATCCTGGGGAAAGGCCCTGTGGAATGGGAGCAGAGTTAGGGTAGTAATCCCGGGGAAAGGCCCTGTGGAATGGGAGCAGAGTTAGGGTAGTAATCCTGGGGAAAGGCCCTGTGGAATGGGAGCAGAGTTAGGGTAGTAATCCTGGGGAAAGGCCCTGTGGAATGGGAGCAGAGTTAGGGAAGTAATCCTGGGGAAAGGCCCTGTGGAATGGGAGCAGAGTTAGGGTAGTAATCCCGGGGAAAGGCCCTGTGGGCAGAGTTAGGGAAGTAATCCCGGGGAAAGGGTTAGGGTTAGTAAACACTACTATATAATAGTATATCATCTACTGGCGTCACAAGGGTCAAAGGACGTGAGACCTCACTGATTAAATTAGATTAAAGGTGTGAGTTTGAAATGGTGTAACAACGCTAATCTGTCATGGACTAATGTAAAACAAGTAAGAATTGTACTTTGTGGTATATCTATTATACTGCAGTGGACTAAAAAAAATTAGTTTTGCCCCCCTTTAACTCTTACCTTGGCAGAGGTGGGGAAACACAGAGCACAGCTCTGAACTGTCCAGCCTCCCTCGGATCAGCCAGATCAGCAGGCAGGGACAGCAATATCTCAAGGTCAGGAACATAGTCAGCTGTGCTGCTGTAGGGAATGACATATCAGCTAGGACAGCAGGTATAGGGACAGCAATATTTTAAATGAACAAAGTCAACTGTGCTGCCCAGCAAAGGACACATGGACAGCTGGGAAAGCAGGCTGGGACAGCAATGCTAACAAGGACAGACCTAAACTCATGGTACATACTGGTGGTACATACTGGTGGTACATGCTGGTGGTACATGCTGTTGGTACATGCTGGTGGTACATGCTAGTGGTACATGCTGGTGGTACATACTGGTGGTACATGCTACAGCCCTGTATTTAGTAATGTGCTGTGTTTAATAATAAGAAGCTGCATTTCCGACATCTACTTGCAGATTTGACAGCTGCCAAAAACTAACCCACCTGCTCTGGTCTAGAACTGCCTGTAAAACTTCTACTGCCGCTTTCCTGACCTCCCGGCTGTCTGACCTCAGCAGGGGGAACCAGCTACTCATGGGGTCACAAGTCATGACCTTCCAGCTGTCTGAACTCAGCAGTGGGTCACAGTTCAGCTGTTGTGCTAATTTCAGCCGCCAGACTTCTGCAATCACCTACAATGGCAGTTCATTCCTGTATCATTTTTCACCATTTAATTACTAAAAACTTTATCTAGGCTACTGAATAAAAAAGAACAAAATAACAGATTCACTGACCTTTAACCCTGCTGCTTTGCATTCTGGGACAATGCTGTTTAATTGATCATGCAGGTAGGATAAAACTGTTGCTATTGAACTTGGCAAGTCTGTCAATTCTGCCATATTTGGGCTGGTGAGATGCTGTGTTGCCATGGTGGCAGGTGGGTTGGGGCTTGCCGGATGCTGTGTTGCTATGGTGACAGGTGGGTCTGTACTGGCCAAGTGCTGTGTTGCCATGGTGACAGGTGGTTCTGTGCTGGCCAGATGCTGTGTTGCCATGGTGACAGGTGGGTCTGTACTGGCCAGGCGCTGTGTTGCCATGGTGACAGGTGGTTCTGTGATGGCCAGATGCTGTGTTGCCATGGTGACAGGTGGTTCTGTGATGTCCAGATGCTGTGTTGCCATGGTGACAGGTGGGTCTGTGCTGGCCAGGCGCGGTGTTGCCATGGTGACAGGTGGGTCTGTACTGCCCAGGTGCTGTGTTGCCATGGGGACAGGTGGGTCTGTGCTGGCCAGATGCTGTGTTGCCATGGTGACAGGTGAGTCTGTGCTGGCCAGATGCTGTGTTGCCATGGTGACAGGTGGGTCTGTGCTGGCCAGATGCTGTGTTGCCATGGTGACAGCTAGATGCTGTGAGAGAACTATTGATGAGGCGAGAAGTCTGCAGGCTGACACGGTCACAAACCTGCTGCTGTCCGTGGTGCATTTCAGCACCTGGGGTAGAGCACCTGCATAAACAAGTAAACATCAACACAAGCTGGAGCACCTGCATAAACAAGTAAACATCAACACAAGCTGGAGCACCTGCATAAACAAGTAAACATCAAAACAAGCTGGAGCACCTGCATAAACAAGTAAACATCACAAATACATGTAGGAGCACCTGCATAAACAAATAAACATCACAAATACATGTAGGAGCACCTGCATAAACAAATAAACATCACAAATACATGTAGGAGCACCTGCATAAACAAATAAACATAACAAATACATGTAGGAGCACCTGCATAAACAAATAAACATCACAAATATATGTAGGAGCACTGGTATAAACAAATAAAAACCATTACAAACTGAAGCACCTGCGTAAACTGGAGCTAGCCTAATGAATAAAATCTTGGCAACTTTCTCAATTCAAGTTATTGTGTTTGACCAAGGTTTGACCAAGGAGATTATATATCTACTATAACCATGACCTTGGCTTGAGCCTTGGCAGAACACATGCAGATGACTCACCTGAAGTAAGAAGCCAGGTGAGGACATTGACCCACCTGAAGTAAGAAGCCAGGTGAGAATATTGACCCACCTGAAGTAAGAAACCAAGTGAGCCCGTATCTGTGCCTGACGAGAGAGTGCAGCGCCTGCAGCCAGCTGTTCCTGATGTTGGCAACTTCAAACCTTGGACTGCCAGCGACGGCAACAAACAACCCCTGCAGCAGGTCTGGTGGTCCACGTAAAGCAGAGAACCCAGAGCAGGTACTGGATAAATATGGAAAGGGTGGGGTTAGGGGACAAAACCCAGGCAGAAAACCCATGCATTGGATAAACATGCAAAGTTAAAAATCACAGCCATACAAACATTTGAGGGGGTAGACAGGTGGGGTTAGGGGGCAGAACCCATGGCTGAGTACACAGGTGGGGTTAGGGGGCAGAACCCATGGCTGAGTACACAGGTGGGGTTAGGGGGCAGAACGCAAGGCTGAGCACAAAGGTGGGGTTAGGGGGCAGAACCCATGGCTGAGTACACAGGTGGGGTTAGGGGGCAGAACCCATGGCTGAGCACACAGGTGGGGTTAAGGGGCAGAACCCATGGCTGAGTACACAGGTGGGGTTAGGGGGCAGAACCCATGGCTGAGTACGCAGGTGGGGTTAAGGGGCAGAACCCATGGCTGAGTACACAGGTGGGGTTAGGGGGCAGAACCCATGGCTGAGTACACAGGTGGGGTTAAGGGGCAGAACCCATGGCTGAGTACACAGGTGGGGTTAGGGGGCAGAACCCATGGCTGAGTACACAGGTGGGGTTAAGGGGCAGAACCCATGGCTGAATACACAGGTGGGGTTAGGGGGCAGAACCCACGGCTGAGTAGACAGGTGGGGTTAGGGGGCAGAACCCACGGCTGAGCACCCACGTGGGGTTAGGGGCAGAACCCATGGGCCATAGCTAAACAAACAGAAGGGAAAGAGAAAGGTGCATCTGTAAAAAGTGTCCTGCATACCTCGCCAGGCATCCAGCAACCCTCAAGCCCAAAGCTAGCACATCATTTGGAGACTGCAGACTGGTGAGATCCTGCAGGAACAGCAGCGTGCCGGACAGCGGGGACAGCAGGAGGTCGTCTACAGCAAGTACAAAATAATGTTGCATCAAAACAATGATTCAATGATTTTAAAGATTGAAACTGTGGCTTTCCTAACATATATGTCATAATCTTTTTGGATGATTGAAAGTGTAAGACAAATATGAAAATCCCTTATTTAAACCAACTGTACCTGGATGGGTTAGGGTTAGGGTTTAATATGGGGCAGCACCCAGGCTAGTTGCAATTGTGTGAGTCAGCACCCAGGTTAGTTGTGTGGGGCAGCACCGGCAGACTAGTTGTATGGGGCAGCACCCAGACTAGTTGTGTGGGGCAGCACCCAGACTAGTTATGTGGGGCAGCACCCAGGTTAGCTATGTGGGGCAGCACCCAGGTTAGCTGTGTGGGGCAGCACCCAGGCTAGTTGTGTGGGGCAGCAGACTAGTTGTGTGGGGCAGCACCCAGGCTAGTTATGTGGGGCAGCACCCAGGCTAGTTATGTGGGGCAGCACCCAGGCTAGCTGTGTGGGGCAGCACCCAGGTTAGCTGTGTGGGGCAGCACCCAGGTTAGCTGTGTGGGGCAGCACCCAGGTTAGCTGTGTGGGGCAGCACCCAGGCTAGCTGTGTGGGGCAGCACCCAGGTTAGCTGTGTGTCTACACATACATATGAAGCCTTGGTAGCCTGCTTGCTTCACCTGAGTCAGCCGTAATCCTCTCGAGCCACGAGACCAGCTTCTGCAAGGACGTGTCGTCCTGTATGGCCTTGTTGGGGTCAAGAAGCACAGCCCAAACCTGCGACAGCAAAACACACCTGTCCTGCAAAACACACCTGTCTTGGTCCATGTTATCCAACTCAGCTGTGTCCTGCAGGGCAAAATATGAATGTAGAAACACAGACTGAAACATGAATGTAGGAACATGTCAGCTATAGCGAGTGTTGCAGGGTCTCTTCTTCCTGTCTTGCAAGATTCCCCACAACATCACCACAGCTTACATATCTGGAAATGTATTTGTATCTATATAGCCGGTATAACCGCCCTTCGGTGTAACACACAATAATATCCTGGGTGACTAACGTTAGTTATCTGTATTCGTGTAGTCTTATATCTAACCCTTGATGCTAATATACCACTGTTAAAACGTAATGCTGCTGCATAATGTACAAATATCATTATAATGCCAACTACACAAGCGTTATCTTTGTTCTTTTTCTTACCTCTGTCTTCTTGACAAACTCGGAAGACCTTGAAGCTAAGTCGCGGATCAGTCTACTTTACCATAGGGGTAGCGCTGTATAAAAGTGTTCATTTTATAATTGTTATAAATCAAAAAGGTAAACAAATCAAAGACAAATACACATCGTTGTACAAATAAATCTAAACTTTTGATTTTGCAAGGTCAGTTGAGACAGATAGATATGTCGTTTTGTTAGGTAGAATCGCCGGGTCAGGACTTCCTTTTATAACTCCATGGGAGAACCAACATGGCCGCCGGAAAAAGAACAAGTTTTCGCGCTATCCGAATGTGACTCACTACGACGCGGTAAAAAATTAAATCATGGTGCACTAGAGACATTTTAAAAACCAATATGTTTGAGTTTAACCTACAACCTACAACTATATTTTTAGTCTGACAGTGTATCGGGCTTTTGACGCCCTCTTCGAAATGGTGCGCGCCCCGCGGAGGTCAAATGAACTGCAGCCGACTCACCTCGAAAGGCAGTTGCGTAATGTGGCAGCATAGCCGAACTGGAAAGGCGTCACAATCTAAATCATACAGTCTCAAAGCCGACATATTTCTATACCACAAAACACAACTTACACCACGCTGACGCTCACATGAGACTCTCTACCGAATCTTCAAGAGTTCTGTCCATACTGAGACCTTTTAACGAACTTTACCTTGGATTTCTTTTCACGACAGAACTAGACAAGATGTGAAACTTGACCACATTCAAACGGGTGCTAAGATTTCGCCAACTTTGCACTTCGGCACCTGCCATCATGGTCTGCATTGGAGGGGGGCAAATTCAGGACGGTCGGGAATTTATTCGTACAGCGCTAGATTTGGGTATCTTAATCGGTAATGTGCTGTTAACAGTTCATGTATACCTTGCGATAAACCGCGCGTGCAAGTTATTATGTCCGCCAGGCCTGGTTCTTGAGTGCGTCCACAACTGTTTGAAGAGGGGGGAGCGAATGTAGGGGGGTCCGGGAGTTCCCCCGGAAATTTTTATGTTTTTAAACCTTTAATAACGCATTTTCCCGCATTTTGAACTGAGGCAAATTGAGACACAGCACAGGGCCTGACACAGCTTTGGTACATATGGAAACCACTTTAGAACAAGTTCACGAGGGGTCCGCTGCATACTAAGGTCAGCCACCAGGAGGCCTACATTTGAACTTGGCCTTTTTTCTTCCTAAGACCTACCCACATACCAAATATCATCACAATCCATAAAGGCCTTCTGAACTTATCAAGTAGTTGACCACAAATATGCGGAAACACAGAAACACACACAGACAGACTAAAAACAATACCTCCATTTTTTATGGACGTAACTAGGCAGGTCAGTATCGACCTGTATGTCCGTTTACATTGTTCCACCCAGAGTGCTCAAGTAGTTTAAATTCTGTGAGGACAAGAAACGGTGCATGTTGTTCACATGTAACAGATGATTCCAGCTCTAGTCAGGAGTGTGTCAGGAGAAGAAACGGTGCATGTTGTTCACATGTAACAGATGACTCCAGCTCTAGTCAGGAGTGTGTGAGGAGAAGAAACGGTGCATGTTGTTCACATGTAACAGAAGAAACGGTGCATGTTGTTCACATGTAACAGATGACTCCAGCTCTAGTCAGGAGTGTGTCAGGAGAAGAAACGGTGCATGTTGTTCACATGTAACAGATGACTCCAGCTCTAGTCAGGAGTGTGTGAGGAGAAGAAACGGTGCATGTTGTTCACATGTAACAGATCACTCCAGCTCTAGTCAGGAGTGTGTGAGGAGAAGAAACGGTGCATGTTGTTCACATGTAAGAGATCACTCCAGCTTTAGTCAGGAGTGTGTGAGGAGAAGAAACGGTGCATGTTGTTTACATGTAAGAGATCACTCCAGCTCTAGTCAGGAGTGTGTGAGGAGAAGAAACGGTGCATGTTGTTCACATGTAAGAGATCACTCCAGCTTTAGTCAGGAGTGTGTGAGGAGAAGAAACGGTGCATGTTGTTCACATGTAAGAGATCACTCCAGCTCTAGTCAGGAGTGTGTGAGGAGAAGAAACGGTGCATGTTGTTCACATGTAACAGAAACGGTGCATGTTGTTCACATGTAAGAGTTCACTCCAGCTCTAGTCAGGCCTGTGTGAGGAGAAGAAACGGTGCATGTTGTTCACATGTAACAGATCACTCCAGCTCTAGTCAGGAGTGTGTGAGGAGAAGAAACGGTGCATGTTCAGTTGTTCACATGTAAGAGATCACTCCAGCTCTAGTCAGGGAGTCTGTGAGGAGAAGAAACGGTGCATGTTGTTCACATGTAAGAGATCACTCCAGCTTTAGTCAGGAGTGTGTGAGGAGAAGAAACGGTGCATGTTGTTCACATGTAACAGATGACTCCAGCTCTAGTCAGGAGTGTGTCAGGAGAAGAAACGGTGCATGTTGTTCACATGTAAGAGATCACTCCAGCTTTAGTCAGGAGTGTGTGAGGAGAAGAAACGGTGCATGTTGTTCACATGTAACAGAAACGGCGCATGTTGTTCACATGTAACAGATCACTCCAGCTCTAGTCAGGAGTGTGTCAGGAGAAGAAACGGTGCATGTTGTTCACATGTAACAGATAACTCCAGCTCTAGTCAGGCCTGTGTGAGGAGAAGAAACGGTGCATGTTGTTTACATGTAAGAGATCACTCCAGCTTTAGTCAGGGAGTTTGTGAGGAGAAGAAACGGTGCATGTTGTTCACATGTAAGAGATCACTCCAGCTCTAGTCAAGAGTGTGTGAGGAGAAGAAACGATGCATGTTGTTCACATGTAACAGAAACGGCGCATGTTGTTCACATGTAACAGATCACTCCAGCTCTAGTCAGGAGTGTGTGAGGAGAAGAAACGGTGCATGTTGTTTGTTCACATGTAACAGATAACTCCAGCTCTAGTCAGGCCTGTGTGAGGAGAAGAAAAGGTGCATGTTGTTCACATGTAAGAGATCACTCCAGCTTTAGTCAGGGAGTTTGTGAGGAGAAGAAACGGTGCATGTTGTTCACATGTAAGAGATCACTCCAGCTTTAGTCAGGAGTGTGTGAGGAGAAGAAACGGTGCATGTTGTTCACATGTAAGAGATCACTCCAGCTCTAGTCAGGAGTGTGTGAGGAGAAGAAACGGTGCATGATATGTTGTTCACATGTAAGAGATCACTCCAGCTCTAGTCAGGAGTGTGTGAGGAGAAGAAACGGTGCATGTTGTTCACATGTAAGAGATCACTCCAGCTCTAGTCAGGAGTGTGTGAGGAGAAGAAACGGTGCATGATATGTTGTTCACATGTAAGAGATCACTCCAGCTCTAGTCAGGAGTGTGTGAGGAGAAGAAACGGTGCATGTTGTTCACATGTAAGAGATCACTCCAGCTCTAGTCAGGAGTGTGTGAGGAGAAGAAACGGTGCATGATATGTTGTTCACATGTAAGAGATCACTCCAGCTCTAGTCAGGAGTGTGTGAGGAGAAGAAACGGTGCATGTTGTTCACATGTAACAGATCACTCCAGCTTTAGTCAGGAGTGTGTGAGGAGAAGAAACGGTGCATGTTGTTCACATGTAAGAGATCACTCCAGCTCTAGTCAGGAGTCTGCCATACAGCTGCAGCAGTCTGCTCATCATCAGGGGCTTTAGTGGATAGACAGGAATAAATCCTCGGGCGACGCAGCCGCATTCCCCTGATTCACATGTCATTAACGTCACTTTTTTCTCATAAATACTCGGCCTATTTCCCCATCAATAACAGTCGCTGCTGTAATAAAGTCTGCCTCTCTGCTGGCAGGGATCAGACCAGGCTTAGCGTTCCCTGATGTAGGAAGTAATTTACCAACAGCAACAGGGATTGTGCGTTTTCCCTGCAAGGGGGGGGGGGGGGATCGGCTGAATGCCTTTTTCCCAGGTGTGTATAATGTTCGGCAGGTGTTTGGTAATGTTCATGTGACTTCTTGCAAGGTGTTAAGTAAATTATGTTCATGTTACTTCTTGCAAGGTGTTAAGAAATGTTCTGGTGACTTCTTGCAAGGCGTTATGTATATTGGCAGCTGAAGGATTGATGCTGAGGGGTTATAATGCTGTCTGCTAACGTCCTTTATTTATAATGCTGTCTGCTAGCGTCCTTCATTCATAATGCTGGCTGCTAACGTGCTTTATTTAGGTGGGTTATAAAGCTGGCTGGCATTTTCTCCTTCGGTGCATGCTGCAATATCCATTGCGTGTGCTAGATGTCTCTTCTGCACGCCCAGCCATGAGGCGGTCTGTTGCTTGACGTAATTTGCAGAGGACTATTCATTGATTACAACTTTGCATAATGACCTGTAAGGGATTGACGAAGGGACCTACTATGATGTCAGCACAGGTATTGAGAACAAATTTGAAGTACCTGCGTGACATTGGACTAAAAGTAAATGTGTGTATGATTAACAAGTTTGTATAAACTAAAATGCTTGTTGTTACCTTCGCCAAGAAGGTTATGTTTTCACACTATTCAAGCTTGTGACATATGTAATTGAGAACGAGAGAAGCACAGACAGATAATGATGTAAATGAAGACTTAATTTGCATAATTCATGAGAAAATGTAATAGTTCCATAATGGTAACTGCCTGGAATTTCATGCGTATTTGAAAGTTCTTCTTCTTCTTCTTCTTCTTAGTGGTTAGGTGGCCACCATCAACTTGCTTATGATGTCTTTGCCACGCTAAGTTAAATGAAGGTGAACATCATTAAACATAATTTATTCAAATAAGGCCCTCATTCGCATAATTTATGAGAAAATGCTAGAAAGACATTCTTTGTTAAGACAAGACTGTTGCTATGTTTATGCATTGACAAACAAGTATCCAGAAACACATTGCAAAAAAGATCAACCCAACATTTCTTAAGAGCTTCCGCTGTTGCGTTTGTCCAATGGTTGTTTGCGAAATAATATGATTCACCTGGCTGGAATGTACCCCGGGATGTTGATAAAATAACTGCTGCCTAGTCTAAACTCAAGGACAAGTTGCCGATACAATTATTTTTTCGAATTCATAAAAATAGTATCTACGTAGCTACAGAATCAGAAGAATTGCTTCTGCTCTTGAGTCTGCCTCGACTCTGCAGTTCTAAAGGTGGCAGACGTTTTCACCCTACGGGGATTTCTATAGTATTAATCAATTTTTGGTCGTATTCAGCAAGGTACAAACATAATTTGGTTAAATACATAAGAAAGACATGGCTACTTCTGTCAAATCTACATTAAGCAGGGTTGTCGGCTACAGCCTGTAGCCATGCCTGACGGGCTGGAACTATCGGAATTACTGTTAACGACTCAGGATCTCGTTATTCCCTGAGCTGTAACTACTCCAAACCCTATTTTAGGGCGGGAATTCAATCAGGTCAGTTGCAGGCGCTGTAGCTGGTCAGTCCTTGGGGAACTGTGGGCAGTGTATCCACACTGGTCTAATGGCTTTATAACATCGGAGGGGGGGGGGCTGTATCCGTGCTGGTCTAATGGCTTTATAACATCGGAGGTGGCGGCTGTATCCGCGCTGGTCTAATGGGGGGGGGGGGGGGGGGGGGGGGGTTCTGTATCCGCGCTGGTCTAATGGCTTTATAACATCGGAGGGGGGGGGCTGTATCCGCGCTGGTCTAATGGCTTTATAACATCGGAGGGGGGGGGCTGTATTCGTGCTAGTCTAATGGCTTTATAACATCGGAGGGGGGGGCTGTATCCGTGCTGGTCTAATGGCTTTATAACATCGGAGGGGGGGGGGGGGCTGTATCCGCGCTGGTATAAGACGGGGGCTGTATCTGTGCTGTTCCAATGGCTTTACAAGACGGGGGCTGTATCTGTGCTGTTCCAATGGCTTTATAAGACGGGGGCTGTATCTGTGCTGTTCCAATGGCTTTACAAGACGGGGGCTGTATCTGTGCTGTTCCAATGGCTTTATAAGACGGGGGCTGTATCTGTGCTGTTCCAATGGCTTTACATACAAGATGGGTGCTGTATCTGTGCTGTTCCAATGGCTTTACAAGACGGGGGCTGTATCTGTGCTGTTCCAATGGCTTTATAAGACGGGGGCTGTATCTGTGCTGTTCCAATGGCTTTACAAGACGGGGGCTGTATCTGTGCTGTTCCAATGGCTTTATAAGACGGGGGCTGTATCTGTGCTGTTCCAATGGCTTTACAAGATGGGTGCTGTATCTGTGCTGTTCCAATGGCTTTATAAGACGGGGGCTGTATCTGTGCTGTTCCAATGGCTTTACAAGACGGGGGCTGTATCTGTGCTGTTCTAATGGCTTTATAAGACGGGGGCTGTATCTGTGCTGTTCTAATGGCTTTACAAGACGGGGGCTGTATATGTGCTGTTCCAATGGCTTTACAAGACGGGGGCTGTATCTGTGCTGTTCTAATGGCTTTATAAGACGGGGGCTGTATCTGTGCTGTTCCAATGGCTTTATAAGACGGGGGCTGTATCTGTGCTGTTCTAATGGCTTTATAAGACGGGGGCTGTATCTGTGCTGTTCTAATGGCTTTATAAGACGGGGGCTGTATCTGTGCTGTTCCAATGGCTTTACAAGACGGGGGCTGTATCTGTGCTGTTCTAATGGCTTTACAAGACGGGGGCTGTATCTGTGTTGTTCTAATGGCTTTACAAGACGGGGGCTGTATCTGTGCTGTTCCAATGGCTTTATAAGACGGGGGCTGTATCTGTGCTGTTCCAATGGCTTTATAAGACGGGGGCTGTATCTGTGCTGTTCTAATGGCTTTATAAGACGGGGGCTGTATCTGTGCTGTTCTAATGGCTTTATAAGCTGTATCCTTGCGGCCCAGTAGCACTACAATCTCAGGCTTTAGTCCTCCTGTCGGTGCGCTATCCATGTAGCCCGGTGTCCAGTCTTGTTAGCTTTGGTCCGCCTCAGGGTAACGGGTCTTGGGGAGCGGTCCAAAGCTAACAAGACTGGACACCAGGCAGGCTACTTTCCATGGGCATGTTCCCCTTCAGTCCGTCGTCCCTAACTGCCAAGTACACACCAGCTTGTATGGTTCTTTAAACTGTGGTCCCATTTCTATGATAATTAGGTATTCTGTGTGATTCTTAATGAGAAATCCCTAATCCTATTTGGGTCCATTAATGCTAAGTTGGGAGCAGTTATGGGGGGGGGGTGCATTACGGCTGTAAGCAGGGGTTAAGTGTTGTAATAGTTTTATCAGTTCCCTGCGCGCCGCACCTGGTCTTACCACATTACCGTAATGATCCGTGCCCGAAACAGCGCATCCCTCACTGTCCCCTTAATTTGCCGCGCCCACTTTGCCGGCATAATACCAGCTTTAGGCCGGCTCCAACAGGATGATATTATGTTCCTGCCCGGATGTATGGAATAATCCATGTTTCGATTACAACCCTGCCGTGGAACTCAGTATTCGGTGGCGGGTGCGCAGTTGCCTGTGCCTTTTTTGTCTATTTTGTAAGCTTCCATCTATCCAGGACAATTCGTCTGTGAGCTTTCTCACACTCCATACCCCTCAGACTGAGTCGAGTGAGTAATTTCTGTTGTTAGAATGTTTCTGTGTTGTCAGCAGGTTTCATCATTACTGCAGCTATCAAAGGGCACAATGCGTCACTGTCTGTCTGATTTTCTCGGCAGTTTTTCTGCAAACATTTAATGATACCCTTCAACATGTATCTCCCAGCGGAACAGACACGTCTCTGCGGGGATCCCTCGTGCAAAACACGATAAACGCCCCTCGCCTCTGTCCACGTCAGCCTGATGTTCCGGTGCTCATGTCTGCCAGGATCACACACTGGGGATAATGTTGCCTCTGTTTGTTATCATAATAATAATGATGAATTTACTCGGAACCGTTCTGTTCAGTGAGCAGGAGTTATGTTTGCTGGATCTGGAGGTGGGCAGGTTTCAGACATGTCAGAGGAAAGTGAAGTACGCTATATATGAAATACTCCTTATACTGAGTCAAGTATCTAACTTAATTCACCTATCTGTTCCCAGAATTCACGCCACCTAATCAAACACGTTCATTGAAATCATTGAGATATGCCAATCTTTAACGTCACACATGCATATACAGTAACATATCGTACATAGGAATATACAGTAACAGATCGCACATAGGAATATACAGTAACAGATCGTACATATAGGAATATACAGTAACTGAGCGTATATAGGAATATACAGTAACAGAGCGTACATAGACATATACAGTAACAGATCGCACATAGGAATATACAGTAACAGAGCGTACAAAGGAATATACAGTAACGCAGCATACATAGGCATATACAGTAACAGAGCGTACATAGGCATATACTGTAACGCAGCGTACATAGGAATATACAGTAACGCAGCGTGCATAGGCATATACAGTAACGCAGCGTACATAGGAATATGCAGTAACAGATCGTACATAGACATATTCAGTAACAGATCGCACATAGGAATATACAGTAACAGAGCGTACATAGGAATATACAGTAACAGAGCGTATATAGGAATATACAGTAACAGAGCGTACATAGGAATATACAGTAACGCAGCGTACATAGGAATATACAATAACAGAGCGTGCATAGGAATATACAGTAACAGAGCGTACATAGGAATATACAGTAACAGAGCGTACATAGGCATATACAGTAACGCAGCATAGTGTCTGAAACGTCTGAATTTCTAAAATGTATCCAGATGTATTAATTTAATTAAAACATTTTTATACTTTCTGGATGCCTAACCTTCACAAACGTGACAAAAACTCATGTTTGTGTTGACATCTCGTGATTAACAGTTAACTGATTCTGTGTTGTTCCTTCTTGCGTTACTGCCATACCTGTGTGTGTCATTGTCCTGCGAAACCACTGCGACTTGCATGCGCTACAGAACACTCACATTGCATTCTTCCTTACATACTTGAAGCATGGAGGTAACCTCCTTGCTTGAAGGAACACATCAAAGATGAAATTAATCCATCCAGCCGCACTTGAGTTATCAAAACAAGGTCAAGGCTAATTAGTATTCCGCCCCAGGCACTGCCTCAATGTCACTACAGTACTGACATCTACATGTAACACCTTGTACCACAGATCTACATGTAACACCTTGTACCACAGATCTACATGTAACACCTTGTACCACAAATCTACATGTAACACCTTGTACCACAGATCTACATGTAACACCTTGTACCACACATCTACATGTAACACCTTGTACCACAGATCTACATGTAACACCTTGTACCACACATCTACATGTAACACCTTGTACCACAGATTTCAGAAGAAATGTACGTTTCCCTCATTACTCAGGGAGATTAAGTCATACTTAATATCATTACTGTCTAATCATGTGCATCTAAGCGAAAATCACGTCAATCCCTCCATACCATCTCAACGTCTACCAATTCAACCATCTCGACTAAAACGCCCCTGCACTTGCAGAAAAAGCTGCTAGGAGTCCCAAACTTCTCTCACTTCTTCTACAAAAGAATATACAGTAACTGAGCATATATAGGAATATAGAGCAACGCATCACTGTTCCTGCGGCCTCCGGTCCCAGGTCTCCTTCCCCCGTACGTAATAAGTCTGCTATTTCTGCAGCCTCCGGGCCCATGCTTACCCCCCCTCCCACCTACGTAATCAAACCTGCTATCCCTGCGGCCTCTGGGCCCATACTTACCCCCCTCCCACCTACGTAATCAAACCTGCTATCCCTGCGGCCTCTGGGCCCATGCTTACCCCCCCCCCCTCCCACCTACGTAATCAAACCTGCTATCCCTGCGGCCTCTGGGCCCATGCTTACCCCCCCCCCCCCTCCCACCTATGTAATCAAACCTGCTATCCCTGCGGCCTCTGGGCCCATGCTACCCACCTCCTACCTACGTAATAAGGCTGCTATTCCTGCGGCCTCCGGGCCCATGCAGTACGTAATAAAGCTGCTATATCCCTGCGGCCTCTGGGCCCATGCTACCCCCCTCCCACCTATGTAATAAAGCTGCTATTCCTGCGGCCTCCGGGCCCATGCTTACCCCCCTCCCCCACACGTAATAAAGCTGCTATCCCTGCAGCCTCCGGGCCCATGCTACCCCCCTACGTTATAAAGCTGCTATCCCTGCGGCCTCCGGGCACAGGTCCCCTGGTTTGCTGTTTCCGTGCCGCCAGTCTCCTCCGGGAGAAGCTGGTTTGCTCTACCTGCTCCGCCCGACAGAGATGTCATAACTCAAACCTGGCAGGCTATGATCAGCAGTGCTGCACGTTTATTAATGGATTATTTATCTGCAGGCCATACATTCGGTCCCCCGGCGGCACCCGGTCTGCTGGAGTGACGGCTTTATGACTGCACGGTGGAGCGCCGGAGAGCGTGTGTGTTCAGGGAGCCAAGAAGCCCCAGAAACGTATTGGAAACGTCTTGTGGGGCCGTATCTCTTAACATCTATTATTCATGAAGGTGACTCTGTGAAAAATCAAACATGCTCGACTGTCAGGGTCGTAGACTTGCCTTAAGCAACGAATGTTGATGATCATGAGGCTTGGAGCACATCTGTGAGCTTTTCTGCAGCAGGCTTAGAACTGGCTACAAACTGCAGCAGGCTTAGAACTGGCTACAAACTGCAGCAGGCTTAGAACTGGCAACAAACTGCAGCAGGCTTAGAACTGGCTACAAACTGCGGCAGGCTTAGAACTGGCTACAAACTGCGGCAGGCTTAGAACTGGCAACAAACTGCAGCAGGCTTAGAACTGGCTACAAACTGCGGCAGGCTGAGAGCTGGCAACAAACTGCAGCAGGCTTAGAACTGGCAACAAACTGCAGCAGGCTAAGAGCTCGCTACAAACTGCAGCAGGCTTAGAACTGGCTACAAACTGCAGCAGGCTTAGAGCTGGCAACCAACTGCACTAGAACTGGCTACAAACTGCAGCAGGCTTAGAACTGGCAACAAACTGCAGCAGGCTTAGAGCTGGCTACAAACTGCAGCAGGCTAAGAGCTGGCTACAAACTGCAGCATGCTTAGAACTGGCAACAAACTGCAGCAGGCTTAGAACTGGCAACAAACTGCAGCAGGTTTAGAACTGGACACTAAAGCAAGGATAACGAAAGGTGTTCTGGATAATGAATTTCACGATTCTTTGCAAGTAGGTTAGCTACTGAAATAATTACATGCTATTCATCCCAATGAGGAGTTTTTGTAGAAATAATTATTGCTACTAGGCCACACCACGTTAAGGTCGTTATCGACTACGATTGGCCAGCACTATCTCCAGGTACTGTGCCACATTGTTAAATAGTTAACAGCAATGGCGAGGAGTCTTCCCCTCCCTCCAGCTAATTCGGGCCTGCCTAATTGTTATGCATTACGATCAGCTCCTGACGCCATGAGGGGAAAAGTTGCTGATAAAAGTCGGCTTCCCTCAGAAATGCTGAGCAGCGCCGTCAAGAATCAAAGGAATCCAATTAAAGCATCCATCTCCGCAAATGCCAAAGGGAAATATGCTGCAGAAGGGGACATCAATTTTGCAGAAGGTAAAAATAACGAGCTGTTAAAAACTCAGCTCCTGCAAGTACAATGAGATACAAGGTCGACCGTAGAATGAAGAAATTCTTTGCTGTAAAAGTTGCAGATTTAAGAACTTAAAGTACATGAATCAAGACTAACACTCTGGTTCCTCTGCAATCATCGGTTTAAGGATCACCTCATTTCAGGCAGTTATATGTACAGGTTTATCACGCTGGTAACATGTGCTACAGTTATTGTTATATATTTATTGTGCTATAGTTATTGTGCTATTGTTACTGATCTATCGTTATTGTTATATAGTTATTATGCTATAGTTATTGTGCTACGGTTATATATAGTTATTGTGCTATAGTTATTGTGCTATAGTTATTGTGCTATTGTTATTGTGCTATAGTTATTGTGCTATAGTTGCTGTGCTATAGTTATTTTGCTATTGTCATTGTAACATGTGCTATATAGTTATTGTTGTATTCGTTAAGTCACTTTGAGTTATCAGCAAACTATCCGTTTGTTGCTGGTTCAGTTACCAGCGCTGCTGCTGTGACTTATAATTTGTTTTTACGATTCTCTCGTAGGAACGTCTGTTTTCCATGTCACGTTGTCTGGGGGACCTGGTGTTGGTGTAACGCTATGACCCTGATTAATGTATGTTAGCAGTTTAAAGTTTCACTACTCAACTGGAATCATCCTAAGTGGCTGGCCTACTGCTGTCTACGGTACTGAACCCGTACAGGCCTATAGCTGTCCCTGGTGCTGAACCCGTACAGGCCTATAGCTGTCCATGGTACTGAACCCGTACAGGCCTACTACTGTCCATAGTGCTGAACCCGTACAGGCCTATAGCTGTCTATGGTACTGAACCCGTACAGGCCTATAGCTGTCCATGGTACTGAACCCGTACAGGCCTACTACTGTCCATGGTGCTGAACCCGTACAGGCCTATAGCTGTCCATAGTGCTGAACCCGTACAGGCCTATAGCTGTCTATGGTGCTGAACCCGTGCAGACCTACTACTGTCCATGGTGCTGAACCCGTACAGGCCTATAGCTGTCCATGGTACTGAACCCGTACAGGCCTATAGCTGTCCATGGTACTGAACCCGTACAGGCCTACTGCTGTCCATGGTGCTGAACCCGTACATGCCTATAGCTGTCTATGGTACTGAACCCGTACAGGCCTATAGCTGTCCATAGTGCTGAACCCGCACAGGCCTATAGCTGTCTATGGTGCTGAACCCGTACAGGCCTATAGCTGTCTATGGTGCTGAACCCGTACAGGCCTATAGATGTCTATGGTGCTGAACCCGTACAGGCCTATAGCTGTCTATGGTGCTGAACCCGTACAGGCCTATAGCTGTCCATGGTACTGAACCCGTACAGGCCTATAGCTGTCCATGGTACTGAACCCGTACAGGCCTAAAGCTGTCCATGGTACTGAACCCGTACAGGCCTATAGCTGTCTATGGTGCTGAACCCGTACAGGCCTATAGCTGTCTATGGTGCTGAACCCGTACAGGCCTATAGCTGTCCACGGTACTGAACCCGTACAGGCCTATAGCTGTCCATGGTACTGAACCCGTACAGGCCTATAGCTGTCCATGGTACTGAACCCGTACAGGCCTATAGCTGTCCATGGTACTGAACCCGTACAGGCCTATAGCTGTCCATGGTACTGAACCCGTACAGGCCTATAGCTGTCCATGGTACTGAACCCGTACAGGCCTATAGCTGTCCATGGTACTGAACCCGTACAGGCCTACTACTGTCCATGGTACTGAACCCGTACAGGCCTACTACTGTCCATGGTACTGAACCCGTACAGGCCTACTACTGTCCATGGTACTGAACCCGTACAGACCTACTACTGTCCATGGTACTGAACCCGTACAGGCCTATAGCTGTCCATGGTGCTGAACCCGTACAGGCCTATAGCTGTCCATGGTGCTGAACCCGTACAGGCCTATAGCTGTCTATGGTGCTGAACCCGTACAGGCCTATAGCTGTCTATGATACTGAACCCGTACAGGCCTATAGCTGTCCATGGTGCTGAACCCGTACAGGCCTATAGCTGTCCATGGTGCTGAACCCGTACAGGCCTATAGCTGTCCATGGTGCTGAACCCGTACAGGCCTATAGCTGTCCATGGTACTGAACCCGTACAGGCCTATAGCTGTCCATGGTGCTGAATCCGTACAGGCCTATAGCTGTCTATGATACTGAACCCGTACAGGCCTATAGCTGTCTATGATACTGAACCCGTACAGGCCTACTGCTGTACAAGGTACTGAAATGTTGTAATTGTGAACTTGATGCACCTTTAGAGTTAGACCATTTGATATATATGTTTTGCAGAATAAAAATATTCCCCATCACAGATTAGTGTAATAAATAGCTGCTCAGATCGCTATCTGCCCTCCTGAGGACCATCCCCTACACAACTCCCCTAATTACTTAATCAGAACCCAGACACAATCTCTCACATCGAATTTCAAATGTAGAAGTAGAATCTGCTTCCACCGGCAGCGATGGATGGGCTGAACTTTCCGTCACCCAGCAACGGGCCAGTGGGAATCTTTGTGATTCCATGCACTCAACCGTGCTCCCTGGCATTTCTTATCAATTCCGTGGGAAAGGCCGTGTGTGTTTTAAGCAGGCAGTGGTCCCGCGGCGTGGCAGTGAGAAATTGGCGCTCCGCAGTCCCAGATGGCCGGGGTAAGAGGGTATTAACCTCGCCTGAACCCTGTATATTACACTTGCCCAAAATAAATCCCCGAATCTGGGCACTGCTGCTTTAATGCAAGCCTTCTAAATGCACCCAAATGGAGAAGCGAAGCGGCCTGCAGCTGGTTCTCAGGTAGGTTGTTGAGACGCGGTGGTGCGGTTTGGTTCTGAGGTAAGTTTTTGTGGCAGTTCTGACCAATCAGTGGTCAGCCTGGGATTGTGGCAGTTCTGACCAATCAGTGGTCAGCCTGGGATTGTGGCAGTTCTGACCAATCAGTGTTCAGCCTGAGATTGTGGCAGTTCTGACCAATCAGTGTTCAGTGTGATACTGTAAAATTGTTCATTGTGAATGTGAAATAAACCAATTACTACTACTACTACTACTACTAGTGTTTAATTAATGTATGATATATATAGTTTTAAAACTATCATCATTGAATCATCACTCCTGAAGAAGGTTGACGGAAGAGCAACCGAAAATTTGAGGTGAGCTGTCTTTGATGTGTTGATCTAAAATATGAAAACTTCATTATAGTTTTGAAACTGTTACAAATATTTATTTATTTAGCCCCCTAAACAAATGTCCTTTCCCAACAAGTTAAACTACCCTAACCTCCAGTAAAGCCCCCACACCCAACAAGCTGGCCACACCCCCATTTCCCTGCTCCTGTTATTGATTGATTCCTATTCATTATTTATGGTGCTTGATAGATAATGTATGTTCAGCATTATTAGCTTCCATGTTAGGTGGGTAATGTATGTTCAGCGTTATTAGCTTGAGCACGGGACAGGCTTATTACTAATAAAGTCCTGATCGCTCGAGGCCGGGGATTCCTGCCATGCACTACATATTGATCACAATTTTAATCTAGCATTTCATACACATCTTCATCCAATAATGGGCTCTGCCATATACACGTATTTATTGGATATTCCATTAGGGACGCCTCCTGACTTTGGAGGTCATGATTCCCTGCCATCCACCGGGCATTTGGACAGTAATGGGGGATGTGTGTGTGGGAGGGGGGGATAGTAATGTGGGGGGATAGTGTTTGCCAAACCCACACCAGGCACCCCCTGTCCCACTAAAAAATGACGGCTATAGCATGTCCAGGAGACGAGATATCAAACCTGTGCGTACCGCTGCAGTGCCGAAGAAAGCCGCTAGAATGCGCATGATCGACCTTGACCTTAATCCCAACCTACCTACTAAACATCATGAAAGATGCACACCCCCCCCAGATCTGACAATTAGCAAATTATAAGGTACCGCGATCACCACATATCACAATACCTTCTGGACTAAGGTATCGACATTGGACTGTCTACCAAGAAACCAACCAATCAACCAATAACCCCGAGCATTAGGAATGAAAGTAGAGTCAGGTTTCAGCAAATTGGAAACAATAACAAGCACCGCATTCTTCCGCCAACCTTGTTATCCAGGATAGAGAAGAACAGTTTAAGGGTGGAAACAGATCTTCATTAACTTACAGGCGTGAAACCCGAGATTACTGTAGCTGCCTGGAAGGCTTTCCATTTTAATTTCCGATTATTTCGGTGTCTGCCCGTTCCTTTCATCATGAGACTGCTCAGGCTTTGAACTGCTTTTAGTCGTTTTGACGTCTGACTCCAAGCCTAGAGGGGTTGGTGCACTTGAGCAGTTTTGCGTCTTAATTTGTGTCAGAAAAACCTGGAGTATAGATTGGTGTTGACAGTTGAACACACAGGCCAAGCCTTTGTCTCCTAATCTGAACACACAGGCCAAGCAGTCGTCTCCTAGTCTGAACACACTGGCCAAGCCTAGGAAATTATATCGGCGGTCAGCTCCACAGATCTGCCACGCAGCTAGACGACAAGGCCGTCGATATGAAGGCCTGCTATCCACACTGAACACATAATGTATATTTGACTAAGGAACAAGACTCGCCCTCTCGTTCCCATTATTCATATTTCAGCCACAAATCGGGACTATAAGAATTCATCTTGTGGCGGTTATTATGGCCATATATTACTGAGATGCAGGCTCGTATATTTCTGTAATGCAGGCTCGTAAAGCGAACACACTTTACAGGTACAGCATCGAGGAATGAAGTCCAGACCGAAAGGCCATTGGCTAGAGAGAAGAAATATTGAATATTGCCACTTTAGTGTTATTGGGGACAATTGGGGCATGAAAATGGCCGTTTTAGGGTCAGTTTAGCCAGGACAGGGTCCGTGAGTGGTCACAACTGCTCCGGTGCGGTATCTATTTCCCGGACCATAGTCCCAACTCTCAGACATGAGCATAGGATGAGGTACCTAGGTACCTAGTCCCAGCCTTCAGACACGAGCATAGGATGAGGTAACTAGGTACCTAGCCCAGCCCTCAGACATGAGCATAGGATGAGGTACCTAGGTACCTAGCCCAGCCCTCAGACATGAGCATAGTATAAGGTGAGGTACCTAGGTACCTAGCCCAGCCATCAGACATTAGCATAGGATGAGGTACCTAGGTACCGGCGGGCGACAGGTCGGCCCCTCGCTGTAACCCCTGCCCGTCCGCCATATCTGCGCGTAGCTCCCCCGTGATTTGGATAGAATCTGTTGGGATTTAGTCGGCAGCAGTGGAGGTAATGGTTACTCCATGAAACCATCTAACGCCTGCACGAGGCCGCCAGTCCCAGAAACATGTCCATGCAGGGATATTCTGCATATATTATACAGCTTTAGTTAAACACCAGAATGAACGGCTAGTATTCATGTTTATTTGTCTGTCTACTGGCACTACTGGATGTTAGATTATATTTCTAAACGCCTGGCACTACTAGATGTTTAGTTTTATTTCTACACGTCTGTTCTAGCATTACTGGATGTTAGGTTTTCTTTCGACACGTCTATTCGAATATCTAGCACTGCTAGATGTTAGTTTTATTTCTACACGTCTACCCTGGCACTACTGGATGTTATGTTTTATTTCTAGACGTCTGTTCTAGCACTACTGGATGTTAGGTTTTATTTCTACACGTCTATTCTAGCACTACTGGATGTTCTGTTTTATTTCGACACGTCTATTCTAGCATTACTGGATGTTAGGTTTTCTTTCGACACGTCTATTCTAGCACTGCTAGATGTTAGTTTTATTTATAGACGTCTGTTCTAGCACTACTGGATGTTAGGTTTTATTTATAGACATCTGTTCCGCTGCTGTATTTTTGTGCTGTTCGGCTCCGCAGGCAATGGGGCTGCCAGGATGCCCTTCACAGAAAATGTCAGTTAATCTTTAGAAAGCACCTTCTTTATGCATTCATTCTCCATAAGAAACTTACTTTAAAGCCTGCCTGTTAACGGCCCCTGTGAGACCTGCCTGCCGAGCGCAGCACGGAATCAGCAGTCACCTCCCCTCAGTAACGAGAATACTCATGCTACAGATTTCCTTTGTCTGTGGGGAAATGTATAGTGAAAAGTAACTGTAAGAGTAGGGTCATAGAAGGGAGGGTTTTCTCTTTTTTAACCATTTTTGGAAACAGTGCAAAATAGATTTATTTCCTTTGAGAATTTAATACAGGAAGCAAATGTGGCGTTCACCGGGAATGTAGCATTGGATCCATCAAATGTTGGGAATCTCTTGGAATCTCATGGCATTTATTATTCATGATGATGTTTGGATAATCACGGTGACACACAGGTTACCATAGTGATGCACGGGATGCCATGGTGATACATGGGTATTCGCCATGGTGATACATAGGTTGCCACATAGGTTGTCATGGTAAGACATGGGTTACCTTGGTGATGCACAGGTTACCAGGACAATGAATGGGTTACCATGGTGATGCACAGGTTGCCATGGTGATGCATCCCTGTCCGCGTCCGAGTCCAAGTCCAAGTCCAAATCCTGCTGTCCTTCTATCCAGTTTTACCCCCTTGGTTGTAAAATGCACATGCAGTAGGCATGCGCAGTACGTTCTGCCCTATCTCTGATGCCAGCTGCGAACCTGCCAATCATCCAAGCAGACCCCTTCTCTAACCCACAGCAGACCCCTTCTCTAACCCACAGCAGACCCCTTCTCTAACCCACAGCAGACCCCTTCTCTAACCCACAGCAGACCCCTTCTCTAACCCACAGCAGACCCCTTCTCTAACCCACAGCACCCCTTCTCTAACCCACAGCAGACCCCTTCTCTAACCCACAGCAGACCCCTTCTCTAACCCACAGCAGACCCCTTCTCTAACCCACAGCAGACCCCTTCTCTAACCCACAGCAGACCCCTTCTCTAACCCACAGCAGACCCCTTCTCTAACCCACAGCAGACCCCTTCTCTAACCCACAGCAGACCCCTTCTCTAACCCACAGCAGACCCCTTCTCTAACCCACAGCAGACCCCTTCTCTAACCCACAGCAGACCCCTTCTCTAACCCACAGCAGACCCCTTCTCTAACCCACAGCAGACCCCTTCTCTAACCCACAGCAGGCCCCTTCTCTAACCCACAGCAGGCCCCTTCTCTAACACACAGCAGACCCCTTCTCTAACCCACAGCAGACCCCTTCTCTAACCCACAGCAGACCCCTTCTCTAACCTACAGCAGACCCCTTCTCCAACCCACTGAGATTACAGACTGGCAGAATGGCTGTGATTGTGCGGAATTGCAGCTTGTTGTGCAGAATTGCTGTGATTGTGTGGAATTGCAGCTTGTTGTGCAGAATGGCTGTGATTGTGTGGAATTGCAGCCTGTTGTGCAGAATGGCTGTGATTGTGCGGAATTGCAGCTTGTTGTGCAGAATTGCTGTGATTGTGTGGAATTGCAGCTTGTTGTGCAGAATGACTGTGATTGTGCGGAATTGCAGCCTGTTGTGCAGAATGACTGTGATTGTGTGGAATTGCAGCCTGTTGTGCAGAATGGCTGTGATTGTGCGGAATTGCAGCCTGTTGTGCAGAATGGCTGTGATTGTGCGGAATTGCAGCTTGTTGTGCAGAATTGCTGTGATTGTGTGGAATTGCAGCTTGTTGTGCAGAATGACTGTGATTGTGCGGAATTGCAGCCTGTTGTGCAGAATGACTGTGATTGTGTGGAATTGCAGCCTGTTGTGCAGAATGGCTGTGATTGTGCGGAATTGCAGCCTGTTGTGCAGAATGACTGTGATTGTGTGGAATTGCAGCTTGTTGTGCAGAATGACTGTGATTGTGCGGAATTGCAGCCTGTTGTGCAGAATGGCTGTGATTGTGTGGAATTGCAGCCTGTTGTGCAGAATGGCTGTGATTGTGCGGAATTGCAGCTTGTTGTGCAGAATTGCTGTGATTGTGTGGAATTGCAGCTTGTTGTGCAGAATGACTGTGATTGTGCGGAATTGCAGCCTGTTGTGCAGAATGACTGTGATTGTGTGGAATTGCAGCCTGTTGTGCAGAATGGCTGTGATTGTGCGGAATTGCAGCCTGTTGTGCAGAATGACTGTGATTGTGTGGAATTGCAGCCTGTTGTGCAGAATGGCTGTGATTGTGCGGAATTGCAGCCTGTTGTGCAGAATGACTGTGATTGTGTGGAATTGCAGCTTGTTGTGCAGAATGACTGTGATTGTGCGGAATTGCAGCCTGTTGTGCAGAATGACTGTGATTGTGTGGAATTGCAGCTTGTTGTGCAGAATGACTGTGATTGTGCGGAATTGCAGCCTGTTGTGCAGAATGACTGTGATTGTGTGGAATTGCAGCTTGTTGTGCAGAATTGCTGTGATTGTGCGGAATTGCAGCCTGTTGTGCAGAATGACTGTGATTGTGTGGAATTGCAGCCTGTTGTGCAGAATGGCTGTGATTGTGCGGAATTGCAGCCTGTTGTGCAGAATGACTGTGATTGTGTGGAATTGCAGCCTGTTGTGCAGAATGGCTGTGATTGTGCGGAATTGCAGCCTGTTGTGCAGAATGACTGTGATTGTGTGGAATTGCAGCTTGTTGTGCAGAATGGCTGTGATTGTGTGGAATTGCAGCTTGTTGTGCAGAATGGCTGTGATTGTGTGGAATTGCAGCTTGTTGTGCAGAATGACTGTGATTGTGTGGAATTGCAGCTTGTTGTGCAGAATTGCTGTGATTGTGCGGAATTGCAGCTTGTGCAGAATTGCTGTGATTGTGCGGAATTGCAGCCTGTTGTGCGGAATGACTGTGATTGTGTGGAATTGCAGCTTGTTGTGCAGAATGGCTGTGATTGTGTGGAATTGCAGCTTGTTGTGCAGAATGACTGTGATTGTGTGGAATTGCAGCTTGTTGTGCAGAATGACTGTGATTGTGTGGAATTGCAGCTTGTTGTGCAGAATTGCTGTGATTGTGCGAAATTGCAGCCTGTTGTGCGGAATGGCTGTGATTGTGTGGAATTGCAGCTTGTTGTGCAGAATGGCTGTGATTGTGTGGAATTGCAGCTTGTTGTGCAGAATGACTGTGATTGTGTGGAATTGCAGCTTGTTGTGCAGAATTGCTGTGATTGTGCGGAATTGCAGCTTGTGCAGAATTGCTGTGATTGTGCGGAATTGCAGCCTGTTGTGCGGAATGGCTGTGATTGTGTGGAATTGCAGCCTGTTGTGCAGAATGACTGTGATTGTGTGGAATTGCAGCCTGTTGTGCAGAATGACTGTGATTGTGCGGAATTGCAGCTTGTTGTGCAGAATGACTGTGATTGTGTGGAATTGTAGCTTGTTGTGCAGAATGACTGTGATTGTGTGGAATTGCAGCCTGTTGTGCAGAATGGCTGTGATTGTGCGGAATTGCAGCCTGTTGTGCAGAATGACTGTGATTGTGTGGAATTGCAGTCTGTTGTGCAGAATGACTGTGATTGTGTGGAATTGCAGCTTGTTGTGCAGAATGACTGTGATTGTGTGGAATTGCAGCTTGTTGTGCAGAATGACTGTGATTGTGTGGAATTGTAGCTTGTTGTGCAGAATGGCTGTGAATAAGCCTGTGATTGTGTGGAATTGCAGCCTGTTACGTTACGTGTATCCATGGCGATGTCTCAGCTTACGTGTATCCATGACGATGTCTCGGGTTACGTGTATCCATGGCGATGTCTCGGGTTACGTGTATCCATGGCGATGTCTCAGCTTACGTGTATCCATGGCGATGTCTCAGCTTACGTGTATCCATGGCGATGTCTCGGGTTACGTGTATCCATGGCGATGTCTCAGCTTACGTGTATCCATGACGATGTCTCAGCTTACGTGTATCCATGGCGATGTCTCGGGTTACGTGTATCCATGGCGATGTCTCGGGTTACGTGTATCCATGGCGATGTCTCGGGTTACGTGTATCCATGGCGATGTCTCGGGTTACGTGTTTCCATGACGATGTCTCGGGTTACGTGGGCCGACAGTGAACATGCGTGCCCAAATTGCCCCACTTTGGTGGAAGTGCCTCCGTGCTCCCGGTGCGATCCGCGGGCCTCGAGGGTCCGGCAGCTCATCCATGAACAACCCTTTTAATTATTAACGCTGGTGCCGCACATGATGACTAGTAATGGGCTGCGTATTACCCCTGCGCCACGCAGCATGGATTAAGTCCTCCACAGTACTAGTATTACACTGCTCCAGCATTTCTGCTAGGTTTCTACGCTCAAATTATTGCATTCTGTGACTGTGGATGGGTAAATCTTATTCCGCTTATCAGGCCACACCACGTTCATTGGTTGCGTTCGTCTAGATGGTTATATTTTCGGTGGAGTTTGGATATTTGGATGTAGGTGTGTATGTTTACCTGGATGGATTGTCATAAAATTTTGTATGTCAGGTCTTGATCTGCCGAAGAAATGTCGACTTGCCAGGTGGCTTTCCTTGGTACTGGTAACATGAAAACAGACTCGGGGGGGGGGGTCCGTTTCGGGTAGTAAATGAGTAGTCAGATTCGACTTCTCCTCACTCATCCCGACCCTAACCCATCCACCAACCCAGCACAACCCTAAGTCGTGTCCATCCGACGCCACCGCGCACGCCAGCATGTATTTTTTCAACCGTGAATCGTATACACGTACAGAATTGTATACACTATGTTAAGGAATCTCTTTCGTAATCAATGCCCAAATATGGCAGCACAGGTTGTACAATTCTTTGCAATTTGTACCACTACGTAGTGAACTTCGGTTCGCAACAAGAGCCGGCCGAGTCCCAGGGCATGATTAATGCATGTACCTGCTGAATAGGGGAGTCGGGCAATTAGATTCTGTTTTAAGTACTGAACACATCCTTAATCATAGGGCCTGTCTGGGCTGTAGGATATCAGTATGGCATTGCACAGCATGGACCTCAAGTACAGATATCAGCATGGCATTGCACAGCATGGACCTCAAGTACAGATATCAGCACGGCTTGCACATCATAGACCTCAAGCACAGATATCAGCACGGCTTGCACATCATAGACCTCAAGCACAGATATCAGCATGGCATTGCACAGCATGGACCTCAAGTACAGATATCAGCATGGCATTGCACAGCATGGACCTCAAGCACAGATATCAGCACGGCTTTGCACAGCATGGACCTCAAGCACAGATATCAGTACGGCATTGCACAGCATGGACCTCAAGTACAGATATCAGCACGGCATTGCACAGCTTGGACCTCAAGCACAGATATAATACCGCAAATACTCAATAGTCCCTGGTTCCACTGCTGCTGAATGATTTAAGTACATACAAATGAAGTTACAGATATATTTCAGTACTACTGATGTGAGTAAATATTCAATATTCCGTACAGGAAAGGATCATAGTCTAGACCTTTTTTGAAGAAGTACTGCAGTTTCCAGTGTTTAGTCCAACGGCTTCAGCTGGATCTGTTTTCGCCATTTCAAATGCCAGCAAGTGGATTCTGACTTCTCTTTGATTTAAACAAACGGACTTCATAGGAGGAAAAAAACACAGAGGTGGCTTTTACTCCACAAAAGACCAAGTTTGCCAATACTAAGTTTAGTGATTACCCTGCCTGCCAAAGTGTGGGACATGACTGGATCAGCGGAAGTTTTCCGACACGGCAATTCAGCGCCAATTGCTGCTGGCTGACGACTCCACAAGTGTTTGCTGGTCAATCAGAAACTCATTAGCGGCTGGCGGATTGTGGACTGACTGACTGTTTGTCTACAAGCCGTGCCTTGGGATAACACAGGGGGGGGGGCTGATGCAGGCCTGTGGTGACCTCCCTAAAACACTCACATCGTGCTGCCAGACTCCTACGTGTGTGGCAGCTGTAGCAGTTCATGCTCATCGGCCCCTGGTATCATATCTAATATGTATTTGTGCAGTTAAACTCTTCCCATAAAGCAGGGAAAGAAGGTCCCCCAGCCAGAACACTTCAAGAGTTCCACGTCCTCATACCTTCGCCACTAAAAAGAATCCCATCATTTACCACTCACATATTGTACACGTTTCTCATTAATCGTCATGATGGAAGTAAGATCCTCATTTGCAGAATCTAGATCATCAGTGGGACGAATGCACATGACACATGTCCCAACAAGGACGTCCTTGGTCCCAAGTATGAAATTTCTGTCCCGACACAGAAAGCTGAATTAGCTTTGTACAATTCGTGTGTAATGACGTTTACTTTTACCTAACCGAAACCCAAGGCTAACGTATTTGCCGGGTTTTGGCTCTGCCGTGGGAGAATGGGCATGACAAGTGGGCTGACATTTACGGAGATATGCTCAAGCCCCGAGGGCTTCTGGGATGGCCCCTGAGGGATTCTGGGATATCTGCTGAGGTGGGGAGAATGATGAGGTCACAGGTCAGGCCACTGTGGCGATACATCCATCCATGTGGGCATCCATTCATTCATTCATTCATTCATTCATTCATTCATTCATTCGTTCATTTGTTAATTCAGGCGTTGATTGATATGTCCGGGGATAGCCAAGCCTTGGGCAGAGGAGAGTGGTGCGTTTTGAGCTGCGAGCACTGCAGGGCCAGATAACAGCCAGTCGGAAGCACCATTCGGCCCCGAGTATAGAAGAGCATGAAAAATTACAGGTTCAGTGGAGGGATGGATGGTCATTTGCCCGGAAGGCCTCCTGGGCAAAGTGATAGAATCTAGTGAAGCTGCTGCAACATCCATCACCGCCTGTTCAATGGGGCTTCCCTGCTCAAAAGTGTCCTCTATACAAAGGAGCAGAGGTGAATGCAACTTGCTTGCACTACAAACTCCCATCAGTGGTCTCAAAAAGATAGAGGCTGCTGAGCAAGTGAAATTCCTATCATTTACCACTAAGGAATCATAGAATGTTATACACATCACATGTATGTCCTATTATGCAAATTAGGTCTTCATTTACATAATTTGTCATTCATTATATATATATATATATATATATATATATATATATATATATCTGTCTAAGCTATGATGAAAATACGTTGTTCCTTTCTAGCTTTATTCGCTTTGAAAGATTTCACCGGAAACTCTCCTGCAGTTCCAGAACAAACTGCTATGGGACCAAACCCACGTAACTTATTCCTGACAGGACAAGCTATCTGTCACTAAGAAATCAAGACCATAGCATTTCCAGGACAAAAGATACAAAAACGGGAAGTTCAGCTGCAGTACCACGGTCAGCCACCAGGAGGTCCATATTTGACCTTGACCTTTGTCTTTTTATGACCTACCAACCTACCAAATATCATCACAATTTATAAATGCCTTCATAAGTTATGTTGACCACAAATATGCGGAAACACACAGACAGACAGACAGACAGACCAAAAACAATATCTCCATTTTTCATGGAGATAACAATGGAAGCATCACAAGGAATGTACTGATATATTCTCCAGGCAACCACATGAAATGCCACCACTAAGACTCTACCCAAGATTTCATGATCCAATTCCAAAGATCAAGCCTTGAGAATTCTATGGATGTCAACATGGCAGGTGACGTAACACAACAAAGTAAGAAACAAGATTTTCCGCGCCGCAAGCAAAGGGAATTTCGAATTACACTTAGACAACGTTAGCGCACAAATTACAAGTATAAAACGTACGAATTATTACAGGCAACGTTACATCTGAAAAACACGAGTCAATATTATACAAGCAGGCATTCTTTCGCTGCTACAGTAACATGAGTAAGGCCTGCCTTCCCAGCTGAACAGATGGTCAGTGTAAGGCTTGCTGTAGAATATCAGCGCACTACAAGCAAACGCTAGTCGCGACAGAAAAGGCAAATCTTTACACGAGGTAGAAAAACAAGTATAACATAAACTTTACTCACCTCCCTCATGCTGAAGTCGAAAACCGCCTGATTTACATAACTTGGGCCGGCTTTGGACTGTTCCATGTGTTTCTACAGGTAAATTCTTACGTCACACCAATACAGGAGGTTCGTTTAACAGCCCACATGTATATTCGTTGCAACATGTGTTTCATGACAAACCTACATCTCTTTCTTTGGTAGTTTGGAAGTAAACTGAAGAAACGCCATCATCAGGCACAACTATGCTGTACGTTATTACCATAAATAAATTATCTACAAACACCAGGCATACCTAGCCGGTATGTCAGTAATCAGCTGCTAACACAAGACATAACTAGCCGGTATACTAAATTTCTTTCTGTCTTACCAAAGTTACCATGTGATGCGCCAAAGTTCCTGTGTAACTCTATTACATACATGTAAGTGTGTGTGTTGTGGGTGGGGGGAGAGGAGGTAGGTGTGGGGGGAGGGGGAAGTGTGGGGGGGGGGGAGGAACTCCAGCACTTACATGTACCTCCTGTGGGGGGATTATGTCGTTTATGGCGTCTCCTCGTCATGATTGACTCGCGCCGAATCAGCAGGTTGTGGGGGGAGATGGGGGGTTTGGGGGGGGGGGGGGAGGTGTGTGGGGGGGAGGGGGGGCGCAGGGTGATAGGAACTCCAGCATGTACCTCCTGCGGGGGATTATGTCGTTTATGGCGTCTCCTCGTCATGATTGACTCGCGCCGAATCAGCAGGTTGCAGCAGCCGTTATTACGACACAGACGGATGTGAGCGGCTTAGAGGCACAGCACTTCAAAGTACCTGCTGCTCTGCAGCCTCCCGTTGCCATGGCAACAGAATGGCCGTGATATGGATCGGTGTGAGCCTCAAAGGAGACGTTGCTGTGCGCAGCGATCCCTCGTGACTATTGATACAGCAGGGTGATACAGTCGAGACTGATACTGATATATGCCGGGGCTGATATCGGACTACTGATACAGGGCAGGCTGATACGGTCGGGATAAATAGGACTGATACTGATATATGCTTGGGCTGATATTAAGCCGTTGGACTTTATCTGAACGAGCGGAGGAGGATGTAGGGAAGAGGATTATGGGGACTATTGCAGACATGCACATAAAGAGCCACCCGAATCCATCATCGCGAAACAGCTTCTTCAGCAAGTTTGCTGCCAGACCTGCAGAGGGTGTGTGTGTGTGTGTGTGTTTGTGTGTGTGTGTGTGTGTGCATGCGTGTGTATGTATGTACGTGTGTTTGTGTGTTGTTTTGTATGCGTGTGTTTGTGTCTGTGTGTTTTTTGGGTATGTACCGGTGTGTTTCTGGCCACGTGTCTTTCATGTCTGATTGCCTTGTTCTTCCTTGCAACAACACTCCCAGCAAGCATAATGAAAGCTTTCTATCATTTCCCTCCCGTTCCTCTCCAGGCGACCACAGTCGGGAACAGCGCAGTACGCCGATTGCTCGCCATGAAATATGGACGTCTCCTCCCCGAGTGGAGTTTTTGCTGGGAGCGACGGTTTGATGGAAAATTGGATGGAGATGTGGAGATAAGGGGCGGAGGTTTGGGGCCTGCGGTGGTGTCTGATGGAGACATCAGAATGGAGGGAGGCCGCACTCAATATTCCTCCACAGCAGCACAGGGGCTCGACGTGGGGGAACTCGATATTGCTGAACCCCAGCACGGGGAATTCAGTTTCTGCTTCCCTCCAACATTTAATGAGGGAATAAATGAATGCACAACTATATTGTGCCCTAACGAGCTAAGTACAGGTCGTCTTTAACTAGATCTGGCAGCTAAACTAGAAATAACATAGATTCGTGATGCAATAATAAGTTAAAGTGCAGCTTCAGCTTCTCCTTGCTTCTTTGCGCACGCAGATCTAAAAGAACAAGTACGTTTGGCGGTTTAATGAGTGAAAAGTAAACATCTAGTCAATTTGAATTTGGGAAGTCATTTCTGAAGTTGGGTAGTCCTTAACATGTTACAGAAGGAACAATCCTTTTCATCCATACTTTTCATGTATGTTTTGGGGGCAGTTGACTTGCTGTTTAGTGAGGGCAGT
Organism: Branchiostoma floridae x Branchiostoma japonicum; assembly: GCA_013266295.2. Classification (NCBI taxonomy): domain Eukaryota; kingdom Metazoa; phylum Chordata; class Leptocardii; order Amphioxiformes; family Branchiostomatidae; genus Branchiostoma; species Branchiostoma floridae x Branchiostoma japonicum. The sequence continues at coordinate 51,952 of CM023830.1, forward strand.
TGTTTTTGAGTACTTTTAATCAACTGGTAGAAATGAATGAATCATATTTTAATCACAATATTTCACAGTACTAGCTTTTTTGATACAACTTCACATTTCGTTTAAACGTCCATGCTTTCCAATAAGATGTGGTATCCAGTTTTCGTTATCGAAATTGAACATTATTTGCCTCACGAATTTGATACCGGTCTAACCTTTTCTCATAGTATCAGGATTGGTGCCGCGTACCTAAACGTAATATCAGGTGTAGGTGCCGGAACAGAGGCTTAGGTAAAGGTGTGGACGTGTACCTGTACCTGAACAACTTGACGAAGTAACCTGTGATGACAGAAACATGAAGGAACAGTTAACAGAATGTTTACTTGAAATTGACTAGACTTACGCAGAGAACCCACGCCCTTGAGAGGATCTCGAATCAAAGTTGCTGCCGATTTCAAAGCCCACACAATGTTTTCATCTTTTTCCAGTGCTAAATTTTCCTCAATGTGGCAGGAATAGCACGTTTGTAATGAGAAAATAAGCCCCAAAAGTATATGCTTGAGTATAAGTCTATTCAGGTACAATACCAGTACATTGATGTTCTGGTATTTTGGATCTGTAGTAATGACCATTGCGGTACCCGTGTACCCGGACACAGCACTGATCAGGATAGATGTTAACCACTATGTTTCATGCAATTAGACGTCGGGCATGAGTCAGGTGCTCTGTGTATTTTTCACACAGTCCATGCACTGCTGCAGGTTACATGTAGGTATTCCTATCTACAACCACTCAAGTCAGGCCATAGATAAACACGCTCTTCACAAAACCACACAGCAAAACGAATGGACTTCCTTCCGCAGGAGTCCGATGACTCGAACGTTCAGAGAAAATAAAGCTCCATTCAGGGCGGCTGTGTGGTCGGCTGGACGTGAATGTGGCGCGGACTGAGCGCCGGTGGGCCGGGGAGTTTGTCATCGCCTGCCTCGGCCCTGTGCCACGGGCCCCTCTCTGAACCCCCTCCCGGCACCTCGGCCCTGCGCCACGGGCCCCTCTCTGAACCCCCTCCCGGCACCTCGGCCCTGTGCCGCGGGCCCCTCTCTGAACCCCCTCCCGGCACCTCGGCCCTGTGCCACGGGCCCGTCTCTGAACCCCCTCCCGGCACCTCGGCCCTGCGCCACGGGTCCCTCTCTGAACCCCTTCCCGGCACCTCGGCCTTGTGCCACGGGCCCCTCTCTGAACCCCCTCCCTGTACCTCGGCCCTGTGCCACGGGCCCCTCTCTGAACCCCCTCCCTGTACCTCGGCCCTGTGCCACGGGCCCCCCTCTGAACCCCCTCCGGGCACCTCAGCCCTGTGCCACGGGCCCCCCTCTGAACCCCCTCCCGGCACCTCGGCCCTGTGCCACGGGCCCCTCTCTGAACCCCCTCCCGGCACCTCGGCCCTGTGCCACGGGCCCCCCTCTGAACCCCCTCCCGGCACCTCCCCCTAGGCATACACCCGTACTGCATTATGTAACCCGTGTAACTCACGTAACCCATTCCTCACACACTTCACCTACAACTTCAGGTCAGCGCAAAAATGTCCACTAACAAAACAGAAAACACGGAATGCCTCTCGTATGTCGCTGGTTTTGTTCAACAACACACAATATCTAAAAGAACTGCGCTTTTTTATATGGCTGTTACGTTTTAAAAAATAATATTGTACAAACTACAATTCAGTCATTTGTGCTGCAACTGTTTGTTTTTCATAAATAAACCATTTATCTCTCCTCTCTCTCTCACTACAAACGCGAGTTCAGTCTATTGTCGGGGGAACGTGCAAAAAGACTGGAAAGTGAAACGTTTAAGACATTCCAACAAAACCATTGAGATTAAAAACTGCAAAACTAGCTCTGACCAAGTAAGAAAACACATCCTTCGTGTTGAATATGATTTTAACTTCATGGTCGCATGTTACAGAACAGACGGTTGTCACTTTATGATCTAGAACTTTGTTTTCGATGTCTACAAGAAGGCCTGGCGCTCGCAAAACAAGCTGGTATAGTTGTAACAACCATAGCTGGCAGTCAAGCCGTACTTGTGTGATGAATGTGTGAGGTGTGGTTGTAAGTCAGACGGTACTTGTGTGATGAAAGTTGTGGTTGTGAGTCAGACGGTACTTGTGTGATGAAAGTTGTGAGATGTGGCTGTACGTCAGACGGTACTTTGTGTGATGAAAGTTGTGAGATGTGGTTGTAAACCATAGCTGGCAGTCAAGCCGTACTTGTGTGATGAATGTGTGAGGTGTGGTTGCAACAGGGCAATGAAATGTGTGAGGTGTGGTTGTGAGTCAGACGGTACTTGTGTGATGAAAGTTGTGAGATGTGGTTGTGAGTCAGACGGTACTTGTGTGATGAAAGTTGTGAGATGTGGTTGTGAGTCAGACGGTACTTGTGTGATGAAAGTTGTGAGATGTGGTTGTGAGTCAGACGGTACTTGTGTGATGAAAGTTGTGAGGTGTGGTTGTGAGTCAGACGGTACTTGTGTGATGAAAGTTGTGAGATGTGGTTGTGAGTCAGACGGTACTTTGTGATGAAAGTTGTGAGATGTGGTTGTAAGTCAGACGGCACTTGTGTGATGAAAGTTGTGAGATGTGGTTGTAAACCATAGCTGGCAGTCAAGCCGTACTTGTGTGATGAATGTGTGAGGTGTGGTTGCAACAGGGCAATGAAATGTGTGAGGTGTGGTTGTGAGTCAGACGGTACTTGTGTGATGAAAGTTGTGGTTGTGAGTCAGACGGTACTTGTGTGATGAAAGTTGTGAGATGTGGTTGTGAGTCAGACGGTACTTGTGTGATGAAAGTTGTGAGATGTGGTTGTGAGTCAGACGGTACTTTGTGATGAAAGTTGTGAGATGTGGCTGTACGTCAGACGGCACTTGTGTGATGAAAGTTGTGAGATGTGGTTGTGAGTCAGACGGCACTTGTGTGATGAAAGTTGTGAGATGTGGTTGTGAGTCAGACGGCACTTGTGTGATGAAAGTTGTGAGATGTGGTTGTGAGTCAGACGGCACTTGTGTGATGAAAGTTGTGAGATGTGGTTGTAAGTCAGACGGCACTTGTGTGATGAAAGTTGTGAGATGTGGCTGTACGTCAGACGGCACTTGTGTGATGAAAGTTGTGAGATGTGGTTGTGAGTCAGACGGCACTTGTGTGATGAAAGTTGTGAGATGTGGTTGTAAACCATAGCTGGCAGTCAAGCCGTACTTGTGTGATGAATGTGTGAGGTGTGGTTGCAACAGGGCAATGAAATGTGTGAGGTGTGGTTGTGAGTCAGACGGTACTTGTGTGATGAAAGTTGTGGTTGTGAGTCAGACGGTACTTTGTGATGAAAGTTGTGAGATGTGGTTGTAAGTCAGACGGCACTTGTGTGATGAATGTGTGAGATGTGGTTGTAAACCATAGCTGGCAGTCAAGCCGTACTTGTGTGATGAAAGTTGTGAGATGTGGTTGTAAGTCAGACGGTACTTGTGTGATGAAAGTTGTGAGATGTGGCTGTAAACCGTAGCTGGCAGTCAAGCCGTACTTGTGTGATGAAAGTTGTGCAGCGAGTCATCTTTGTTGTGCGCTGACGCCAGCGGACATGTAAGCTCTCTCCTCGGCTCTCCTGTGTCCACAGTGGCCGCGCGCCGCCGGTATTGTCGCTCTAAGTGGACAGACATCGCGTCTTGTGTTCCCCATACACCTGAAATGGACCGTGGTGCAAAGGACCGTTGTTTTCCCGCGGTGACTCCTGACCGGATTGTAAGCGGCGAGCTCTCGGCGCAACCCGACCCCGCCCCCGGCACCCCCGGTAACCCTACCCGCCACGGCCGCCGCTACACATTACCGAAAAAATACTAATTGTGGACACCTGATCGGGCCGGGAAATGGAAGCTGTCAAAGGGGGCTTAGTCCGAGCACTGAAGACAAAATAAATACTGTTAAATCTTGTAAGGGCTGACCCCTTTCAAAAGGAAACTTGGCTCGACAATCGGCGCAACTGTTGTGAAAACGGCGGGGGAGCCAAAAGGGCAGGGGTTGAGCGGCAGCTCTTGACTTTTCTTTCATACCTGCGTGACACCTGAGTTTTACCTGGGTATCACCTGAGTTCAGCAGGCAAGGTTTGATGGATGAACAGGTCGCTTTACTCTGACCGGAACGGATGATTTTAGACAAAAGACACACCAGACAACCCACGTTTCTCTGGATTCTATTTAAATTCTAACGTTATCACTGGTCTGGTAGTCTCCACCAGACTCTTTCCCGTAATATACGATCTCAGCAGACCAGATTGAGCTCATTTCTCGGTGCAGATTTCCAGTTTTGTGGACAGCGAAACTTCAACCACACAAAAACAGCATAAACATGGCAGTATGTTGGGACCAGATTCAGTGCCAATGTTTGGCCATGCACCCACTGTTGCCTTTCTTAGTTGCTGTGGATTCTGGCGGAAGGACGAGGAGTTTGTGTAAAAGAGAACAACAGTGGTTTGATCTTAACCTCGGCGTCCCTTTGTTGTCCCAAACGAACCAGTGCGAGTTTCCCTAATACCCCGCCCCCCCACACACCTGTACGGTTGTAGACAGCCGGTAAAACGGTTGAGTAAAAACTACAACGTTTCCATTCCAGCGTGATTTTGTCTGATTGCGGTGTCCTTAGAGACCAAGCTTTTTTTTCTTACTGGACAATCATCTGATCTTACAAATAACGGGTAGCAACAAAGAAACGCATGATGGCTGTTTGTTGTTCGTGTTTGATCTTAAATAGAACCGAGGCTGAAGTAGCCTCCGGCTGAACGGATAACCTGCATCACAACAACTGCCTTTTCAAAACATCGATTTGAAAATTATCCTGAATGTATCATTTCGGGGATAAAACAACCTATATCATGAAACCACACGTTCAATGACGAGCCTGAGAGCTATTTCTATATTTTTCCCTATAAAATTAGACATGTTTCTTTACCTTGTACTATCTGCGTGTTCCATTGGAATTAACCTTCGAGCATGAATGTGGAAAATAAAGATTGTTTAGATACAAACATTGCTCTTCCAGCAGATGTTGAGACAAAATAATTTTCGAGCTGCCCCGTTTTTGAGGTGACGCCATCGCTGCACAAGTTGGAGATGATACAAACGGCGGGTTGACAGACGGTCGGACCTGTGCCCACTGGAAGCCTAACCTGTTAGACTTACATTTGTAACATCCCTGGTAAAACTAATGTTGTTATAAACTTGTAACATCCCTGGTAAAAGTTATGTTGTTATAGGTTGGAACAGAAAGTTTCACCTTCACGGCAAGGGACAAGGGCTATGGATAACGGGTTGGTTTGAACGGCTGGTACCAACTGTTTTTTTATTAATTCCAATTTGATTTACTCTGTTTATCTATTGTTGTATTGTGTGCCCTGCCCTGCCTCGCTGAAAAACAGTACCTAGATACCGAGCCATCCCGACTGAATAAATAAGTAATCTTTTCAAACATTCGGGAAAAATATCAGCGCTATTCTGTCCTTTTGTCCGCTGACTATACATGTACCTGTCCTTGAGAACGAATCTCCAAGCAGATGTATGGCGGGAAAAAGCAATGTTCCCAGACTTGTCGTACTTTTTACCTGGCGATGAGAGGGCTGTTTATCTGAGAAACGGGACGAGTTAGGGAACACTGCGACCTTCCCTCCTTTCATCTGCCCAGAAACTGCTTGTAGATGACTGTTAATATCAGGCTTGTGCGGCCGTTTGTGGCAAGTTTGCAACTCAACCGACAATCCGCCGCACCCTGGCATACACACTAACAGCCTGGCTGCTACAGAAGCGGCACCTCTCAAGGTTGGAGTCTGGATTTTGACAAACTTCTCAATTTTGGTTATTTCCTGGGTGGGATATATCTAGCTAATGTTGATGTCTATCCCCAGTTGATGCTTGCATATTTGTAACATTTAATGTAACGTTTAATACAGCGAAAGCATGCTTCCCTACATGCCATGGTATCTCTGCTGCTGTCATGGCATACAGAAAACACTTCAGTTGTTGCAAAGTCGCTATTTCAGCTAATGACTATCCAAACTCGAGAAGTGTTCAATGGTAGCTGTCATTCTGTAGCTCACAAAAAAAGCTTTTCAAGTTTTCGCCATGTACGGTCTCCCCTGCAGGACACGCTATTGTAACATAACGTTACACATGTTTCAATGTCGGCCATGACGTTACACATGTAATGTCCGCCATGATGGTTTCCTCTGCAGGAACATGTGACGTTCGCGATGATTCATGATGACGTTCCAAACTTATTGTCTAATTGAATCCAAGTAGTTGATAAGATCGTAAAGATGTGCCTTGCCCTGTTGAGAGAGGTTGGGGTAATGTTGGGAGGGGTTGGGGTAATGTTCCACTGGCCGGTTCCCGTAATTTCGGCCCCGACTGCTGCGGTCTCCCTGCTGACTGGGGTGTGTGTCAGGAGGGTGGAATTTTGCCGACACAAATACAGAATTTTCCCAGTCCTGACAGCGGGGAATCCGACCCCCTTTCACGGAGAGCCCCCTGACAGATTAGCTCACCTAAAATGGCCGGTTTTCCGTTCCGCCACATTTCGGGAAGCCTCTTGCCTGCCCCAGATGCAGGCTTGTGAAAGGGTCCGATGGAAATGCATGGAGAATTAATGGTTCTCCCGCTGCGAGACACAAAACCTGCCCTGGGCTCCCCACATCGGGCTTTCTGTGGCCATGGGGCCGCTCTGTTACGGGAAAATGGAGCACAGAACAATGGTTCGTTTCCCAAAAACCTTTCTGTGCGTCTGAATCCCCTGGTTTTGTTCCGTTCAGTGATAATCCACTTTCTGTAAGACACTTGAGGACACTCCTTGTCGGCAGAAGACAGTCTCTAAGTGTTTGCGAGGCTCTTGACTGTGCAAAATAAGTGGTTCTTGACATGTTTGCCTGCCTGTCCTTGTGCTGACTTACAGGCCCATTGCATGTTCCCAGCATTGTTGGATGGTTAACAACACAGACAACAATCCCCAAGATGGTTCAGTGAGGGGCCACTATTATCCCCCCATTACCTACAGCAGCCAGCTGCTAGCTCTGAATCTGAATGGCATTGACAATGCTGATTACTGCTAAATCCCCAAATCCACTTTTTCCAGCACACAAAACCCAATTATGAAGCTTTACATGCAGTGTTAATCCTAACCTTGTGAATATTCAGTGTTTCAGACAGCAGATTACTAGTTCACCCCCCTTCATGTAAAGTCTTATCAAGAAGGTTTAAATCTCATTTTTCAAAAACCTTCTTGGTCTTATCGAAGCAAAGCAGAACGGAAACAATGCTGTGAAGACATGATGTAGTTCTTTCCCAAATTTGTTTTTGCTAAATGAAAACAGAAATCATGTTGTGCGTGGGAACAAAATACCACAGTTTGAAGACATCCTTGGTCTCCGGTCTGAGTGGGCATTTTTCTCGGTAAGGCAAAGAATTTGAGAGAATGAGAGGAGATACTGCCCAGCTGACAGAGAAGGTCCAGCTGCACCGCTATGGGGAGTTCCATAGCCTCTACCAGGCTTCAGCCAGGACCAACTCCCCTGGCTTGTTATCCGTCTATTTGGCCAATTTCTACTCTTTCCAGCCGCTTCCGAAGCCTGGTACTTAGTGGTAGAGGCTAGAGTTCCACCCTGTACTCACTGAAACTCAGCTCTAGGGGCAGTGTGTTTGGAAGCTGTTTCTGGGCGTATTTCAGTGCTTGCTTTTCTCACCTTGAACTTCGTACTGACTGTACAGCAGTATATAATTATCACTATATAACTTCAGCAGCGTGCAGCCAACATTAAAACTCACCCTGCCATAATTTCTAAAACAATCTCCACCCTGCATTCTACCAATAGTATCATGGATGCTGATCCTTGCTGAATACCTCCTGGATTCTGTAGCCTGAAAACAGCAGTCAGACTCAGACTGCTCACTGTACCAGTCCCAGCTGGCTGGACTACAGGTTTCTCTCCTGTTGTTTTCCGTCTCCATACCAACAACTGTTCACAGTCCAGCTAGTTTTCTTCTGTTCAAATGCGCCAGTTTCACTCGTTTTCCTGTTCACAGTTTTGTTAGTTTCCCCCTCGAGTTTGCTCTGTTTAGCCCGTTTGGTTGTCCTGTGGCTTCCAAAGTTCATCCCAGCCTGTGGCTCAGCGGGGGCCACTCCAGCAGCAGTTACCAAATTACATTAGGGAAAACACTGGCATTTTAGATGCTAATTTATTCATGAGGGTCGTTCCTGCAGGAGGGCTGTTGGCAGGTTTACAGGTACCCTAATGGGCAATCGATGGCAGGTACGGCTACTTCTCACCTGGGTGCTAAGTCGATCTTTACACCTGGTGTGTTTACCTGGGCAGGTGGATGACCACTTCTCAATAGGTATTGCTGTGAATGAATAAATTACCCCATTGTAATGTGTTCTTAATTTGTCAGGTTTGTTTGCTGGCTGCCTGCGGTTCCCTGGCAGTGGCTCACGGCTGGGGCAACAGTTAACCCGCATGGGACAACAGCGGAATCCTCATTCCTGCATGACATGTTTGGTGTGGGTTATATTGGGGGCTGGCTGGGGGCCAGGTCTCAAGGAGCTGCAGGTGTGTGGCCCACAGTCAAGGTTCCACTGATCCGACTGTCACTGCAAGGGGAGCAGTCAGGACTCCCAGTGCTTGGGCCACCTCAGGACTCTCAATGCTTGGGCCACCTCAGGACTCTCAGTGCTTGGGCCACACCAATTCACTTCCAGAGCTCTGAGACAATGAAGTAAGATTCTAGCAAGAGGACATACTGAGGAAAACTAACATCTGACTTTACCTACTTGCTTGCTACTTTGCTACAGAAAATCTGCTTGGAGATTATATTCTTTGTCTTAGATCTATAATGCAGGATTGACATTGCAGGAACTCACAGGCATTCACAAGGCTCTCCACTGGGGCGTGACCCCTGACCTTCTTATTGTTGGAACCAAACAAAAAAGGCCCCAACAGGAAGCTTTTGTACAATCCCAGAATAAATCATTTCAGTTCCCGTTAATTCAATTAAAACATGCCAAGTTTGCAGCATGTTGTAATAGTTGGGGACAGGTTATGGATGGACGTTGTCTCCGTTCTCTAAACACTGTTAGGCTGTGGTACAAACCAGACTCCAGCTCACTGACCCAGAAACACCCAGCTTTCAACACTTATAAACAACAGACCAACACAAATCTCTCCAAGAAAATAGTGTCATTTATTTCTCTGGAACTCTGGTGTGTGAATGTCACACAAAGGAAATGTACAAGTTGTTGTCGTGGTACGCTCTACATAAACAGACTCTCTTCAGAATCAGACCCTAAGTATAAATATTATCCAAGGAAACTATATACAAACAGAGTTAGGGACAGAGAGTAGGGAATGTACGAAACAGTAACAAACACAGTAACACTGACATGTTCATGTTGCTACCATGGCCATGGTGGGGAAGGAATGACTAAAATTCAAACTAACATGGAAGACCACTTTCCTGCCACTGTTGATGTAACACCACCTGAACATGTTCAGAAATTTGCTCGTGAGAGTTCGTTCTACTGGAAGTCTGACAGAAATTTAATCCCTGAAGTTCCTGCCAAGGGAAGCCCCAGACCTGACACAGGCTCAAGTCAACAATAACAACAACAGAAATGCAGTAAACAGGAGGAAAACCTGAAGTAAACAGATTACTGCTGTTTAGTTAGTTCAGAAAGAGAAACAATATTTAATACCATGGCTTAGCAATCAACATTGTTAGCAGAGTTTTGTTTAACCTCCAAACACCACACATATTTGTGAACAGGAGTGCAGTAGTTGTGCCCAGGACTGAGAAGAAATGTTGCACTGTCAGGCCTCTGTACACCCCATTTCCACAAAATCTAGATTAAGCAAATTCATAATTTAGCCAGCTAAACAATCAAGCTCTCCATTGTCAATAAAGAGCTTACACAGAGCAAAGTGAAGCTTGTTTTTAGCAGAATTTCTGACAATCTGGAGTAGATCTGTTGCAGGTGACAAAAAGTAGTATTTTGAGCCCTGATTGTAAAGAATGACATGGCAGGAACTGTGGCACAAACCACACTGGTCCTGTTAGTCCTGGAGACACAGAAATTACTCCTTCCTGCACACCTGCATCTTTAAGACATTCCCTAAGGAACTCAGCAGGTGGAAACCTTCATGTCACAGTAGCTAGTCTGCTGCAGGGGCAAATTGCAGACATTCTTGTCAGAAGGTTCCTTGGGGAGACTTGGTACTTTCCTTGGTTCAAGAAGGAAAAGGTATATAATATTGTGGAAAGATGATTCAGTATTTCAATATTTTTATGAACTAGTTACTTTCCATTCAGGAAAGTTGACTTAAAATCAGACTTTTGGAGGGGACTTTCCAAACGAGGCCCCAAATAGCAGCTCTGGGACGGGCTATTCCAGTTCTGGTTGGGTTAGATTCTGTGTAGGTGAAAATGTTATGGATGGGTCTTCATGATTGGAGGTTGGCAAGGAAAAGTGACAAAATGTAGTGATTTAATCTGGATTTGTTGGTTGGTGTTAAAGAGTGTCCGACCCTCGCCAGGCACTATCTACTGTCATGGCCTGATGGAGGCAGACATTGTACGCTGGGCACCAAGGGAAACATTCCATTTGTATTTTTACACGTACCCGTAGGTTGCCAATGTGGCAAAGAATTATATACACAACTGTACATCAAGAGACATACCATTCTGAACTATGGGGGCCAAATTAGGACATGTTTTCTGCAGTAGCATTGGAGCCATTCTCAAATACATCATGTTTTCTGCACAGAGAACCAAACTAATCCGTCCGCCCATATAACAGGTTCCCCCCATGTTAGATTCAGAATGATTTGCCCCTTACTTTTTCTCATTTCTTGGAAATGGCTGAGGGAGTTGTGCATTTCTCACCTGCCCACCTGGTGCACCTGCAGCCACACACCTGGTTGGACAGGTGAGAAGTGGAACACCTGAGCTGCAGGTGTTCGGAAAGTCTAGTTTGCACAGGTAAAGTCATACTCTGAGGGTGACATAAATGTCTGACTTGCACATGTTTGACTGTCAAGATGGAGGCTTCAGACAGGGCAGGTGTTCTGTGGTATCATACCGGGGTTCCGTGGTATCATACTGATGTTTGTAGGGTCACAAAATGTTGTAAGTTGGCTGAATGAATATGAGAAGGGTAAGCTGTCTTCCCTAAAGGAAATCAAACTAGCTAATATTTCATGATCATCTATTGTGCTAACAGACTCAGCCACAGAACACTTGTCCTGCCCAAAGCCACCTGAGTTTGGTCCTAATATTATACACATAAGGATTCCACACTACAGTAGCAGGCCTCCTGCCATAGTACCGCTTGGTTTCACTGTATACTCGGGCCTGTCGCACATTGGAGTGTCCGAAGCTCACGGCCAGTTGAAATTCCTGCCCGTCATCTGATAGAATTTCATGTTGAACGGTCTGTAGAAGTCCCGTAGTCTCTGTATAACGTTGGGCTCTATGTCGGGGTGTGCTCGCCCCTTAGTTCTGCCCAGACAGTGGGGACTGCCGCTCCCTTCCTTCTTCTTTAGGCACGGGAATCCCTTCGTCTGGTTAAAGTAGAAATGTTTCTCACTCACCACCTTCTTGATGCCCAGGAAGTTTTGCACGAGTCCCATCTCTTTCCCTGGGTTACTAATTAACTCCTCTCCACTAACGAACATAAACTGGCTGAGTGGGAAGTACTGAAGCCACCTCTCTAAGTGTTTGGCATAGACTCCGATGCGAATGGCACTCCACGAGGTGTCCACCAATCCCGTCGCGTTGTTAATAAATGCAAGCTCCTCAAACCTTTTTGTGTTTTTCTTGCTGACTGTCTGCGTGTAATCTGATATGGCCCGGGTCACGGGGTCGCGTACGACGACCAGCAGCTTGACGTCGCGGGACATGTTGTAGACCCGGGCGGGAACCTCGCGCGTGATGAAGTAACTCGGCGTCTTCTCCATGGTGATCTGCCGGGCGATGGTGGGCGGCATCTTCCGCCTGTCAACAAACAAACAAACAAACAAACTGTCAGATGGAAGGGCAGAATACATGGATAAACAGGGACTGAATAAGACACAAACAATAACATTTTTTTTTCCTGACAGTTCTCTACTCCAAGTCCAACTACTAACAGACAAATGGATCCGAAAGTGTTATGGTTTTTGCTTGGAGATGCAGGTTTTCTGGCAGACTGAGTTCTTGACGTGTCTCGTGGAGGCAAAACGGTAGCAAAAGGCTTCAGAGTTAACAACTCCTGGCCTTTTGTGGAGCAGCCATTAACTATTGTCCCAACACGACCCTACAGGCACCAACACAAGTGGTGAGCAGCCGACCCCAAACAGCCCATAATACAGCTGCAGGCACAGGAATCCCCACTTCTAATGCCGCCTGCGGGGAACTTGCGCTTCAACGCTGCAATTTCTGCTCACTCCAACACATCTAGTGATCTACCCACTCCAGACAGTTGGGACGGACATCAGTGCAAAGTTGCCCCAGCAGAACGGCTACAGCGCTGGACTGGATACTCCCCAGTGTAGTTAAGGCACAATACCCCAAAGATCCATTGATTTGCACCTAATTTGATTTCAGGTCTTGGCTGGGTGTTTATAGTCTGCTCACGCACTAGTGCCTCATATCTACCATCACATTAGATATGTATCAGCCATTCCCACATCTCCCTGTGTATCAGCCATTCCCACATCTCCCTGTGTATCAGCCATTCCCACATCTCCCTGTGTATCAGCCATTCCCACATCTCCCTGTGTATCAGCCTACATCTCCCTGTGTATCAGCCATTCCCACATCTCCCTGTGTATCACCCCACATCTCCCTGTGTATCACCCCCCACCCCCCTGGCCTGTGTATCAGCCCCCACCCCCTGGCCTGTGTATCACCCCCCCATCCCCCTGGCCTGTGTATCACCCCCCACCCCCCTGGCCTGTGTATCAGCCATTCCCACATGACTACATCATGCATACACACCAGTCTGCGGCCCAGGTCAGCCCAGATGAACATGTAACATTGGCAGGCAGGCAGGGTCCTAATGGTGATCATATCTCCCTTCCAACATAACCTCTCTCCAGACTTCAGGGCGATGTTATCTACCCCCAACATGCTGTACTTCACTGTGCAGGACAGGGAACTAACAACCTCTTCACAGGCTTCAGGGCGATGTTTTCTGTACTTAACTGTGGCTGTCAGGTTGCAGGGGGACCTGTATTTAGGACAAGCCCTCCAGGCTAGAGGGTTCCCCATATTTCACCCTAGTTAGGAACCACAGCTGCCTCTCACCTCCCACTTTCACCATTTCTGCTCATTCAGCCTCCTTAGCAAACCCCTCAGACGTTTTATTTTTATAAGCACGCAGTTTCCTACAGCTACTGGGTTCTGTTTGCTTGCTGAACTGTGATATACTGTTTTGGAGCGTGCCACACTAGGAGTGTACCTTACTGTCCTACATGGAACAACTCTGGTTACCAACAAGAAAAATGCCTTTCTCAGAAGGGAAATTAATTCCTGGCAATGCCCTGGCCTGAGCCGGCTGTAAATGGCAGCAGAAATTGCCCCTGATCGCCAGGCTGCTCGACATGCATGAGGAGCGAGATGGGCTTGTAACTACATGGAAATGGAAAAGGAATGGGTTCCCGGGGCAGAGCCTGCATATAGAGACAGATGTTGGGGCTGTGCTACAAAAGGCCTCACCACAACTCATTTCCATCTACTCCCACAGAAGGGCCCAATTCCCAATCCTCCCCAATTCCCAATCCTCCCTACTTTCCCACCAGAACTCAGGCCTGACTTGGGCCTGTGTTAGGTAGGCCTGTGTTAGGTAGGCCTGTGTTAGGTAGGCCTGCGTTAGGTAGGCCTGTGTTAGGCCTGTGTTAGGTAGGCCTGTGTTAGGTTCCCCACCTGAAGCTAACTTAAGGAACCAGCCGTTCTCTCACATTTCCCCACCTGAAGCTAACTAACTAAAGGAACCAGCCGTTCTCTCGACCCTTCAAAAGGCAACAACATTGCCATGGCCCCATAAGCCAGGAAACAGGCAATAGCATTGCCATGGCCCCCTAAACAGAAATGAGAGCAGTGCTAGTGGGATTGCCCTCAGATGTGCCACATACTTCAGATCAGCACAGGCATGCTGGGACATTTGTTCAGCATTCCTGAAACTCTGATATGCATCTGTCATGTATAATGTGTCACTCACGATGTGCCCCTGCTTCGCAATCAGGAAATACAAGCAACTGCATCCAGAAAGCCGTAGCAGTCTGGGCAGTCTGGGCATTAGGGTTGCAAGCTGTTTTGCTGTAACTTGTAAGCCATGTGCTGTTCCAAAAAACAAAAGTGGCTCAGCTTTTGGTGGTTACTTTTATGATTGACCTAAAATATCACACAGACCTGCCACTTTCCATTTGATCTACATGTACATTTTGCAGAGATGTTCCCACCCCTTAGCTGTATTTTGCCCCCCACACTAGGGCAACCCAGGAAAGCTGCATTGTTGTTAGCTATTGGCTATGTGCCCCCCTCCCCACCAGACAGGTTCCCTGTGTGCCCTCAGTACTTTCCCTGTAATATCTTTCCATGCTCTGCCTGCCAGCTGACAACATGCCAGGTTTTACATCTACCACATGCTGCTGTTCATATCAGCAAAGCTGCCACCAGGGAGCAGCACAGATAGATGCAGGGCCCTGGGGAATAATACTGATGGATGCAGCAGTTTGTAAGGATGGGGTTCCACAGGGGACCACAGTTATTATAACTCTGAGAAGCCAGGAAATGAACTTTCACATGACAGCTCGGACTCCTGAGGGTTTACAAATTACTGGCTGGCAGCAGAATGGATGTTTCTGCACACTATCAGGAGAATGGATGTTTCTGCACCATCAGGAGGAGGGATGTTTCTGCACCATCAGGAGGAGGGATTGTTGCCCAATAATTCCATTTGGAAATCTCCCCTGGTGTCGAGTTACCAGACTAATACGTGGGAGAATGAAGCTGAAAATCTCAAAATAAACAGAAGTGTGCTTGGCTGGAAAAGATAGGGCATCTAGCAAACACCCAAGTAGTCAAACTACCATTAGTATACCAGGGAGTGTGTGCATTTGTGAGTGAGAAAAGCACTGTGGCTGCAAGTACCGCGCATACCGGCTATCCTTCACTAAATACTGTAAAAAGGCTATTTAAAATCAGTTTGACTGTCCAAGTTTGAAAGTCTAAAGCTACCCTGTAAGGTTATACTCCCATGGTTAGGGATGTTTTATTCCAACCCTTTTCCTGCTGCCCCCTCTGTACTTTGCATATTAGCCTGTTTTGACTGTGATTCTGCCAGCCTGAATAAGCCTGAGAATTGGATAACTGCAGGGCTAAATTAGATTTGGGGGAACAAAGTGCGTGTGAAGCTCTGTGGGAATAAAGTACCTGATACAATAATACAGGCGGAGGGCTGGGAAAGCTCCACACAATACCTGTAGAACTGAGAACAGGAACTCCACTGTCAAGCCTGAAATGTTTGATTTTTACCTGGGAAAGGTTTGTTTTTAAAAGCTGTGCTTCCCTCCTCCAATTATCAGTACTCGGTCACTGCGAGAGTTCATGAAATGGACTCCAGAAATGCAGCACAACTGAGAGTGTTCCCCTGTACTGAGAGTGTTCCCCTGTGCTGAGAGTGTTCCCCTGTACTGAGAGTGTTCCTCTGTACTGAGAGTGTTCCCCTGTACTGCGAGTGTTCCCCTGTACTGAGAGTGTTCCCCTGTACTGAGAGTGTTCCCCTGTACTGAGTGTTCCCCTGTACTGAGAGTGTTCCCCTGTACTGAGAGTGTTCCCCTGTACTGAGAGTGTTCCCCTGTACTGAGAGTGTTCCCCTGTACTGAGTGTGTTCCCCTGTACTGAGAGTGTTCCCCTGTACTGAGAGTGTTCCCCTGTACTGAGAGCGTTCCCCTGTACTGAGAGTGTTCCCCTGTACTGAGAGTGTTCCCCTGTACTGAGAGTGTTCCCCTGTACTGAGTGTGTTCCCCTGTACTGAGAGTGTTCCCCTGTAATGATTTACAGACAAGATTTTACCAACTTCTGACTGAGCCGGGATCTCTGCCAGGGGTAGGAATGGTTTGAATAAGAGCAGGCAGATGAAGGACAAATACAGAAAAAATTTTGCAAACAGAATTTTCAATTGGAACCAAAACCTTTTAAGTGTTTCCCTGAGAGAAGGTGCAAGTGTTCTGGCTTGGTTGTGAACTGAGTCTGTCTTTCCTGAGACTGAGAGAAGGTGCAAGTGTTACAGCTTGACTGTGAACTGAGTGTTTTTCCTGAGAGTAGGTGCAACTGTTCTGACTAGTGTCCCAGTTTGGCTATGCAGGCCCTGTCTGTCTGTGAGCTGAGGAAACTGGGTTACAGCTGGCAGGAGCCAGGAGACTCAGCCTGAAGTGTTGTTAATACCAGCCACATGCAGACATTATGAAAGAAAACAAACTTTACAGGGAGTGAGTAAACTAGGGTGCCCCCCTCCCCACCCCCTGTACAAGGTCATCTGGAGTGTGTAAACCATGCTTGGTGCCCCCCCCCCCCCTCCACTAGACATCTACACAGCTGTCTGTTTCTGCAAAAACAGTGTTCTAACTTCTCACACGGCAGTCTGGTTCTGTAGAGTGCTTCTCACAGCCACACATTACCAAACATGTCACACCAGATATGGACAGAATGTCACACGTCACCTCTCCTGGGCAGTTAATCAACACCCAACTTTTGTCCCTGAACAATCGCCATCAACTTTGTAAGGATTTTTGGCACTAATTAATCCACACAAACAACTCCAGGGGTCGCGGATAACTCTGTGTTCTGTGACCTTTTGTTATCGCACAAACCTGTATGACAAGGTCGGCCCCAACCCAAGGTCATAACAAACAGCGTCGCTTTGTGAGGGTTTGAGTCGGGTCGGTTCTGACCTTAGTGCAGATTCCATTGCAGATTTGTGCAGTTGATAAACCTGTAATTTTGCAACTGTCTACTTTACTGATATTCAGATCACTGGCTTTATCCAATCCATGGTACGTAAAGAACATCCAATCTCACTTTGCAATTTAGTCATCCTGACCTGAGGTGTACATAGTATTGTCTGAACAGAAGAAACTGTGCTGTAGCTTGTGAATCATCACACTGATATAATATGGTGAATGTAAACTGTAGTGTGTACACAGGTCTGAACTTTGTACTCATGTTACCTTTTGATTATTGTGATCATTAATATTTACCATCTGACAGAACGTAGGTCGGCCTCCAGTAATGTTTGGGTACTTATGGCCAGGCACTAGCACTAGTAGCAGTGGCTGAGCTGAACGATGAGAATGACATTTTCACAGGTCAGGTTTAGGAGGTGCCAAAAGTTTCCAGCTAGACTACCGGCTTGCACTCAGTATAAGCCTTCTCGTAAGTAACAAATCTCCTGATAATTTACCGTTACTGGTTACTTGTGTGATAAATAACAAGCCCAGCTCATGGCACATAAAGCCTGCACAAACGTCTTTTCCCTCAAACGTTTTAAAATCTAATCACACCGACTTTCATTTCCACTCTCAGGCCTTCCGCTCTCTGTTAGTGCCTAAGTCTGCTGACCGTTGCAGCCGCACAGATACATTTGTACTCTGCTTTAGTTTTATACAAGCACCAGTTCCTGCAGGCTTCTGTATGGCGGTTAGCACCAGTTCCTGCAGGCTTCTGTATGACGGTTAGCAGTCTGTGTGATAAGTGCTGCCCATGTGTTCTGCCCCCCCCCCTCCATGTACCACAGTTTGATAAGCCCACTTCACACCACTTGGCATTGAGGTGTGAGGGGATCTCAAACGTCAACTCCTCCTCACAGCTTCCCCTTCTGCAGCTTCAGCAGCCAAAAGGCCAGGCTAAACAGGGCAAATTGGCAACTGGAGAGTGAAGACTTTGCCAGGAGCTGGAGAATTTCATGATCGAGCCACTGCCAGCAACTTATGCACCCAACTCTACCAATTTGCACTGTCTTACACACAGTTACAACAATGTCTGGAACCCCCTGGATGTGTCTGATTTGTGGATAATTGGAGAGAAGCCTGTTGAGTTGTGGATTATTACTAAAGAATCTCTTCTTACACTGAAGACTGTTAAGAACTAAAGCTGAGTGGCTTTCCTTGGTATAACTTATGTTATCCCCAGCTGAAAGGGTTATGTTTGTGGATAATTACTAAGGAATCTACAAAGTTGTGGATGATTACTGGGGAATTCCCAGACATGTGGTGGTCAAACTGGAGATATTCACAAAACAGGCTAGAAACCTGTCCTTTCTACAGTCTGGTTATACTTCACACAGAAACCTGTCCTTTCTACAGACTTCACACAGAAACCTGTCCTTTCTACAGACTTCACACAGAAACTTGTCCTTTCTACAGACTTCACACAGAAACCTGTCCTCTCTACAGACTTTACACAGAAACCTGTCCTTTCTACAGACTTCACACAGAAACCTGTCCTTTCTACAGACTTCACACAGAAACCTGTCCTTTCTACAGACTTCACACAGAAACCTGTCCTTTCTACAGACTTTACACAGAAACCTGTCCTCTCTACAGACTTCACACAGAAACCTGTCCTTTCTACAGACTTCACACAGAAACCTGTCCTTTCCAGACATATACTACAGTCACAGTGTTTCAGCTATTCAGGAACTGAACTGAGTGATCCAGCAGGCAGTACATAGATCTAGTCATGACGGGATTTACAATGTTGGCAGCAACAACAACATAAAAAACTAACCTGCAGGAGTTGCTAAATTGTGACTTCCAAAAAGGAATTACGTTGTACAAATAACTGTAATCATGGATCAATTTTACCTACACCCTTATTACATAAAATGATTATCTATAAAAGAAACAGAAAAATATTAAAATTTGACACAAATTAGTTTATGCCATTAGATTGATATAACAATGATTTGAAAACGATACAAAATAATTTCATACTGATACAGTATGTTCGTATGTACAGGTCCTGTTGCAACAGTCCTCAGCTTGCAAGTTTCTACTGGAAACACAAATCCTGACAGTTTCTGATTCCTTCTCTGGAGTTTCACACATTCCCTAATTCTGACTTGTGTTGTTCTTGTTCTGTTCTTGTTCACCTCCAGCCTTTTGACTTGCAAAATTTTAATGAGTTTCTGGAAAAGGGCAAAGCCTTCCTGGGTACAATGACAAGATTAGAGAAAATCCTCTTCAACAACTAAGTGGGATTTAGCCTGGCTTGGAGATGACAATCTGCTGATCTTCTTGTTCACGAACATCTTTTGTAGTGGAAATATAGGAGGGGGAGTTAGCCAGTGCTAAAGCAGCTCCGACTAACTCAGCTCCCAAGCACAAAACAGGGATTCCCCCAGCATTAATGGTGTCTGCAGTCCAGGAAATTTGTGTGAATTTTACATCCGTTTCATAACAAATGGATTTTGGCATAATTCATTGACAGGATTTTCATATTGAACCAAACTGTTTGAAACTTCAGCCTGCTGCCTACTTCCTACAAAGACTGGTCTATAATTATAAAAATGGTTTGTACACAGTATGAAAATGGTTTGTACACAATATACAATATAAAATGGTGAGTTTGTATACAATATAAAATTGTGAGTTTGTGCCTATTTAGCTTCACCACAAGACATTTTCTCAGCCGACCTGATAGAACTACAGTATTTACAAACATCCAACTCTTCCTGTTATTCATATTCACAGAAACTATTCACCATTACCTTTCACCTGGCCCACAATGGTGTTGTTTATGGCAGGCTTTTGTCCGTGACATTTCTAATGGATTTTAATGTCGCTGAGAATAGCGCAATCCGGGCAGTCATTCTGTCCCAGGGGCTTTCCACACCATTCCCACCATTGTTTACATCCTTCTCAATAATTAAAGGCTGGAGTAACGCACGATCTCACACTCAGCACGAACTCCCACAGCAGGGCAAAGACAAGCAACAGAGACCGGGCTGTTGTGGGGTGATTTAGTAGTTTAGTGTGTGCGTGATTTGGTGAGTTTTCCCAGATTGGGTGGCCGTGCTGAATCGTGATGCGTGTTTGTGTTGGTTTCTTGTGTTGGTTTTTACACAGTAAAACTGGTCTAACGGCAGTATAACCGCCAACAAGCTCCAAACAGACACTTCAGTCTCCCATCAGAACACAGGAACCAACACTCCTCACTTCATCAAGCCCGCAGCTATTGTGGTCTGTGTAAGATGTTTGACCTTCTTCTGAAGAAAGCAAACACTTGAGACGTTACAAACCCGCGATAGACTGCCTACAACCCAACCCGCACGGTGGGGCCGCATTCTTGGCGCTACTGCCCCATTTCCTTTGGCGGAGAGCTACCCAAAACACGGCGGGAGAATGTCGGAATCCTATCCTGTAACTATCCAAGGCAGCCGCCCTCCATAACAAACAAACCCCACACGGCTTTTTCACACAGGCCGGCCGTTTCTGCGTTTGGCTGTGGATCGGACCTCCTGCTGCTAATCGGGGTAACGTTTTGGTGGGAAGACGTGGAACAACTTGCACCAAACCGCCAACGTGTCGGAAACATTCTGTGCTACAAGCGCTCCGGGTCCACCTACCGAAGCGCTCCTTCCCAGCTCCAGCCACGCTTCCCTACCCCGAGGTGCATCCAGTCATTTCCCACATGTACACACTAAACAGAAATAACCCAATTACAACAACGGAAGGGAAAATCCTGGTCTTCCAGGCAGCTTTTCAGATCTGTGATTTTGTTTGAACCGTACATATAAATAATGTGGTGATAGAATTCTATTCAAACGTTCCAAAGACAAGACTGTAAACTTGATAAAAACCGCACACTTACCAGGCCGGATATGCTTCTCTACTGTACGGATTGTTGGGGTTCTCAAGGTTCGTGTGTTAAGAATTACGCAGGTTCTTAGGTTACCATCTCTGTAAGGGCCGAGACCGAGGGGTCAGTTTTGATACTGTGTTTCTGTACAGAATGTCCGAGTTTCTGTTTCTCGGCCGGCAAATCAATCTGTGATTGTTGTTCCTGCACTTGTGGGTTTCTATTGAAGCGGCACGTTCTGCCAACAACTTACCACCCGGCCCGCCGCCCCGACTTTCCCTGCCTGCACACCGGAGAAAATGGGGCTGCGGGTTTTTTCTCACGAAAGCGGCGGAGTTTGGGAGCGGGGCCTGGCGTGCCAGACTCGGGCCGAGAGACCCATCAATAATAGATGCGGTAAAAGTACCGGCGGCCGCCTGGGAGAGGTAATGAATCACGGCGGCAGAAGCTCCGCTCCATAAAGGTATTTCATGCGGTGTCAGTTCCCAGCCGGGATGAGTTTGTCAGCCGGTGACAAGTTTCATATGCGGGGAGGCCCGTCCGCACGACCCCGTAAATATGATATAATTTCATATCCAGTCGGACGTGTGAACTGGAGTGTGTGAACCGGACCCGCATGTGAACAACACGCCAGCGCAGCCCCCAGCTCCAACATTAACAATTAACGAAAACTGGCCGTCTGGGCGTTTTTCAGCACCGAAATTGTGTGTCAGGTTTGCCTGCCTACCCGCCGTCATGTTACAGCCTATAAATTAGCCATGAGTTGTGAGATTACGGAGCAACAAATGCCTGAAAAGGTTGTTTTTTACCGGCTACATCCCTGCTGGCTCCGAGAGCGGCGGCACAAAAAGCACCGTGCTGTGATTCTACATTATATATTATCTAAGGAAAGAACCGAGTTTACCTGTAAAACAGGCTTTAAATATTCGTTTGTAGCATTTAGTGTTTGGAGAAGGGGAAGTTTTCTTTTCCTGCCCGTATATCTGTCGGTTTGAGCCGCCCTGAGAAACATGAGACCGGGGCTTCTGTCATCCCCGGCCCGACCCCACTTCCTAACGGGAATACTTGTCGTGCCTGGATATCAGGCTTTACTTCGCCTTCAGTAGAGCACAGCTAACATGCAGTATCAGGCTTCAGTTCGCTGCCAGTAGAGCACAGCTAACCGGTAACTGTGAAACTTGTTCTGACAGTGGGAACAGAACAGGCTAGGAATTCCCCTGACTATCCAGACAAGCACACACGGAACCAACTGTAAATGTAATATGTTCAGAGGAAAGCGTGTTGCAGACTGACTTTCCTCAGCTAAACCCCTTGCGTTTGGGGTAAGTTAGAGTGCCGGTGTGAAGATGTATGTGTTAAGTGGATGATGTGATTATGATAAATAATAGATGTCCGTACCTGTACCACTCCAGTCCGTTCTCGTACTTCCTGTCGAAGAAGTGGACCTCCGGCCCGACCGCCCTGATGTCGGGGTGCAGACGGAGGTACTCCAGCAGTGCGCGAGTTCCTCCCTTCTTCACGCCGATAATTATAACCTGGGGAAGTTTCCTGCTGGCGTTCAGGTTGGACGACAGCGGGTTGAGGGTGGTGTCGGTGCCGGACGACCTGTCCTCGTCGTCCCGGTACCCGAAGGCGAGCGGGTTGTGCGGGTTGGTTTGTCGGACGCGGTGTCGGCGGGCGCCGTCCCTCCTGGCGCGGCGGTCCGGGTCTAGAGGCCCGGGGTTGGCGGGCAGGTCGTCCCGCACGTCGATGTTATAGTTGGCGTCCACGTAGCGGGCCTGCTGGAGGTGCATGCGGTACTGCCGCCGGCCCGACAGGAACGTCTCCGAGATCTCCTCGTCCCACACAGACCGAACCATGTTCCTGCCGCGGCCCCAGTCCAGGAAGCTGTCCTCCCGCCGCCGCGGCTGGCAACATTCCCGGTAACTGATCAACACGCACACCAGCACGGACAGCAGACACGCGATCAGCAGCAGTTTTCTCGGCCACCGTTTGTTGCACAGATCCAGCATGGTCGGCGCCGCCAGGCCCGCTCTCCGCCCGGACTCACCACTAACCACTTCTCCTGCTCCACTTTGCAGCTAGCGCGGTGCGGACTTCACACACAGCCTTCTGCCTCACGCGCACTTTCCTGCTTTTCCCCTCACGAACTCCCGTCCTCTCCCAGATGGTTCCGGTCTTCTGTCGGCCGCGAATTGTCAGGCTAGGTGGAATCCATCTGAAACAGGCAGAAATCCGTGAAAACTTGCGGAGGAAACTTGCGATGTTAGCGAATGAATGTACAACAAACACACTCGGCCACTCGCCACATTCACAACTCTTCTCACGTGACATAAAGCAGTATTGCTATTGGTCAAAAAATAATTAGACACATCCATTATTTCCCAGGGGTGTACTGAAGGCAAAATCTAATGAAGGAGAACCAACATTCAATCTCACATAATACAATAATTCGGCCTCACTTCGGAATTAACACACTTTCGCAAGTTAGAAAAATCTATCGTCGACGGGTTTCGGGACAAAATAATTGTCCTGATTAATTTCTTGGGACAAAATTAGAAAATTGGCCAAGCCAATCATGTCAGCAGGGGTTTGAGATTTGTGGAACAATGGCGAAATCTCAGGGGGCTTTCAGAACGAGATAATGTCACGAAAAACGGTGATTTGACGAAGCAGGCGCGTTATTAGAAGTCGTCGGGCCGCTTGAGCAAAGTGGGCGGTGATTAAAAACCATACACAGCCCCGTTGGGTTTGAATGGAGAGGCGAATTATCAGATTCCTTGTTTTATTTGCATTTTTGTTTTCGGCTCGTGTCGGATTGGAAAGGAAAATACCCCGAGGCAGTGAGTCCGGTCCCTGTGCGCCGGCAGAAGTGGGCTATCGCCGCGGCCACGCGCAGAGCTGCCCGAGAAACATCTGAACAAACAGCGGGAAACATTCACACACTTCACGCACCGAGAAGCTCCACTCCCAGCGCTGAAGAGTCCTCGGCACAAAGCCCGCAGCACTTAACCGTCGCTCGTGAAGAAACTGGCAAGAATAACAGAGCGGGGAGACAGAGGCGGACGGGTAACCCGAGAGACCGGAGTTAGTTCTGGATCCGGCCAGCCACAGGTCACGGGCTTGTTGTGCGAACTGGGGAACTCGCGCACAAAAACACCCCGTCTCGCCTTTCCCGGGTTAAAAGGATGGACACCTGATCTGGCACTAATTGCGCGGCGCGTTGTTGGCTGAGGAAAGTGGCCTGTTCACGGTCGGCGGGGATCCGGGAGGCTGACGAACGCGTTCTGACGGGCCGGCAAAGCAACGCAAACCGTGCAGAGATTGATTTCACCCCGGGCTGCTGAGCTGCGACAGGTCGTCATTACGGGGATAAAGCAGCGCCAGGACTTCGCACTTTGCCGTGACCCTCTGACCGGCCGGCACAGCCTGTCACCTGTACGGGCAGGGCGCCGCCTAGCGGCGGTGGTGTGGCCTGCAGCACCCCGGCAGCTGGAGGGCGCGCTGTGGGAAGCGGGCAATGATACTGCTGTAAGCGCGATTCTCGGACAGATAAAGTCCCGGGGTCGCGCATCTCGTCCTGACAGGAGAAAACATCACAGTCTCCTCCCGACCCAACAGACGCCTGGTTCTCATTCCGTCTACCGCCGCATTCCCGCCCTAAATTCCCGCCCGCCTCCGAACCTGGGACACACGACATGGCGAACCTGGAACAAACGTCATACAAGTCATCCTCACTAAAAAGTCATCACTACAGTTTGCAGAGCGTAGTCTGGGATTTTAGTTTGAATCACCAAATTCCCAGGCGGACCGTCCTGCGCGGAGTGTCCCCCGGACCCCACTGTGACGTGGTTCACGTGTCGGTCCTCCGTCCCTAGCATCAGACAACTGACTGGCATTAGCCGAACTTTCCTAGAACTTTTCTGATTTTCATCATCATTAAATTTGGCCTGTGCTTAGGCCAGTGAGGCTAATAAAGGTTTTCATTCATTAACAAAGTAAATACATGTACTAATGGAGAATTTGTCAAAAGTTGTGCATCCAAAAAGTACAAGAATTAGTCACACTGTAATCTGAAATATTTCCAGTGAGTTTTTCATGAACGCTGTCAACACGGGTTCCACGGAAGAACCTTTCAGAGATAGTGGTAGTATATAGGAGCAAGGGTCGGAGATAGTGGTAGTACATGTATATCGGAGATAGTGGTAGTATATGTTTTGTATAACAAACAAGAAGACACGCATACATCACAGTGTGAGTCGCCGAGAGCAATGGCTCCCCACCGGTCCCACACAATCCTGACGCAAACATGTTGTGCAGAACAGACCCGGATGTTCCGGGGGGTCCGCGGTGTCAGGCGGGGGGCGGCGACACTGGACCCGCCGGCCAGGCTTCCCGGGGCTCGGACAAAAGCCGGGAACCGTTTCGCACCCTAACCACGGCGGGACGAGTGTCGGATGGCCGGGATATATCCGTCTGTCGGCGGCTCCCGACCGCGGCTGAAAGACGGGGTGCAGCCGGCCGGGTGTCGGGTAGCGGGCCGGCGGGCCTGATGGACGCGGTCGCCGCGGGAGGACCATTCAGCACTCGGTCGGAACTGATGCGGAAAGAGCCGGCAGGGCAGGTCGGGTTACAGCAGGGCTGCAGCAGGTCGGGTTACAGCAGGGCTGCAGCCGCCTGGGTTCTCAGAACGGCGCGCTGACAAAGCGGCTCTGCATTTTGCCATGATAATAACGGCACACTCAAGAAACTCAGCGCCGCTTCTCATAACGGCACGCAGCAATCTCACCTCAGCGCTGCTTCCCATGTGGACAGGAAAATCGGTGGGGTAACTCACTAACTACAGCAAATAACTAACTCACTAACTCACTAACTTACCACCAAACTGACTTAACAGGCATCACTTCTCATTTGTGTGGGAAATAGCGGGCGGGGAATATCCTTATGGGAACTCACGTCAACAACAAACTACGGTAACTTCACAACCGACTTGACTCAACAACCAACCTAACAACCATAGAAAATCCAACGAGCCGATCAAAATTATGAAAGGGGAGTAAAGACATCACCATTGTTGACCTGAGCTAACTGTAGCGGTAACGCACTAACGAACTAACCGCGAAGTGCTGAACAGCTCCACGTACTAACGAACTAACTGAACAGCTCCACGTATGGAACTGATAGACGTGCAGAAGTTCAGACGGCTTCTGTAAACCTTCCCCGGGGGCTTGTCTGGTCCCAACTTCAGCCCGACTCGCTGGAAACCACAAGTGTCCATAAACCTGCTGGAAACGGTTACTTCAGCCATTTCTAATGTCTGTGATTCGGACAAGGACTTTTATAAACGCCTGACTTCTAATCTGCAAAGCAAAACGTGAGGAATTTCAGGTTAGAAAATTTTACCGTGATTAGAGTAGAGGATATGGAACCACACAAGCAGGGAAAACACACAACACCGTTCTACATCTGTCCGCAGTGACAATTGAATTATTGAACAATGCCGAGAAAAGTCCAGGGTGCAGAAGTTGAACAACGGGACAATCGCTGATTCCGGCCGAACAAACGCCCGTCTGGCCGCCGATGTGTTTTTAATGAAGCGCGCCTTCATCAAATCCACATGGACCCCGCCCGCGGTAACCCCGGACCGAGTTTTCTCGCCAAGTTTCAGTCTCCAGCAGGTCAATTCCGCGCGTTTTGCTGGCGTTTCTCCAGTGTACACGTCGCCTGGACGCCGCGAGACTCACAAAACAATCGCGCAGACCAACAAGGAAACAAGCCAAAGCCACACTTCTGCTTTGAGATCAGGTTTCCCACCAAGTTTGAGACAAATCCGGGACAAGGTCAGAGAAGGTCGTCTGACAGGGCCGTTAGTAAAACTCCTGTTGATGGTTATGACACAGATCTTATAGAAAACAGACCTTACACCGACAGACAGACAGGAACGGCCCACTTTTACCCACCGATACAGGACAGTAGCGGGACACATTCCGTAAAACATAAGTGTTACTGTTAGAGCACAGTACGGACACAGACACAGAACACTTCTGACTATAAATTATAATCAGGGGTCCCACAGTACAGAGCCATGAGGGGAGGTCATGTCGGTAATGCAGTTCCCCCCCCCCCCCCCTTTTCAACCTCCTTGGTAACAGTTCCCCGAGTAAAGAGACTTTGTGTCATCGTTTGTATCCTGTTTTTGTTGTCTTTCCGTCACATCTCAGTCTTACCCGTTTCCGTCATATCACAGCTTTTCTTTCCTTACCAAGTACACGTATCCTCTTTTCTGTTGACTTTCCGTTATAGATAGTTATCAACACAAAATCTGCAAAGGAAACATTTCCTGCTTTTAAAGTAGTCAGATTGTGAAGTGCAAATACGCGCAGCACAGCGCAACTTTGGGGGACATTTATACATCAAACTCTGTGAACACAAAACAACTAAGAAAAGACCTGCGACTTTTCCACCTACACAGAAGATATGCCGATGCCATGTGTCCGTCCTTTGTACAATAGACAACAACACGTTACACACACAATAGAGTTGATTTAAGACGGATTTTACAGCCCAGAAGTGCGGAATTCGCGGGAGTCTCTGCTGTCAGGGCCATCTGCGCGCCGCTGGAGCACCCAACTTCAGTCGGGCCGCGGAGTTTCACATCCAAGCAGATGTGCGGCGTGGCCGTGTAGGTTTTCTCCCCTCAGAACGGAGACAAAAACGGCCCGGTTGGAAGACGCGCCGAATGCAGCACAAACATGTAAAAGCAGCCCAGAGCCGGAGTAATACATGAGCTGGAGAATCCTGCAGAGCTGCGCTATCTTCCCGCACCCCTCCCCGTCCCCCCAACCGGGCCGTGAAGAACGGATGATCCACCGTGACCAACACGACACTGGGCGGTTTCACAGTAAATCCGATCCGTATGCGCCGCGGCTCAGCGGACTGGGCGGTGTATGGGCACAACACACAATCTGGGATCAACTCACGCTGTACTACTGGCTAAACAGTACAGCAACAACAGTACAGCAATAACACAACAACAGTACAAGAACAACACAACAACAGTACAGCAACAACATGTGGGTTTTCTAGTCTTTTGCGCCGCGGGTAGGGTACGGGGCTCTGGGGCTGTGTACACACTGGGAAAATGCCACAAGTGGCACAACAACAGATACAACAGACCAGGGTATTCTACAACTTATTAATACATGTTGTCCGGTTTCAATTTGTACAATAAAGGTGTTTGTTTCACCATAAGAGCTTTATCAGAGGTGTGGACGCTTGGCGTACAGACAATAGCTCCCACCTACAAGACCAGGCCTGCACTAGACGTACAGACGGCCACTGGCAGGAAAGTATCCGGTCTGACTGTGAACTCTGTCCGCCGCTGTACAAAGGGCAACATCTGCACAGGTGGAGGCAGGTGTCACTTTCTCAACAACAGAAAGGTCAGGTCAGGTATGAACTGACGAACGGACTAACAAACGTCTTCGCGACGGCCCGAGCCTAGCCACTGCGTGCGCTTCAAGTGAAACTTCAGAAAACCGCCATAAAGTTTACATTAGAACACTTCTGTCATACCGGTATCTCTACAACACAACCCGTAACGTACCTGTCAGACCAACATCAGTATGGCGCAAGTGTCGGCTGGGAAAGAAGGCAGGAATGAGAGACGAAGTGAAGACAGACTTCTCCGCTGCTGCTGACTCCCAGAGAACCGCAACTCGTGTGTCCGCCTGTTGCACTCCGAGCTTCCTTTCACTCCGGAGCTCGGCGCTCATTGGTCGACGCTGGAGCATCACGGGACAGTGATGACGTCTATGCACATGCCAGTGTAAACCATGTGGGGCGGGGGGGAGGGGGTAATGGTGACCAGTATGAGATGGGCCCAGGGACCCTTGGCAGGACCTGGAAACAGCTCAACTTTCGGGAAATCACAGAAAGCATCCGCATCCCCCCTCCCCCATTCGAGATTACAATTCACAGGGATTGCTACCTAAAAAAAGAAACTCCATTATTAAACTGAGGACCAAAAGACTGTTCTACAAGTTAACCTACAATGAAGAACAGTACTGCTAGGAGAATGCAGTCTACCAAGTGGGTCCAAAGCGACACAATCTTCCACCCCCCATCTGCTTGGAGAATACAATCTACCAGGTGGGTCCGGCCAGTCTGCCGGCTGGTAGAAAAACACGGATGTCCTGAGGGACCCAGAATTCATCAGGAGCGATCAACTCCAGCACGCTTGGCTGATCACGTGATTACACCTGTGACCTGTGCTGACCTTTGCTAACTCCCCCTCAGGTGAGCGGCTCATCAGAGACAGCCGGCCGGCTGGGCAGCGCCAACCGAACGGTGTGGATCACGTCACCTGGAGATCTTAAACCGTCTCAGAGACGGCAGCGCCAACTGCACGGTGTGGATCACGTCACCAGGAGATCCCAAACCGTCTCAGAGATGGCAGCGCCAACTGCACAGTGTGGATCACGTCACCAGATCTCAAACCGTCTCAGAGACGGCAGCGCCAACTGCACGGTGTGGATCCCGTCACCTGGAGATCTCAAACCGTCTCAGAGACGGCAGCGCCAACTGCACGCTGTGGATCAGGTCACCAGATCTCAAACCGTCTCAGAGACGGCAGCACCAACCGAACGGTGTGGATCACGTCACCTGGAGATCTCAAACCGTCTCAGAGACGGCAGCGCCAACTGCACGGTGTGGATCACGTCACCAGGAGATCCCAAACCGTCTCAGAGACGGCAGCGCCAACTGCACGGTGTGGATCACGTCACCAGATCTCAAACCGTCTCAGAGACGGCAGCGCCAACTGCACGGTGTGGATCACGTCACCAGGAGATCTGAAACCGTCTCAGAGACGGCAGCGCCAACTGCACGGTGTGGATCACGTCACCAGATCTCAAACCGTCTCAGAGACGGCAGCGCCAACTGCACGGTGTGGATCACGTCACCAGTACGTTTTCTACCTACATTTTGTAAATAAAGGAAGGATAAATTCTGCAACAAGTTGAATGGTGAAGCAACTGACCGATATATGTATTTGTACATGTACAAGTTTTATGGGCCGCATTTTTATATAACCTTATTTCTTATATAACGTTATTTCTTATATGACATTATTCAAACAGCAGACAGTCTCACAGACCAGACAGCTGCCAACCTTGCGCTTATTCCCGTACAGTGTCCGTGCATGGAAAGCGACTTCTGGCGGAGGAAAGGCAAATAACAGGCAAATACGGACTGATACTACCATATGTTCCCCTGGGAGTACTTACGGAACCATTTTTCTCACGTTGTAAGTAATTCCTTCGCATTTGTCTCGTTGTCATGGTGACACTACCTTAGGGAACGTCCCGCGGTTTCAGTCAGCGTGTCCGGGCAGCGTGTCCGGGCAGTGTACGTGTCCGGGCAGTGTACGTGTCCGGGCAGTGTACGTGTCAGGAGCCCTGGACAAACAGATGTAAGGAATGGAGATCTACCGTTTTCTGACTACCGAGCTTCTGTTCGACAGCCACCCACACAGCAGCCACAAGCCCAGCGTTACGAGATCTCCCACCCTTACTTACATCGGCAAGAACGGTATATCTGGTATCAACAGGATCCACAGGTGGGCCGGCGGGAAGCCTGCTGTGGAGGCTAGGCTGGTGACGTGACATGCGGACCGAGTCGTTATAACGGCAATAACTGCCCGATGATGATGATGGGGTCGGGCAGGAGGGCCGGCGGAAAGCCTGCTATGGAGACTAGTGGTGTCGGGCTGGGGCCGGTGGGAAGCCTGCTGTGGAGGCTAGGCTGGTGACGTGACATGCGGACCGAGTCGTTATAACGGCAATAACTGCCCGATGATGATGATGGGGTCGGGCAGGAGGGCCGGCGGAAAGCCTGCTATGGAGGCTAGGGGTGTCGGGCTGGAGGCCGGCGGGAAGCCTGCTGTGGAGGCTAGGCTGGTGACGTGACATGCGGACCGAGTCGTTATAACGGCAATAACTGCCCGATGATGATGGGGTCGGGCAGGAGGGCCGGCGGGAAGCCTGCTGTGGAAGCTAGGCTGGTGACGTGACATGCGGACCGAGTCGTTCTAACGGCAATAACTGCCCGATGATGATGGGGTCGGGCACCACAGGACGCACCATTAAACCCGCCGCCATAAAAACCCATCAAGGACCCACAACTGCCTCCCCTTGGTGCTAAATCATCATCCAGCAGGAAGGCTGCCCGGGACCGGGCGGGATCGCAGGGGAGCTGCGCCGGGAGAACTTGGGACCAGCCGGGCACCCCCGTCATCAGCAGCATCTTCATCCTTATGGTAGGTTTCATACTGGGGAATGAAAGTCCGGTCCAGCCGGGCACCGCTAACCTGCCACACGGCACACAAAGTCACGGCACACACGGCACACTATTTGAACCTCCTTGGTTTTACTACTTTTCTTACTTTCTGTAGTTGGTCCCATCCTCAGTCGACAGGAACTTCGTACAGGAAGATGGGACAGGTACCCGTCATGCCCCGCACCCGCCAGAAAAGCAGCCGTTTGGCGGATGGAGGGGGGGGGGGCTCCCCATTACCTCATGAACGTCTGATAATTACAGTGCAACGGCGCGTGTAGGCGGAATTCATTAAGAGGTTTCTCTTCAAGGATTCCTCCGATTGGAATCGATACTTTCAACGCGTCAAAAGGGTGTGTTGTGACTTGTTTCGTAAATTAAAATTGAACTTTATAGACCTGAAATTTATAGACTCTCATCACCATGTTTGCTGTGGCTTCGCTGGGCGGAGGAGTTTGGTGCGAACTACAGTTGGGATAGGGGCGAGCAGGGTACGGTATGTTGGGATAGGCACGAGAAGGGTACGGCATGTTGGGATAGGCGCGAGGTACGGCATGTTGGGATAGGCGCGAGGTACGGCATGTTGGGATAGGCACGAGGTACGGCATGTTGGGATAGGCACGAGCAGGGTACGACATGTTGGGATAGGCGCGAGGTACGGCATGTTGGGATAGGCGCGAGGTACGGCATGTTGGGATAGGCACGAGGTACGGCATGTTGGGATAGGCACGAGCAGGGTACGACATGTTGGGATAGGCACGAGGTACGGCATGTTGGGATAGGCACGAGCAGGGTACGGCATGTTGGGATAGGCACGAGCAGGGTACGGCATGTTGGGTAGGCGCGAGGTACAGCATGTTGGGATAGGCTCATGTCCAAGCAGATGTCGGACATGTTGGCCTGGCTAAAACTGGCCCCCACTGGGCGTCTCCTGACAACCTTGTCAAACAGACTTGACACGATGATTGCATCTCCCGGTCGGCTCTCTCCGGCGTCTCCCGCCTCATCAAAAATCCATTAAGACAGCGGCAGCGCCCATCAGCCGTGAGAAATTCGCAATCACGGCCAAAAAGCATTTTCTCCGGCGAACGATATCAGCGTATACACGCGAGCTGGGACGGGTTTAAATTGAACCCGGGGCGAAGCGCGGGAATCTGCCGGAAAGACTGAACATCACTTCTGTCCAATCAAGCACGTATCGGACAAGCATCATCGCCATCATCCTGATTGGTCAGCAGCTGCATGTGACTGAAACGTGACCAACATGTGACTGGCACGTGATATCGGCTGCCCCATATATCATTGGGTACCGTCACCTCCAATACGGGAGAGACCATGTTCATGTCCTTCACATAATTACTCTCTAGGAACGGAGATATTGTTTTGAGTACACTGTTTGTGTGTGTGGGGGGGTATGTGTGTTTGTGTGTGTGTGTGTTGGGTTTTTGAGCAACGAACGTTATTTTGTGACGTTGTCGTGCATACTAAATATTACACGGGGAAGAATCTGCTTGGACCTTAGTGGTTAAACTATGGTTTAAATCATGTGATGACTGTAACCAATGTTATCAGCTCAGCGAAAGCGGGTTTGGCGATCGATGAACTGTTTCTGTGCGACGAGTGTAAGGACTTTCGGTCCTCAATTTTACAAGCTGCAAGTTCCTCAGCCTACCTGTCAAGGTGCCCCCTCCCCCACGGCGATAACACGATAGGAGAAGACAGCGGCAATTCCGCACGTCAATACAGCCCGCCAGCTCCGCTTCCTAAAGACTTGTCTATCTTCCCGCAAATTTCCCCCAACAGCGGCGGGAATCACGACTGTCAGGAACGTTTGGCAGCTGAACTGCCGAGAAAATTCTGTCGGTCTTTGCTGATCGCAGCTTCCCCAGAAAACATGGAAGGGCCCGGGGCTTCATCATCGGACCAAAACTTTCATTTCACAGATGACAGATACAGACGTGCTGACGCCAACACATCATTCGTAAACTTCCACACACAACTCCTGGCCAAATAAGGAAACCGCTGGACAGTTTTCGTATAGAGCACAAAACCAACAATGTCAATGACCTTCAAGCTGCATATGTACAGAGGTCAGATCGTGGTTTGACAGTTCGCTGTTTCTTACGCTTTCTGCTGTCGGAGATAAACAAGACTGGGGACGAGTTCTTCTGCTGTCGGAGATAAACAAGACTGGGGACGAGTTCTTCTGCTGTCGGAGATAAACAAGACTGGGGACGAGTGCTTCTGCTGCCAGAGATAAACAAGACTGGGGACGAGTGCTTCTGCTGTCAGAGATAAACAAGACTGAGGACGAGTGCTTCTGCTGTCAGAGATAAACAAGACTGAGGACACCGACGATCTCTCATATCTCCATCAGCCTACGCCGCCTCGGCGAGAGACAGGATTTCGGGTCTAACAGAGTCATTTTCTACCGAACCGCCGGCCTATCTCACAACTTATCAACGATTGCACTGGATGATCCTACTCCAATACCCATTTCATTTTGTGCCGTGTCATGCGTTATCTCTACTCTTTGCCCAGGGGTACCGCTAACGCAAGCGCCGCGCATGCTGGGAAAAGAGAAATGAACAAAATAAGAAGGACGAAATGATGCCTATCATCCCAGGACCTGCCGAGTAGCAGCGGGATGATTGGTTTTCTGGTCTCTACATGTAGATAAAGGGAACAGAGCCCGCCAGCCGTTCTCTCACGGAGCAAGATAAGGAAGACGGAATGACTGTCATGTGCCGCTCCGGCCTGGTTGGTCCGGCAGTCGGGGCCATCTCGCGAAGATGATTGGCTGATGACTCGGGCCCATCTCACACGGTACCGGATCAGATAAACCTGACAAATCACGGCCCTAGGGGAGAGATTACTCAGGCTGCGGGGAGAGATCACGCAAATGTCACTTCGCTCGGCAGTCAGGACCGAGAATGTCTTCATCACACATTGGACGGGGGCGGTCCGTTTCATGTGTAGGGAGGATGAATGTCTTCATCACACATTGGACGGGGCGGTCCGTTTCATGTCTGGGGAGGATGAATGTCTTCATCACACACCGGACGGGGGCGGTTCGTTTCATGTGTGGGGAGGATAAATGTCTTCATCACACACCGTACGGGGGCGGTCCGTTTCATGTCTGGGGAGGATGAATGTCTTCATCACTCACCGTACGGGGGCGGTCCGTCTGGGAAGGAGGCACAGTCAGTCAGTGGTTTGGTATGTAGGCCACACTGTCCTGGGTCTGTGATCGGTGACGTCCCGGTCTCGTGCCCAGGTATCGATCAGGCGGCCAGCAGCAGCCCCAGGACAGGTGTTAACCGACAACACGATCATATCTTTATTATAGCTCAGACATCTTCATCAATGGCCCGGAGCGTGGTGATTACACGGCGGTTGGGACCGGGGACTGGCGGCAGGGACGGACGGGCGCTAACCGAGCGGCACGCAGGGGGAAACACAGTCCTTCCAGCCGCGCCGTTATCAATTTATGAATTTGAGTATCGGCTTTTCGATTTTCCACCGCGATACAAATTACTGCGGATAACGACAAGACACGGTCATCAGGCCCGCACGGCAGGCAATAAATCATCGCAGCTCGACTTTGCTCGGAACTCCTCAACCAAGGCCGGCGCTGGGTCGCAGCCACTCCTCAACCAAGGCCGGCGCTGGGCTGGGAGTAGCCTGTCCAGGAATCCACCCTATTCTAGCTCCAGTTCGCTCCTCTGCTTGCATCTAAGCAGAATGTGACTTCCCCGAGCTTGAATTGTGAAAATCATTGTCGGCTAGCGCTGACGACTTTTCAAGACCAGTAGGCAACCTCGCCGCCCAGAAGAAGGTCGGGAGGCCATGGTCGGCTATGTGTAACCATGGTCTGGAGAAGGTCGGGAGGCCATGGTCGGCTATGTGTAACCATGGTCTGGAGAAGGTCGGGAGGCCATGGTCGGCTATGTGTAACCATGGTCTGGAGAAGGTCGGGAGGCCATGGTCGGCTATGTGCAACCATCGTCTGGAGAAGGTCGGGAGGCCATGGTCGGCTATGTGTAACCATCGTCTGGAGAAGGTCGGGAGGCCATGGTCGGCTATGTGCAACCATGTTCTGGTCATGGTTCCGTCCAGCCGTTATTGTGGTTTGTCCACCCCCGTTTTTCCATGGTTCCGTCCATCCGTTATTGCGGTTTGTCCACCCCCATTTTGCCATGGTTCCGTCCAGCCGTTATTGCTGTTTGTCCACCCCCGTTCTGCCATGGTTCCGTCCAGCCGTTATTGCGGTTTGTACTGCTCAGTGAGCGCAGCTATATTTGTTCCAGCCCAACACGTTTCCTTCCCATTTCCACCACCATGTTTTATTTGTTCCACCCCGCCAGCCTCCCGCCCATTTCCGCGCGTGTTTTCCGCAGCAATCAGCCCCGATTATTGCCGCCGTTCCGCTTCCCTGCGCAATCCATACCTGCCGGGGACCGCCGATTTGCCGCCTGCTCGACCCATTATTACGGCAATGAAGTTATGATAACCTCTGCAGAGTTAAACACTCAACAACCTGCTGAACTGCACCTGGCCTGTAAGGTCTCCGAGCACAGTTAAACAGGTACACCTAGCAGGTAAGGTCCCCCAGCACACCTGAGCAGGTACACCTGGCAGGCAAGGTCCCCGAACACAGTTAGACAGGTACACCTAGCAGGTAAGGTCCCCCAGCACAGTTAAACAGGTGCACCTGGCAGGTAAGGTCCCCCAGCACACCTGAGCAGGTGCACCTGGCCTGCAAGGTCCCCGAACACAGTTAGACAGGTACACCTAGCAGGTAAGGTCCCCCAGCACAGTTAAACAGGTGCACCTGGCAGGTAAGGTCCCCCAGCACACCTGAGCAGGTACATCTGGCAGGCAAGGTCCCCGAACACAGTTAGACAGGTACACCTAGCAGGTAAGGTCCCCCAGCACAGTTAAACAGGTGCACCTGGCAGGTAAGGTCCCCCAGCACACCTGAGCAGGTACATCTGGCAGGCAAGGTCCCCGAACACAGTTAAACAGGTACACCTAGCAGGTAAGGTCCCCGAGCACAGTTAAACAGGTGCACCTGGCAGGTAAGGTCCCCGAACACAGTTAAACAGGTGCACCTGGCAGGTAAGGTCCCGGAGCAGTTAAACAGGTGCACCTGGCAGGTACGGTCCCCGAACACAGTTAAACAGGTGCACCTGGCAGGTAAGGTCCCCCAGCACAGTTAAACAGGTGCACCTGGCAGGTAAGGTCCCCGAACACAGTTAAACAGGTACACCTGGCAGGTAAGGTCCCGGAGCACAGTTAAACAGGTGCACCTGGCAGGTAAGGGCACCCGGAGAACACCTGAACAGGTACATCTGACAGGTAAGGCCCCGGGCCCCAGTACACCTGAACAGGTAGGTTTGTTGAGTGACGCTTTCAGAAAAATGATTGCAAAATGGGCAACTTTGGTCAGCAGATGTAGAAGATAACGAAACAACAGATATAACATGCTAAGTTTGCGCACAAATGGATGGTCCATCTACACTGCCGACTGCATTTGCAACATTTCGGTATATCAAGTTTCAGTAAAATGCATTCGTCAAGTAAACCCAAGTACTAAATGTTTTCACCTGTCTCCCTATAAGCATATCTTTTTGGTCTATATAACCGCATTTCGGCGTAGCACACCTTCTGTATCTATAACTGTATAGCCGATATAACCGCCCTTCAGCATAACACACCAGCTTCTGTATCTGTATAGCCGATATAACCGCCCTTCGGCGTAACACACCAGCTTCTGTATCTGTATCTATATAGCCGGTATAACCGCCCTTCGGCGTAACACACCAGCTTCTGTATCTGTATAGCCGCCCTTCGGCGTAACACACCAGCTTCGCAGGTAGAACACACATAAACCAGCCCGACCGCTGAATCTGCTCTGAGATTATAGTTTGCCGTCTTCCCGCGAAAACTCCATCTGTCCCGCCTCCCGACGACACTCCCGCTTCCACGTAAGCCTGTTCTAATGGCAGATGACAACTTCATTACCCGCCATAACGGGGAATTAATCAGCCGAGTTTTGTGCATACTTGGCTGCTCGCCGTGAATACGGGAGGGGTGAAAAGGTGAGGCTTCACGGCCGGGAGTTTCTCTCCGCCCGCGGCTGATTTACCCGCTCCCTAACGGCACGCTACACATGGCCGGCCTCCCTAACGGCACGCTACACATGGCCGGCCTCCCTAACGGCACGCTACACATGCACGGCCTCCCTAACGGCACGCTACACATGCACGGCCTCCCTAACGGCACGCTACACATGCACGGCCTCCCTAACG
Organism: Branchiostoma floridae x Branchiostoma japonicum; assembly: GCA_013266295.2. Taxonomy (NCBI): domain Eukaryota; kingdom Metazoa; phylum Chordata; class Leptocardii; order Amphioxiformes; family Branchiostomatidae; genus Branchiostoma; species Branchiostoma floridae x Branchiostoma japonicum. Next base: position 89,496 of record CM023830.1, read on the forward strand.
GCACGCTACACATGCACGGCCCTAACGGCACGCTACACATGCACGGCCATAAATCAACATCACATTCTTTCTACACAAAAAAGCCTGGAAAAAAGACAGATGTCTTTATAAGCAGCAGCGGCACTCGTGTCTCTGATGATAACATCAGCACAGGCTGATATTATTGATATTAGTTGTACGGCTCCAGGCATGCGTCTGCGGCAAACCTTAATTTCCGTTCACAGGTGTAAGTCTAGTTAAGACGTTAATCCTGAGTCGAAATCAAAAGAAGGTCCTGATAGACTATCTAAGATTTAATTTCCGCTCTTCTCCGCTCCTCCGGGGCAATAAATAATCCATACTCGTCCCGCGGTGAAGACAAAAATAAGTCATGATAAATGAGTTTTATACTGTAAACAATCATGTGAAAAATTATACATGGCACTATTCAAATTCCGCGGAGTCAGGGGGTTTACGGAAACATATCAGCCTAATGAAATCATATCGGGAGAAACAAAACATCTTGTATGATATTCATGAAGAGTCGCCTGCGTTCTCCCCAGGAACTTCTCCCACAAGGACGGTGTTATTACCGCTCTGATATCTTCAGACAGAAGGAAAGTGGGACGAATTGAGGCTCACCAGGAAAACCAAATGGCGCGAACAACAGTGTTTCTGGCTTCATCTTCATCTGTCTGTGCACACCTGTCTGTGCGCACCTTTAACACGCCACACCTGTCTGTGCGCACCTTTAACACGCCACACCTGTCTGTGCGCACCTTTAACACGCCACATCTGTCTGTATCCACCTCCCACCGTAACGCACCAGCTTCTTATAGCTGTCTGTATCCACCATTCGTCTTAACACACCAGCTTCGCAGACACATGTCGGCATATTTGAAAATACGATGTCATGAAGAGGTTCGACATGATGCACTTCTCAAGTTCGTTTTGTTGCGCGCCTGTAGATCCCCTACAATACAGACTACAGACTCAGTGACTCCTGCCAGACATTTACATTCACACGGAGTACCATGATCACCCAGGTCTTTCACCGGGTGCGCGCAGTTCTTATTCAGCCTTTGATCCGAAACTAAATTTACCGATACGTCATTTTTGTTCCTGTTCACTGATTTTACAGAGGCGTCTCTCTTGTTTGTGAGGAGGTAGATTTATTTCTTCAGGTACGGCGCGCGCCATTGTGCTTCCGTGAGCCACTAGTGTCGGGTGTACAAAAGGTTCGCTGGTGTCCTGCCGATATTTCCATACGGGGTAATGGGACCGCAGCCCAGCAGGCGAGCCCGTCTGTGTCGGCAGATAACATGATTCCAGTCTAAACTGCTGAGACCTTCCAGTGTTGTGTGGGTTTCTCCGGGGAAAGGCGAGCAGCGGCAGCAACAATTGTGCCGCCCGCCGCCCGCATGACTCGCTGTTCCCGCGCGCAGAATTCTATGTAGCAATAAAGCCGCACGGCTCCCGCGGGGCCGCAATTATAGCCTGAAATTGAACACAATCCCGCTAATTCTATAAGCAAATATTGCCACTAGCCGGAACTATTGTACGGCAGATTTCCTGCGGGACCCGCGCCAATGGGTGGAACATGGCCGCGCATTAATGTACGGCGGCGGCGGCCGTTTGTCATGAAAACATCGTCCCGCCCGGCGGACTCGCAACTATCGGGATCTGTGGGCTGGTACTCACAACTATCTATCAGCCGGGATCTGTGAGCTGGTACTCACAACTATCTATCAGCCGGGATCTGTAAGGCTGGGACTCACAACTATCTATCAGCCGGGATCTGTGAGCTGGTACTCACAACTATCTATCAGCCGGGATCTGTAAGGCTGGGACTCACAACTATCTATCAGCCGGGATCTGTGGGCTGGTACTCACAACTATCTATCAGCCGGGATCTGTGAGCTGGTACTCACAACTATCTATCAGCCGGGATCTGTGAGCTGGTACTCACAACTATCTATCAGCCGGGATCTGTGAAGCTGGTACTCACAACTATCTATCAGCCGGGATCTGTAAGGCTGGTACTCACAACTATCTATCAGCCGGGATCTGTGAGCTGGTACTCACAACTATCTATCAGCCGGGATCTGTAAGGCTGGTACTCACAACTATCTATCAGCCGGGATCTGTGAGCTGGTACTCACAACTATCTATCAGCCGGGATCTGTAAGGCTGGTACTCACAACTATCTATCAGTCGGGATCTGTAAGGCTGGTACTCACAACTATCTATCAGCCGGGATCTATGAGCTGGTACTCACAACTATCTATCAGCCGGGATCTGTGAGCTGGTACTCACAACTATCTATCAGCCGGGATCTGTGAGCTGGTACTCACAACTATCTATCAGCCGGGATCTGTGAGCTGGTACTCACAACTATCTATCAGCCGGGATCTGTAAGCTGGTACTCACACCTATCTATCAGCCGGGATCTGTGAGCTGGTACTCACAACTATCTATCAGCCGGGATCTGTGAGCTGGTACTCACAACTATCTATCAGCCGGGATCTGTAAGCTGGTACTCACAACTATCTATCAGCCGGGATCTGTGAGCTGGTACTCACAACTATCTATCAGCCGGGATCTGTGAGCTGGTACTCACACCTATCTATCAGCCGGGATCTGTGAGCTGGTACTCACAACTATCTATCAGCCGGGATCTGTGAGCTGGTACTCACAACTATCTATCAGCCGGGATCTGTGAGCTGGTACTCACAACTATCTATCAGCCGGGATCTGTAAGCTGGTAATCTCCGACAGACTGCTCTGCGCTCTGCGGCAAGTAGAAACTCATAATGGCGACCAACTCCTCTGACAAATCGCTCTGCTCACTTCTCCAGTTTCTCCTAGTTTTGCAGTCCTCAGGTGAGTCTGATGCAGACTGATGGTGAGCAAAAAAAAATGGTCCGAAAACTGTGATGTTACCTAGAACAGTTCAGGTAACGTATAGCTCACCTGTGATGTTACCTGGAACAATTCAGGTAACGTGTAGCTCACCTGTGATGTTACCGGGAACAGTTCAGGTAAGGTATAGCTCACCTGTGATGTCAACGTCACAACATAGTGACAACGTCTCGACAAAGTGTCAACGTCTCGACAAAGTGTCAACGTCACGACAAAGTGTCAACGTCACGACATAGTGTCAACGTCACAACATAGTGTCCGATTTTCCCAGATAAGGTGACCGTAACGTCATCACAGGACGCAGAGTTGCCGTGTGGCAGTCCGCAGTTCTGACACGCCGAACCGGACCGAGGAGGTTTCCGAGTTTTTGATGTTTCATGTCTCCGTACAGATGAGTTGTAGACGCAGTACGCAGTTGTCTGAACCCGTGTTTTATCTAATAATGATGCAGTAAGAGCAGCAGAAACCCCGCGGTTCCCCAGGAGGTTTGTTCAGCAGCCTGACGTCATTCCCCAGTCCTGTCACGTCGGGCGGGTTTGCGCGGATCGTCGCTGGGCGGCTCCGATCGAAAATTGCGGCTGATTCGGGCCGGGAAGTTAAGCCCGGCGGTTCTGATTGCCGGGCCGGGAAGTTAAGCCCGGCGGTTCTGATTGCCGCCCGCAGAAGCCGCCAGGCCGCGACAAGCATGCCAAACGGCTAATTGCAGGGCCGACCCCAAATCTTACAGACCAGCCCGGCTTATCATTTCCTATAACCCTTGACTTTGTCCTTCCGTGGATTTCCAGGTTTCTTCTAGCCGTAGATTCGGCTACTTCGTATGGAATATGAATGTGCTACTGGCTTTACTCTAATGTTGGGGCGCAGCCGACACACTAGATTCTGCACGAGATTCTGAATGTTCCAAGTTTAATACCAGACGGTAGTCCGAGTGAATGATGATGAATTGCCCTCCGCTCAGAGCTAGAGTAGAACGTTTGCTTATGAAAATATACTTTAAACGCATCACGCGCGCAGTTCCACACAGACTCCTGCATGCCCTGAGATGTACTCCCCACATTATGCCACGGCTGTTCTGAAGCAAGATGCGTTTCCAGATAAGTTATGGCTTTCCGCAGAGAACTGTGCGCGGCGAGTCCCCAGCGGATGACATGGTCACCAACAAACATCAGATGAGGGAAACTCTCCCTGAGCTAGACAGGAGAAGGAGAGGACTTGTACCTGATGATGTCCGACTGAACTTAGAACAGGGGAACATTTGCAACGTAGCGCAACCAACAAACATTTATCTGAACGTAAATATTGCCCAACTAGTGGGTCAAACAGTACGGTAGAAGAACAATAACAGGATTGTACTGTCAGGATAGTTTGGAACATTTACTTAGTAATCCTTCCCGTCTTTAATGAAAGAATTAAAAACAAATTAAGTATGGCTCTTCGAGTAGCACGATTGTTGTGTTTTTCTTGCGGGTTTTTCGTCCGCAGTACGCGAACAGCTTGGCCTGAATCCTTCCAGTGTTGCTAATTGTTATCGATGTGCGTGAGGAGGTCACGTAACTTCATTTTCCGCAGGTCGGCGTTCCTCGCGCTGCTGACAGAAACATTTCTCCATCAGCGGGTTCAGAGAGCGGGCCGGACGGATGATGGATATGCACCGGCTTAGCACACATAAGGCGGCAGCCCACTGTACGGTACTAGCCCCACAGCTTAGCACACATAAGGCGGCAGCCCACTGTACGGTACTAACCCCACAGCTTAGCACACATAAGGCGGCAGCCCACTGTACGGTACTAAGCCCCACAGCTTAGCACACATAAGGCGGCAGCACACTGTACGGTACCAAACGCCTAGCAGCAGCCCACTGTACGGTACCAAACGCCTAGCAGCAGCCTACTGTACGGTACCAAACGCCTAGCAGCAGCCCACTGTACGGTACCAAACGCCTAGCAGCAGCCCACCAAACGCCTAGCAGCAGCCCACTGTACGGTACCAAACGCCTAGCAGCAGCCCACTGTACGGTACTAGCCCCACAGCTTAGCACACATAAGGCGGCAGCCCACTGTACGGTACTAAGCCCCACAGCTTAGCACACATAAGGCGGCAGCCCACTGTACGGTACCAAACGCCTAGCAGCAGCCCACTCTACGGTACCAAACGCCTAGCAGCAGCCCACTGTACGGTACCAAACGCCTAGCAGCAGCCCACTGTATGGTACCAAACGCCTAGCAGCAGCCCACTGTACGGTACCAAACGCCTAGCCCCACAGCTTAGCACACATAAGGCAGCAGCCCACTGTACGGTACCAAACGCCTAGCAGCAGCCCACTGTACTAGCCCCACAGCTTAGCACACATAAGGCGGCAACCCACTGTACGGTACCAAACGCCTAGCAGCAGCCCACTGTATGGTACGCCTAGTAAGAAATAGCCCATTTGATAGGATGCCCATACTAGCAAGCGTTTTTAAAACCTCCATCATAGCTTACATGCCATGACGCGGCTTCTTACTCCGTGTACAGATGACTAGAAAAGGGTGCAAGCGGGACCCCCCGCGGAGACCCATCAGTTTGGGTCTGTGGAAAACAGCCGTTCTTCTATGGATGTAAGAGTCTAAATGAGAGCAGCGCTGAAAAGGTCCTCTGTAAGGACGGTTCTAATTCTGCTGAGGAGAGGCAGCGGGCTCTAAATCACACCAGCGTCCCGCATCAGGAGAGGCGAAATGGCGCCATTACCGCGCGCAGCGGGCTGCAGACAGTACCGGCGGAATAGCCAAACTGCCGTCAAAACTGCCGTGCGGAATCATAGAACATAAACACTGGAAAAACTGCCGTGCGGAATCACAGAACATGAACACTCGCAATGGGAATGGGAAATACTAAGCATACCTCTGGTTAAGCAATAGCAAGATTGCCATATGGCAGAGGTAACGAACTTCTAACCCTAGATAATAACCTGTTTTATCATCTTTAACCCAAAATGCCAATCCGTTCATGCACCGGGGCTGGGATAGTAACCAGTGAACTCTGAACCCAAGATAATAACCTAATCTGCAAACGGATCCAGGCTACTACATGACGTAGAGGGGGACAACATACCGAAATGCGCAATAGCAAAAAGTGTAGAACGCTATACGTTCAGGTGCACTGGGTACGAAACACACGCAGTGACACTGTGGAGCACTTACCCTCACTATTTGTACTTACATATTTGGACATTACCTGTTCACATGCGGCATATCATGTATGGGAAAAACGAGTTTCTGTGCTCAGGAGCTCGAGTCGCCTTTCCCTGTGAGTTAAGTCTCACAACGGAGCTTTTTTCAAAGAAGCTTCTCAGCACATGACGTCAATCCCCCAGCCGGGAGCGGGGAGCTGCGTATGTTTTTGAAACGACCTTTACCGAGTGGGAAGGTTGGAGAGGTTTGTCACTTGAAGAAGATTTATGTTTTTGTTGACGGTTTTGACTGCACTATAGCTTCCGCCATTAGAGCGCGTCATACGTACATTAACACAGATGGCACATGTTCGGCTGAGTCTGACACGGTTCAGCCGAGATGGGGTTTATCACCGCTCAGCACGTTACACGCTCATGTTTCCAGGGGATTGGGGAGGAAGCAGCCTCTCCTCAAACATGTAGTATATAAAATGCTGTATATAGAATATGAAATACTTGTACAAAATAGAATCGGCTTCCAAACAAGATGGGGGACTAAGAGTATATACATGTATAAAGACGAGCTCTGTGCACAGTAGTCTGTTGGTGTGCTATAGGGTTAGCCTGTTGTTTGGTTTGTGACCCAATAAAAGCTTAAGCCAACTTGTTATTAGTAAATCTCCCCCAAGTTCTTGACGAGGGCTAGGCCTTCCTTAGTTTAAGAGGAAAAAAAAGCTTTTCCAACTTGGAAAAATCAAAGAATGCTAAACCAGTGCATGATACACAACTCGTATGCGTAGTGGCAGTCTGCCAGAAACAAATGCAAGCATGACATTGGTAGACTGGTGCCTCATCATCATGTACCTGTGATATTCTCGTGCCATAAGTTACCACTAGAAGGACAAAAAGCGTCACACACACACACACACACGCACACACACACATGCACGCACACACTCACACACACACACACACATGCACACACACACACACACACACACACAAATGCACGCCCACACACACGCACATATACACGCACACACACACACACACACACACACACACACACACACACACAAACACATACGCGCGCGCACACACACACACAAACACACACACACACATACGCGCACACACACACACACACACACACACATACATACATGCATACACACACGCACACACCCTACTGAGAGGGTAGCTAATGATTCTCTACAAACACGGAAACAGGAAAGCCGCCTACCTCCCCGCCGCTCCGCTGCTTCACATTCCAGCGGGTTCCAGTATAATCCCAGGTGCTATCGGAGACGGTTCCCGCAACACAAGCAGCCCCTTAACGTCTCCGGGATCTGATCGGAGGAGGAGGAGTTTTTGATGACTTGCAGGAGATGAGAGAGTTGTTTGGCGGCTGTGCGCGGCTGGAGCGGCTGTTTGGGCCAGTCCTGCGGCTGTTTCCCCCGCGCTACCACCGACCCGCCTGCACGGAAGTCATCCTCGCCCCGAGCACGTAACTCCGGGATCCGCCTGATCAAAAATCCATTAAAACATCACAAACCCGCGCCCGTAAACGATTGCTCGCTCCGAGAGCGTGATCTTTCGCCTGCTCCACACTGCAGCAGCGTGGCAGCCGCCGGCAGACTCGTCCGCGTCATGTGCGCCTCACATGGGAGCTGGGCCATAAAGTGTTCATTAGCCAATCAGAGCCGCGCTTGGAGAGTTGTGGTAACCAGGGGAACTGTCGTCCTTGGCGACAGAAAAGGCGCTGTGTGGCTGGCAACGCAGAACACAATGGAACCGATAGTTGTTTCCACAACTTTAACTTGTGTGTGATGCAATGTAGCGCGCGTGGTTTAACACTGCAGATGTGTGCAGCGCAGAAGATCACGTGTGTGGTTCAGAAGATCACGTGTGTGGTGCAGAAGATCACGTGTGCGGTGCAGAAGATCACGTGTGCAGCGCAGAAGATCACGTGTGCGGTGCAGAAGATCACGTGTGTGGTGCAGAAGATCACGTGTGCAGCGCAGAAGATCACGTATGCGGTGCAGAAGATCACGTGTGCAGCGCAGAAGATCACGTGTGTGGTGCAGAAGATCACGTGTGCGGTGCAGAAGATCACGTGTGGTGCAGAAGATCACGTGTGCGGTGCAGAAGATCACGTGTGTGGTGCAGAAGATCACGTGTGTGGTGCAGAAGATCACGTACGCGGTGCAGAAGATCACAACCAGCAAGCTGATCTCAGACTGTTCCATTCCTACAAAGGGCGTTAACCCCGACGGTGCGAATTCACGTTGAGACCGATGATGATGATGACCAATCCCTATACTCTATACAGTTTATGATTAGGGAGCACGCATAGTGGAAGGGTTATACAGGAGGTATACACAAACACGCCTACTGAAAGTGTACAGCAGATACACTACTGTCTACTACACAGACACCGAGTGAAAGGAGTACATGTATACAGCAGATGTACACCAACACGCCTAGTGAAGGGTCTAAACAGCAGGTGTATACAATCGCCTACTGGCGCTTTTGAAACGTCGGGGTCCTGTTCAACGGTTTCCTACCTGGAAACTTATAATTAACTTCGTCCTCCTGGCAACTACCCACCGTCCCGGCAATAAAATTCCTCCCGAGACGCGCATGTAAGACTCCCAGCCGCGCGTGCATTCTCTCCTATCGATCGGTTTTACCTGACATCAATAATAAAGTCGTAGGAATTGTGGAAATATATTGGGGGTGTCACGGTCAACTAGTGCTCTGCACGCGCCATCACGCCACATGTCGGCCCGTGTTTGATGTGTGTAACATGACCCGCGCAGTCATGATGGGGGACCAGTGACGCTCCTGCCGCCCGGGCCGAGGCTTCGCGGGAACCGTAAACTTTAACGACAACAGTCGGCGCCGCCAGAATGGCTCCTCTGGGAACCAGCCAGGGACAACCCGTGGTTGACGTGGATGGGGAAAGGGTGATTTTCGCAGGGCTTCTGCATATAAATTACTATATTTGCAGCTAATGGTTGTTGCTGGAATTAGCGAGGGGCGATGCATTTTAAACATGGAAGCGGACGCGTAGTTTTTATCGAACCACTGATTGTAAATAACTATATTTACACATAATGGCCGTTCCTGGAATAAGAGTGGGGTCATTCTATTTCTTCCAACGAGGGGAGGTCAGTTGGTTATGTGGGGCCGCCGGGGACTCGTCAGAGGTAATGATAATAGTCCCAGCAAAAAGAAGGGCTGTCCGGGAATTAGGGATGGGCTGTCCGGGAATTAGGGATGGGCTGTCCGGGAATTAGGGATGGGCTGTCCGGGAATTAGGGATTGGCTGTCCGGGAATTAGTAATAGGCTGTCCGGGAATTAGGGATGGCCTGTCCGGGAATTAGGAAAGGGTTGTCCGATTTACAGGGGTGAGGGTCTAGGTCAGACTTTTTATTCATTTTGATTTGGGCAGGCGTTTAACGGGTATGTGGGGAGTTTGTGGATAGGGCGGTGTTTATATCATGGTGCGCTGCACAAAGGGAACTAAGGAACGAAAAGTCTGTCTGAATTTGCTGAAAATCAACACAACTATCTTTCCATTTCTTATTCATTCATTTCTTTATCAATTTTGGATACCTGTGGGTAGCCCCTTCAGCGTTTTCTAAGGGAGCCCATGGCAGCTGCACACAATACAAAGCTAGGTCATTAATAATACAAATGAAATAAAATTCAATCGTACAATCATACAATGTAAATGAACAAATGCAATATGATGACAACTTATCATAAATACATGTATGTTAACAATAAATCACAGTTGGAAGACAAACAAAACCATATCTTCAAAACTAATTCATTTACCAAAATCTAAATCATTACCCATTCATGTCGGTGGGGTCGGATATTGAATAGTTTGTTTGAATGATTCGGAGTGGCTGCTGATTTTGTTGCTTGTTTCCGAGAGTTATAGATGAAAAACCGCAAATAAAATCGCTCTGTATGCAGATGTCGTAAACTTCGATTACTCAACAATACTCAGAAATACTCCAACACGTGTTAATGTGCGGACTGACTTTTCCCTCCTTCAGCGCAATTTCCCCTACCTCGTGGCGCGTGCCTGACGAGCAGTGTTGTTTTTATTGACATTTTTAATTTGGACATTTGTACAAAGACAATCGGGTGTTGCACTCATGTTATAAACTCATTTTAACAACGCCAAATACAAGGAAACAAAATAACAAAATGATATAACAAACGTTACATAATAAACAACACAGCCATCCCCCATTACCCAGAATTGCAATAACTATGAAGCTATATATTAGTATTTATGAATGAATGAGTACAGAAGGAGTGATGAGACTTCTATACGAGCTATCGCCGCACTGTTTTTATTTGCATCAAGCACATGCAAATTACTTGAAGGCATATGCAAATTATCGGTAAGCAAATCACTAAACCGTCAGCTAGAAGGCCCGGTGCCTCCTATGTAAGTGTTCTAGCCCTTTTGACTCGCAGACTGGTTTTACTGCATGCACTTTCGTAGTAAGATAAAACTTCAATGACACGACAAAAGCACTGGGACCTATATTCGGACTTATACAGGTCCTGACTAGGGACTTGAACTGATAACTTACCTGAATGTTGCCGGGAGTCCCGTATGTTGTCCCTGCTGCGTACTGCCTTCTGGGCTGTTCATGATGAAGCAGGCTGGAGAAAAGGAACGACAAGGTCGCTTGGAGAACATCAGCCGCGTTTCTGTCGCCATTTTCATTTCGAACTTGGCGCCGAGTGGTCAAAGGTCACAACAAAAATGATAACGTCAACATGGTAGAGGCGACATCTTGCGGGCTAAGTGATTTCTGCAGCACCTCTCTGTAAGTGTTTTTGACAGTTTAATTACCTTCGCCCAGAAGGTAACAAGAAAAAGTTATGGTTTTTTAAACATTTTGACGACCTCTTTTATATCGTCTCAGTTGCGTTGCGCAATGTGGTGCATTTATACACGAACAGAAGAAACTTCACAATCCAAATCATACAGACTAGAAGCTGATATGTTTCTACACCACACAGCGCAGGTTACTCCTGGCTACCTCTCACATAAGCCGTTCTAACCAGGCTTCAAGGATTTCGTCCCCACTACTTTGTCCGCCTTAAAGGTTGAATCTAAGACCACAGCAAGTAAATTTTATGGATGACATCCTCCGCAGACTTCAAATCTTATGCGATAGGGCAAAAAAAAAAAACAAGGCGGGCAAAAAAAAAACAAGATTCTTACCTCTTCAAACGTTACAATCAATGTTTTTTTATTCCTGTATTCAACAGTATTACCTGTCCAGTGGAGAACACATGGCACAGCTAACTGTTTGGGTCTGTTGTAGAGTCTATATATTGCACGGTGGAGAAAGGAGATGCTGAGTCTCTCTGTGTGGGCTGTTGACAGTCTAATTCTCTCAGCGCTTCTAAGTGGCAATAGTTGGCCGGTGGCACTGAGTTACACTCTTGTGCACAAACACACACACACACACACAATCTCAAGTGCCTGCACGTGCACACACCCATGTGTACACACACACGTGCACGCACACACACGCACACCCATGTGTACACACACATGTGCACACACACACACACACGTGCACGCACACACACACACACCCATGTGTACACACACACGTGCACACGCACACACACGTGCACGCACACACACACACACGTGTACACACACACGTGCACACACATACACGTGCACGCACACACCCACCCATGTGTACACCCATGTGTACACACACACACGTGCATGCACACACACACCCATGTGTACACACACACGTGCATGCACACACACACGTGCACGCACACACACACACGCACACCCATGTGTACACACACACACGTGCACGCACACACACACACTCAAGCAAGAACTGAAATTCTTCAGGCCCCATATGTGAGGACAAACCAGAAGAGAAGTTTTATTCACACCACTGCAGCTTAGTACAGTCTACAGTCAATTGTCTTCTGTAGATACAAGGGCAAACACAGGGCGCGGCTGGACAGCCATCTGTCCTGTCACTGTCCTGAACTTCACTTCATCCAGAAACAAGTCAAGAAAACAGCTCAGTGACAGGACAGTAACAGGACAGTAACAGGACAGTAACAGGACAGTAACAGGACAGTAAGTTGGCAGCCCGGCCCCGGGTTTTCCCTCCCCATAACACATCACATACCAGCTACAGTCTACCACAGCACAGACATGCACTCAGCACCCGTATTCTCCGAGCTTGGATTATCCCTATAGATACAACAGTTCTTACTGTATATCCCTATAGATACAACAGTTCTTACTGTATATCAATACTTAAGGGGAGGAAGCAGCTTTTGTACACAAGCTCTGGTGGAGAGGGGGGGAGGGGGGTAGTTTGTAGGGAGGGGGGTAGTCGGGCATGGAGGGTAGTCAGGAGTGTTGGGGGGGGGGCAGTCAGGAGGGGGGTGTTGGGACTTGTAGATAATACGGGGGGATATTCAGGTATTCTGTGTAAGAACAGTAAGTTTGTTGCTTGGTTCTCCGCTGTGCCAGCATTTCTGTCCTGACTAGTCTGGGAACCAAACTACAGACTTGCCCCAGGTGTCACATCACAGGAGACTTAACTAACTTCACCCCTTAAAAATCTAAAACAGTTAAAACATCACAAATGTATTAAAATCTACTCTACAGTTCTACTTTGCTAATAGATACAAGGTGTTTTAGAAACTCTTTTGTTTTATCCATAAACCTTATCACATAGCAAACATGCAGAGTCCATATAGTTCTGATACTTCCCTACATAGTGACTTATAGTGTCCTTATTAAATACTATTGCTTGCAGGAGTATTGTACAAGTAGCATCATATTCAGATACAGCAGATTCACTTCAGTGCAACAGTTGGCATGACAACAGCAAGCAGACAGGTGATTGGTGGATGCAGCAGTTTCCATGGCAACTGTTGATGGTAGTACTGAAAGCCCTTGTGGTTCTTCTACCTTAGGAAGGGAAAGTAAACAAACATGTTTTAGATAAACAAATAAACACAAACATGTCAACATGACACAGCTCAGGTTTCAACTGGTTGAGATTGACCTTTAACCTCCAGAAACATAGTTTCTATCTAAATCTGCAGACAATTATAATTTTGTGCATTAAGGTGTGTCTGAGGTTAGAGGGTCCATCCCAGCACAGGAGAGTAGTACAAGTGGTGAGATGTTAGAGGGTCCATCCCAGCACAGGGAGGTAGTACAAGTGGTGAGATGTCAAACGGAGCAGAACAAAGAGAACCAACTGAGATGCACAGAAAAAACACAAACTTCCTGCAGGCAAAACGATGCTGTTTCATAATCAGGAAACTGCTAAAAAAACAAGGCATCATTCAGTAACTGGTTAGTCCAACTGGCTTTCAAACCTCCTGGGCATGTCGAGGAAGGTTAGACATCCAGGTAATGAGATACACAAGGAAACTGTTACTCAAGCAACTGGGTAGATTTTTCAAACTGTCGAACCTTTCAGGTAGCATCCACTACTTTTCATCAGTCAGTGAGGAAAAGTAGCGGATGCTACTTGAAACATCTGACAGTTTTCAAACTCTTTTCAGTTGCTTGAGTAACAATTTCCTTGTGCACCTGGGCAAGCTTTGTAAAAACTGGTTCATACTGGCTGCTAGTTGGCTGGCAAAACAGGGCAGCAAAAATACAGATTTGTGCTAAAGTAACTGTGAAGTAGTACATTTTTAAAAAGATATATGTCAGCATTAGCAGTTGGACCGCAATAAATAGAACGCTGTCAAAGTTTTGCACTGAGGAAAGAGTGAACATTTGAATTTGGTCTTCCTTCTGCAACCTGGCAGTAAGAAGTCAGTTTGACCTGAGCAAAGTAGCAGTGAAGAAACCTTGGCAGGGAAGACTTTTGGATGTGCAGAAAGACCCGTAGTATCCACTAACCAGATGGAATTATTAGCAGCCCTGTCTACTGCCAGAACACCAGCAGTGAAAATTAGTTTTGAGCATCATCATCAACATAACCATTTGTACTTAAACCCTAGAACTATCAGGCAAATGTGTGCGTACCAGACCAAACATGTACTAGTACAACCAATCAACACTTCACAGGTTAAATCTCACTGGCCTGACACTTGCAGGGTTAAAGTTTTGCGGGATCCCGGGGAAAGTCAGGATTGTGTGAAGCGAAGGTCATGACCTAGTGGTGAGAGAACAGGGCAGCGAGAGAACGAGCGTTAGTCGAAGCACCGCTACCTGGCCGCTTCAATACCCGCCGCTGTGCTAGTCATCGTCATCATCATCAGGCACGAAGATGTCGTTCTCCTCCAGGAAGGCGGCGCCCTCACGGCTCATGGTGGCGCCCACGTAGATAAAGGGAACCATCACCGCAACCACCTGCAAACAAACACGGCAAACACGTGATTGGTCAGGCTGTGTCAGCTGACAGCGGCGTTACCTTGCTCCTGGTCTGCCTTTAGTCATCATCGTCATCGTCCGGCACAAAAATGTCGTTTTCTTCCAGGAACTCGGCTCCTTCCTTACTGATCCACGCACCGAGGTACAGGAAAGGGGTCGACACAAGTAGTACCTGCAGACAGCAGTACATGTGAACATCCAGGTACCCAGGTACAGGACAGCAGTACATGTTATCATCCAGGTACCCAGGTACAGGACCAGGTACAGGACAGCAGTACATGTTAACATCCAGGTGCCCAGGTACAGGACAGCAGTACATGTTAACATCCAGGTACCCAGGTACAGGACAGCAGTACATGTGAACATCCAGGTACCCAGGTACAGGAAGGGGGTGGACACAGTGAGCACCATACCGCAGCAGTACAGCAGCAGATATAAACAACTGTTTACCAACACAACTTGTCTGTTCTGTTTACCATTGCAACCTTTTTTTTGCATCTTTACACTATGTTGAAAGCTAACTCAGTCCCTGGATATGTGGGAGCGGTCCTGGCATTACGAAAATATAAGTTCCTTACATTATTGTGTTCAGTTAGGGACAATAACTCTATTGGGGTTGACCGTTTCAAATCAATAAAACAAATTATATTTTCAATTTTCTAGGAAGTGTATAATTCGCAAACCAGTATAATTGCGTTGGGTGCAGCTGTTTTTTGGAATGTCTGCATTTTTTCCAGAATACTCTCAGGCGATTTCGGTGCTAAATTGGCCCCGCCTCCGGTGCGAGTGTGCACATCGACAGAACCGGTCTCCGGAGCGATCGATTCCCACAGAAAACAATTTAGCTCGATGTAATCAACTCACACTTTCAAAATGGCCGACCTACCACTGATGGAAATATTCATACACACAGCTGTACATGGCCCTGAAAGCGGCCTTTTCCACATCTACACCTGAACTAACGCCTAGATATCAAAAGCCACAACGAGCAGGTCCAATAAATCTGTAGTGAGGTTTTTAAAGCGATAAAATCGGCGCCATTAGAGGCAAGTATTTCGGGGACAAGCTAGAGCTCCGGGCCGTGTCCTGTCCCGGGCAACCCCGCCCCACCCAGGCGGCATTCCTACCTTGGCCAGGCCGAAGCGGATGTTGTAGGGCTCAGGTAGCAGCGCCCCGGCGGAATTGGTGATCTTGGTGCGCACGGGAGCGGCCTGACGGGCGGCGGGGAGGCCTCTGTCCGCGATGTTTCTGGCCAGAAGGACTCGGGCCCGAGCCAGGTTCGCCACCAGCGTCGCCATCTTGGATGTTTTCTCTATACGGCATAGGCCGACAGTGCAGCAGCGCCCCCAAGCGGGAGATATTGGAACAATAGAAAAATGAAAACGGACAGCTGCTATCAGGAAAACCTGAGTTTCAGTTTGTTTGTATGCATTGGCTCTGCCCTTGTACAGAATGGCATGCTCTGTCGTAGTAAGATCAGGTCTTCAATTTCACATCCTCCGAAAACCCTTCTAGTCCCTCACAAAACCTTTGGCACCGTCCATGTCCATGAACAAAACCATGTCCCAAACTCAGATATACATGTACATGTACCTGCCAAGCAGATGTTACGGTGACAAAATCGTAATCAACCAGCTAGGCAGTATCTAACTGGCTAGGCAGTATCCAATTGGCTAGGCAGTAATATCCAACTGGCTAGGCAGTAATATCCAACTGGCCAGACTACATGTATATCCAACTGGCTAGACAGTATCCATAAGGCTAAAATCGTAACTGGCAAGGCAGTATCCAACTGGCTAGGCAGTATCCATTAGCCTAATGCGTACTGCATGGCCAATTGGAGACTGCATGGTCGGTCATGATTTTGCCATCGTTACATCTGCTTGGAGATTAAGTACTTGTATGTTCACTACCACGTCATAGTGTCAAACTTTGTGGCACCATCATGCTGAATTTGTAAAGTGCTCTAAACTATTAAATCTAAGGACTAACATGTTTTAGATATCGAACACAGACAACAAACTTAACACCAGTTTTCATATTTCTTAAAAAACATCTTTTAATGTCAGAACGAACTTTGTACATGGAACAAACACAGTGACATTTGCCACAGCACCACATAATAAATACGCTATCTAACACAGTAAACTATCCCTACATGTAGAACACCTAGCATCGTGCAGTCAAGTCTCTGCAGTGGTCACTATCATTATAACAGCAGGTCTGACTGTATAACATGTTTATAACACTAAGGCTAACCTGGTATCCAGTCTAACGCGATTGGGGCAGATTTTCTTCGGGCCCGCTGATGCTTTCCCCCGCCCGCCACAGCAAGGCTCCCTGGTAGGTTTTCACGGGAGATTAATTGGCCCCAACGCGCCAAGGAACAGGGCCATATGCATGTTCCCAGTCTTTCGTGGTGGGGCTAATCAAATCCCGTGCCAAACTCCTATCACAGGCGTAACACCTCCTACCGGCCTCTCGAGACCCAGCCCCAACCACGATTTGACTGGATACCAGGCTAAACTAAGGCCTGTGCTGCTGCACCACCAGTGAGTTTCTAAAGGCACCGCTCCGCACGTTATTGCTTGGATCCTGACAGATTGTCCCTTTCAGCTAACTCCATAGTAATGTCACAGGGCTAATGTAATAAATAGGTTGTTGATTTTATAGAATTCTCATCATACGATTGGGTTGATTCCAGTAAAAGAAAGATTTTGTGGATTGTGTTTCTGTGTATATAAAATGATTCTGTGCATCAATTCTGTGCAGATGCAACAAGTTAAAATAATGTGCATTTGCCTCTAGTAGAGTTCCCACGTAGACATGCGGAAACCCCTAACTTGTCTACCCAATATCTGCTATAGTGAAGCCTTTACTAAGTAACTAATACAAGTTAACTTCGGCAGCTTCAATGTCTTTAATAAAGAATATATTAACCAGCTTTGTGTATTTTCTGACCTTTAAAGAAATTGCTGGCGCATATCGCTGAAGATGGCTGGAAAAATCAGCACTATATTATATATAACAGCTAGTGTTGCCCAGGCTGCAGACGTTACAGCTGATTTCTGTGTTTGTGAAACACACAGATGTTCTACAGCAGGCTTGTTCTCCTGGAATTATGTTAATAACAGAAGAAGTCACCACTGCTACTGCAGTCACATTTTCCGTACCATTCTTCTGTAGGATTTCAGCAAGGCTACGGCAGAACTGACTGCCAGTAAGAGTCTGAATTTGGAACAGCATTTTTAAAAAACTCTAACCGGCACAAAGTCGGGGTTGGTTGAGGAGTGCAGTTGCTACATGAAGTTGTGCTTTAGATATGCTTACGTAACATAGTTGTGACTGTAGATATGCTTACATGACATAGTTGTGACTTAATCTTACAGAGAAAATTTGTATGTGATTTCAGCACGTTATGCTTGCACTCTCTTTGGTCTTCTAGACTATCTGGGAGATCAAAATTCCTTTTGGAGAGTGTCTCAAGAGACAACGTAAGGCCCTTATTAGGGTTGGAAGAAGTCTCCAGTAGAAGGCCTCTAAAGACCTTATTGTTAACTTCAAGTGTCCTCAAATGAAGACGTCTCAGAAGACCCAGCCCAGCCCCTGAAGACATCTCAGAAGACCCAGCCCATGAAGACGTCTCAGAAGACCAGCCCAGCCCTGAAGACGTCTCAGAAGACCCAGCCCTGAAGACGTCTCAGAAGACCCAGCCCAGCTCTGAAGACGTCTCAGAAGACCCAGCCCAGCCCTGAAGACGTCTCAGAAGACCCATCCCAGCCCCTTGAACTGCTTGGCCTGCTGGCGGTGTCGGCCCCAGCCGTGGAAGCAGCAGGTGAACTTGTACGGCTCCTTGTTCTTCACCGTCAGGCGAAGCTTGCGCGCGATCCCCTTCGACCGCAGGTGTTGGATGTACACCTGGGGAGAAACAACAAACAGGTAAACTACTGGTAACTACAGTTTTTGCTGAATCCCCTTCGAGTGCAGGTGTTGGATGTACACCTGGTGTAACAAACACAATAATCAGGTAAACTTCAGGTAACTACAGGTAACACAGGTAACAAACACAATAAACAGGTAAACTACATGTACAATGTAACTAATAATAAGTATACAGTTTCTACTGGATCCCCTACACACACCACACAACACGTATACTAAGTGTCCATCATACCCTGTTCTCCCAGCCTGCCCCCCTCCCCCTTACCTGTGCACACTTGATGGCCAGTTCAGCCTGCCCCCCTCCCCCTTACCTGCCCCCCTCCCCCTTACCTGCCCCCCTCCCCCTTACCTGCCCCCCTCCTCCTTACCTGAGCGCTCTTGATGGCCAGTTTCGCCTCGATCTGACTTGCAGTCGGCCCGACCCAGACAAACACTTCCGTTCCCGTGTCCAGCAGCATCACATCATCATCAGCAAGGTCATCCTAGGTCAAACCACAGGCCAGCTTTAGTGCTCGTTAAAATGTATCTTTAGTTGCAAAAGAAGTACAGAAAAATCCCAAAGTCGGTAAAAGGTGAGTAGGAACTGGAGATGTCCCACCTGGCAGAAGTCTGTGCACTTCTCGGACACGGTGAAGAAGCCCTTCTCATTGGAGCATCGGAACAGCCGCGTGTGCCGCATGAACTCTGCATCCTGAGGTCGGAGGGGAGAGGTCAGGGTCACACGGAATGGAACTGGGTTAACCACTTACAGGACTTTTTTCAATTCAATTCAATTCAACACGTGTTCTGACATCTGTTTACTCATCGGTCTCTACTGATATATGTCCTTATGTCTGATTTGTACAGCCGAGGAGGCGGGTCTCTACTGATATATGTCCTTATGTCTGATTTTACAGCCGAAGACAGAAGGAAGCCCAGCCCCTCAGCCTGAAGGGTGAAAGTTCCGCGCTGTTTGTCTCACCTCCTCGTACTCCGTCCGCCCGCCCAGCGCCACCCAGAAGAAGTTCTCCGGCTCCTCACCCTCGTTCAGGATCTGGACGCTGTAGGAACCCTGGGGACAACATGGGCATCGTCAACAACAACAACAACAGTCAATAACAACTACACTGTCAACAACACAGTCAACAACAACACTGTCAACAACAACACAGATCTGGACGCTGTAGGAACCCTGGGGAACGACATGGACATTGTCAACAACAACACTGTCAACAACAACACTGTCAACAACTACACAGTCAACAACAACAGTCAATAACAACAGTCAACAACAGTCAACAACACAGTCAACAAATCTTGCCTGATTTACGCAAGAAAACATTTGCTGATTAGAAGCAACTGGATAGAGTTTGACAACTGTCAGACATTTCAAGTAGCATCCACTGCCTTTCATCAGTGACTGTGTAACTGTTTCATTACCTGCATGTCTAACCTTCATCGAAGTTGCATGATGCATGGTAAATAAAAATTCCAGCATACAGGACTTTCCGGCCCTTGACTTACGTTGGGGTTGATGTCGTTTGAGACGTCCTCCACGAGTTTGGCCTCGTCGGGTTCGGAGCAGCGCCCGATCCACACGTACACGATCCCGTTGGTGTCGTCGTTGTCAAACGGAACCTTCAGGATGTAGCTGGGAGGAACAGGTTCTCAATTTTTATCATAATGGATATTGAAGTTTTCTTAATATTTTAAGAATGATTCACGACGCAGTATGATGTAATGATGACACGTTTAAGGAGTCTCTGAAAAAACAACTCACCAGAACTCGGAGTTGAGCAGTTTGCCCTCCGCTGGGATCTGTGGGGAAAATCAGCCATTTTGAGATCAGGTTTGAGATATAACAGTCAGCCCAGCAGTCAGCTCAGGACTCCTGAGGACGCCCTCAGGTATGAGTTACAACACCAGCAGTCTGCCAATCAACATGCTCATACCTAAAAATTCTCTAAGAATGCCCTTGCAACCATTCTCCTAGCAGGTCCAAACTGACCTTTCACATGACTACTACATCCCCCCTGACCCTTGCCCTCTGACCCTTGCCCTCTGGCCTGACCTGTATACACCTGGTGCAGAGCGGGCTGCCGTTGGCCCTGATCTGGAACAGCGACGGCTGCGGCTCTGCTGGTTTGTCCTTCCTGTGACCTTGGTGGATGATGAACTTCTTCTTGAAGTGGGCAAGGAACTTCAGGTTTTCTTGTTGCTGCAGAATAAAGTTGTAATGGTTACTTCACGTCGAAAAGACAACGGCAAATGCAACAATCGAGTACATTCAACTTGTATACGGCAGAGACACCTGAGACTCACCTGGTGTGTTCTCACCACCTCCAGTTTTCCTGGAAACAGCGACTCAAACTTCTTCTGTAGGCTGTGGGAAAACAAGGGAAAAACACTGACTCAGCAGGTAGTAACCAACAACAGATAAGTTAAAAACCATTCAGTCTAGCAGTCTAAATTTCATTCTGTCAAAATATACCTACCAAGAATGAGCCAGACAAACCCCAGAAAGTGAGTTAGCCCATGTGCCTACCTAAAAGTGAAATAAGGCCTGGCCTACCTGAAAGTGAAAGTGAGCCAGCCTATCTGAAAGTGAAAGTGAGCCAGCCTACCTGAAAGTGAAAGTGAGCCAGCCTACCTGAAAGTGAAAGTGAGCCAGCCTACCTGAAAGTGAAAGTGAGCCAGCCTACCTGAAAGTGAAAGTGAGCCAGCCTACCTGAAAGTGAAAGTGAGCCAGCCCATGTTGCTTGCCTCTCGGCCCTGCCAGAAGTAGACGACACACTGGAAGTCCTCCTCCTGCTGCTCCTGCTGCTGCTGCACCTCCTCCTCCTGATCCTCCTGCTCCGGCGTCTCCACGGGAACCCAGTACCGGCACAGGAACACGTAACTGTCCCCGCTGTAGAAGTGACCTGAGGTTAGAGGGCAGAGGTTAGAGTTCAGCTAGTACCGGCACAGGAACACGTAACTGTCCCCGCTGTAGAAGTGACCTGAGGGTTAGAGGGCAGAGGTTACAGTTCAGCTAGTACCGGCACAGGAACACGTAACTGTCCCCGCTGTAGAAGTGACCTGAGGTTAGAGGGCAGAGGTTAGAGTTCAGCTAGTACCGGCACAGGAACACGTAACTGTCCCCGCTGTAGAAGTGACCTGAGGTTAGAGGGCAGAGGCTAGAGTTCAGCTAGTACCGGCACAGGAACACGTAACTGTCCCCGCTGTAGAAGTGACCTGAGGGTTAGAGGGCAGAGGTTAGAGTTCAGCTAGTACCGGCACAGGAACACGTACTTGTCCCAGCTGTAGAAGTGACCTGAGGTTAGAGGGCAGAGGTTAGAGTTCAGCTAGTACCGGCACAGGAACACGTAACTGTCCCCGCTGTAGAAGTGACCTGAGGTTAGAGGGCAGAGGTTAGAGTTCAGCTAGCATCGGCATAGAAACACTGTCTTTGCTGTAGAAGTGACCTGGGGGGTTACAGGGCAGAGGTTAAAGTTCACAGGCACATAGCATTGATAAAAGGACACACAGGAGTTTGAAACATAGATGAGTGACAGGTCATGCAAAGGTCAACTTTTTGTTTGGACCTACAGTATAATTTTTATAAAACTGTCTCCAGTTTCCGACTTACCGATTTCCTCTTCAGGCAGCCTGACGAACTTCTTTCCCTCCAGGACAAACGACTCCATCCCGTCCAGATCCTCGTTCCACTCTTCCATCAGCTGTTCCTAAACACACAGATCCAGACTTGAGAACACAGCAAACTCAGTAAGCACACGTTCCTAAATACACAGATCCAGACTGTACCAAAATTGCAGCTAACAAACTGTAAGAAACACAGAAGAGCAGCCCCACAATCCCAGTTTTCCCCGAGAACAGACAAGCGGGGACTTACGGCCTCAGCAGCAGACATGGGAGGCTGTCTGGGCATGAAGAGCGCCGACAGGTCCGTCTTCGCCTCCTTCTTAGCCTGATCCTCGTCCTGCGGAGAAACAAACACTTAAGATCAAACAAACACTTAAGGAACACTTTCAGAAAGGTCACGTAAGTTCAGAGCTTTAAGCATCAGTCTGAAGTCTGACATGACAACATAATCGGCTGCTCAAGTTTTATTCACCGAAAAGGTTTTTTAAAAAACATGACAACCTGACTGTAAACTACAGACAGCAGAAAATTATATGGACCAAATTCCTAAACAACACAATCAAGTTTCATTGAACTTTGCAAGACTTTAATCTGTGGAGAGAAGGTTGTTAGTTACTAGTTTGAAGAGCCTCTAAGTTAAACACATCGAGTACAGTAATAAACACATAGTTACATACGCTATCATGCACACACATAGTGAAGACATAACATGCACACACATAGAGAAGACAACATGCACCAGTGGGTAGGATCAGTTACACAGAGGGAGGGGATAAGTACTGAGATGGTTTACCTGTGTTACCTGCCGGGCACCTGATCAAGGTGAGTCCACATTAGGCTATCATGTTACCTGTACATTACGCTACTCTGCAACTTCAGACGACCTCATTACTGCATTACTACAGAAAATGTCTAATAACTACAAACTTGTAGGGAGAGAAGTTTGTTACCTGCTCTCGGCAGCCGAAAGCGTCAGAGAAATGTTACTGTTGAGCCAGCGGAGGTTACCATGGTTACAGAGTCTCCATGGCGACGAGAAGAAAACGAGTGGTGCACAGCGCCGTGATCATGACGGGCCTGCTAGTGTCAGACTACCGGTGGTCATGCAGACAGGCTCTCTACAGTTTGAAGGTTTTGCTACAATATTGAATCATCATTACACCTGACTGCCAATTTTCGATATCTTAATCTAATACAGTGTAATACAGAAAAATCTTATGTCATTTTCATTGAATCAGATCGTGTTCTCATCGTTTTTCTTTGAAACTGAATCACAGTATCCAGGTTTCATATAGCCATACAAGTGAGTTGATCTTATCCTCAGATCTTTTTAGGCTTACACGTAAGTGTTGCTGGTGTGATGTTTTGTGGCAAACTATGTACATGTTTGATTTGGTCATTATGCTTGCTTATACAGGATGTACTCAGTCTGGCAGTTTCTGTAGTGTGACAGGAAAGGTTGCCATGGCAGCAGCCACGCCCACCTACCTCCTCCTCCTCCTCCTCATCCTCCTCCTCCTCCTCCAGGATGCTGAGCGACTCCAGACTGGTCCAGGGAGTGCCGCTCCCCAGACTCCCAGAATCCTCTCTGCTCTTCTCAAAAGCCTTTTCTAACCGCTACGTTCACATGCACACAGTTCAGTACCAAATAAGGACTGCACACAGGCCCAGTACCAAATAAGGACTGCACACATGCACACTGTTTGGTACAGACTTTCCCAGGAAGGCGAGTACCAAACAAACGACCAGAGACATGGGAGGAAATGCAACAGTGGGGTGACAGACTTTTATACAGAAGGGTGCAAAAGATGTGATGCAACAAGCAACATTTGTGGCAGACAGAAAACTTGGCTGTTCACATACCCCACCCAGCACCATCCGACCCACGTACCCCACCCAGCCCCATTCGACCCACATAACCCACCCAGCCCCATTCGACCCACATAACCCACCCAGCCCCATCCGACTCACATAACCCACCCAGCCCCGTCCGACCCACGTACTCCACCCAGCCCCGTCCGACCCATATACCCCACCCACCCCATCCAACCCACATACCCCACCCAGCCCCGTCCAACCCATATTCCCCACCCTGCCCCATCCGACCCACATAACCCACCCAGCCCTGTCCAACCCACGTACCCCACCCAGCCCCGTCCGACCCATGTACCCCACCAGTCCCGTCCGACCCACATACACCACCCAGACCGTCCGACCCACGTACCCCACCCAGCCCCATCCGACCCACGTACCCCACCCAGCCCGTCCGACACACGTACCCGTTTGATCTCAGGGCCGCCCTTGTGAGCCTCCTCTGCACTCTTGGTGTAGTCCACAGGAACAATGTCGTCCCAGCCGATGAACTTGGACTTGAACACCTGAGTCTCTGCCCTGGAGAGATCAATTCAATCAATCTTTATCAAATCTTTACAACATGAGAACATGTTCCTGCTCAAGCTGGGATGGAAGTGCCTGAATGACGAGGAAAGCTTGAAGGAATGGATTTGCTGCATCTTTGATTTTGTTTGTTGTTCATGCATTCAATTTGGTAAAAATGCAGAAGCTACACGAACTGTGTAACTTATGAGGCCTAGCTGTGTACTGTAGTAGGCCTAGCTTTGTACTGTGGTACATGTAGGCCTAGCTCTGTACTGTAGTAGGCCCTAAGCTCTGTACTGTGGTACATGTAGGCTTAGCTGTGTACAGTGGTAGGCCTAGCTCTGTACTGTGGTAGAACATGCATACAGACAGCAGTACACAATTTTCATTGTTTTTAAGCACAGTGGAGACGGGTTAGAACATTGTCACCTGGATACATGTTTATCCAGACTGTGGGTAGAGAATGGATTGTTATTGTGACAGGTCTACCATAGTGGTACATGTAGTGACAAAGTTATTGCAGCTGTACTACACATTTCCCTGGTGCCTAAAACAGCACAGGCATGCATGTACAGGACTGGTGCTTCCAGAAAGATAACCCTACATGTACAGGACTGGTGCTTCCAGAATGATAACCCTACATGAACAGGACTGGTGCTTCCAGAATGATAACCCTACATGTACAGGGCTGGTGCTTCCAGAATGATAACCCTACATGTACAGGGCTGGTGCTTCCAGAATGATAACCCTACATGTACAGGGCTATTTACTAGTAACCAGTCAAGAGACTTGAGGAAATGGTCGTAGTAGCCAGGTGGCCACTATAGACAGGATTCTAGATGCTTGGGTCAATGGGATTAAAATACAGCCTAAGGGACAACCAAAATGTGGCCACAAAAGATGGTCACTAGCACAGTAATGTTTGTTTGCCAATCCTGCAACTCAAAACTTCAGTAACAACTCACAGTTTTGTGAAACTTGTTATAGAACACAACTTGAAAGGCCTGCCGAGTACAGTTCTGAATGGAGGTGGGATGAATTTTACAGGACAAAACCACAATGTGGACGGGGGTGATCTGTGCACAGGCTACAGCTGTGAGGAAAAATCATGCAGTTTGGCATGCAAGGTCCAACCCACTTTTCCCTGAGGGCCCCCTCGGGAGTTTTGGTATAGTCCATGGGGAGGATATCAGTCCAGTCAGGGAACCTGCATTTGAAGGCCTGAGTCTCTGTGCTGCAGGAGAGGTCAGAGGTTAACTTTCCTTCCTAACCTCGAGGTCTAGCAGCAAGGTCACCACTCAAGGGCTCTTCAGCAACTTCCGAATAAGTAGTTAGTTGCCTTTCTATGTATAGGCTAAGAAAACTATAAACCAATTGTAAAGCAATATTTTTCAGAAACCCTTTAACCAATTGTGGAAATGAAATCATAAAAGCAAAAGCAGAATCTTCTGGTTTCCTGATTTTGATGAATTTGTAAAACAGAAAATAAAACCTACCCTTCCTGTACTCTTGTTACCATGGCGACGTCAGGTCTGGGCAGCATGTTGCAGAGTTCCTGGGACAGCTTCAGCGCTGCAGCTCTCACCAGCCTGGTCGACTTCCTGCCCAGCCTGCGGGAGGGGGGCGGGGAAACAAAGGTCAAGGTCAGTCAGGACAAAACTTTCTGCAGACTCCCTGCCCAGCCTGGGGGAGGGGGGCGGGGAAAGAAAGGTCAAGGTCAGTCAGGACAAAACTTTTTGCAGACTCCCTGCCCAGCCTGCGGGAGGGGGGAAGGGAAACAAAGGTCAAGGTCAGTCAGGACAAAACTTTCTGCAGACTCCTTGCCCAGTCTGCGGGAGGGGGGCGGGGAAACAAAGCAGTCAAAATGTCTGCATGGCACTCATGGTACCTTGTGGAGTCTTGCCTCAGTCTGCAGATTGCACCCTTTACTGTTGGAATCATATCTTATTATCAAGTTCACACACCACACCTACTTTTAGCATATTCACTACCACTGCATTAGTCTACTGCAGTACCACACTTAATTGCAAGAGGGGGTTATATCTACTCACCACACAAACACGTCAGAGTAGCAGTCCAGGATGTAGACGTTCCTCGTGTTGAGCGCGACCTTCCGCAGCCGCTGACCCGACCCCAGCTCAACTGTGAACAACAACCATGTGATGTACATGTGGTGATCATGTGATGTACATGTGGTGATCATGTGATGTACATGTGATATTCATGTGATGTTCATGTGTCTGACTTACATGCCATATACCCTGCTTGTCACAAATATTCTGGTCATTGCATCAGCCTGAGCAAACAATAGCATCAGCATCTTTTGATATGGAAAAGACTTAAACTAAGTGTTCAAACATTCATGTTTTTTTTCACAGTAACTTGGATGAAACTAATATCAACACCAACTGAAGTGATATTCATGCAGGCAGCAAACTGCAAACAAGTTACCCTTGGACTGAGTGGTAAATATTATACTTATAGACTTACGATTGTAATGTATATTGTTATTATTGTGTGATATTTTTCTCATCTTATTTATTGAATGTATTTTACATGTATTTCCCAGAGATACCTGAAAAACAGGTCAAAACGACCTGAGTGTAATCATCTGGTAAAATAAATAAATGAAATGAATGAATGCGGAAGTTGTCTCACCTTGCGGGAGCTCCAGGTATCCCATGCCCAAGCACACCTGGTACAGTCTGGGTTTGGGCGGTGCGAAGTCTTCAGGCACGTGGGGCTGGGGGGGATCAAACACAACTCATACATCTGGTGCGCGTGTGATGTACATGTGACAGACATGTGACTGTGATGTTCATGTGATAGTAGAAGGTGCTAAGAAATAGTGGTCCCTGAATTCTACATTTCCATCAGACGCCTACATTACCTAAAGTTGTATGTGAGCATTGTGTAAAATTATATTGGTTCCCTGGGCCAATTTAAAGTAACACTAGAGTCAGTCAGTACAGTAATTATGGAACAAACTACATGTTCAAGTATTTTATAGTGCACAACCTTAATATGATACATGTCCAAAAGAACACTGCATCTTTACCCCATTCCCAGATGGACACCTTACCATAATCTCGTCAGGGCAGCCCTCCCAGAAGCTCCCAGAATGCCTTGGTCTCCTGGCCCTGCCTGATGACGCTGATCTCCGCCTCGTTTTTCCGCTCGTTCTTGTTTATTTTCTCGGCCATCAGCCTGGGGAGAAGGACAGGACATGTCAGTTACGTATGATGTACGTATGTATATGTGTATATGTGTATATGTGATGTCCATGTGATGTCCATGTGATGTCCATGTGATGTACAATTGTGATGTACAATTGTGATATACATGAACATTGTACATTATTAAGCTAACGGATTGTGAGTGAAGAAGTATAAGATATTATACATCATGAGATTCTGGCATGGTCCTTGCATGTTGCTTGAATTTGCCCACCTGCTAGGTAATGCAAAATAAGTTATGAAAGCTATAATGTCCTTTGTTATTCAGTTGACCTATGAGATTTTTCTGACACTATTCTAGAGTTACATTTTGACCTATGACCCTACCTGGCCTTTGTCCTGGTGTTGAGCGTTGACCTATGACCTGCCCAGATGTAGATCCTGAGGCCAGCGTCCAGCAGGAAGCTGAATCTGGGATCCAGGGCGCCGGGAGACACAGGAACCTGGGGGGGGGGGGGGGCAGTTACATTATCAAATGGCAAGGTACTCGTGTGAAATAAAGGCAGAATGTGACATTTAAGTGATCAATATGTGACTTACTGCTGTGACAGACATGTGATATGCATGTGACGGACATGTGATCTCCATGTGACAGACATGTGATGTCCATGTGACAGACATGTGATGTCCATGTGACAGACATGTGATGTCCATGTGACAGACATGTGATGTCCATGTGACAGACATGTGATGTCCATGTGACAGACATGTGATGTCCATGTGACGGACATGTGATGTCCATGTGACAGACATGTGATGTCCATGTGAGCTGCGGTACTTACTGGCTCCAGGTGGATGTTGTATGTTTTGGGGATGCTGACGCGGTACATGCGCACGGTGTACTGTGTGTCCTCCACGGTGAAGAACCCGCTGGCAGTGCCGCCCTCGATGTACGAGATGTTGTGATCAAAAACTTCCAGGAATTCTTCACTCTCGTCAGCTGCAGGAAACAAAAGGAAGACACAGTAACATGAAGGTCAGCTGAACAGCAGGAAGACACAGATGCATGAAGGTCAGCTGAACAGCAGGGGAAGGTCACACACTGTAGCATGAAGGTCAAAACAACAGCAACTGTTATGTGCCTTAACTTGTTTATGTTTATTGTTTGTCTATTTATTTCCTGTTCTGTGTCTCACCTTGCTCCTCCCTGATGGTTCTGCACTCGGCTCCCAGAAGGTTCCTCAAGTTGACGGAGTGGATCGCAGCGCAGGCTTCTTGTCAAGCTGTGCGGTAGGAAACGGCTGGCTTTCAAAGTTGTTCCAACATTCTCTTTATTCATACATACTACATTGTAAAGGACAGAAAGTAAGCAAAATCATAGAAGGGTGCATGTTAGTCCAGTTGCATTTAGACAGTAGAAGGAAGACTAATATCTTGCAGAAAAGTTTAAGAACGTGCAAAACAGATCTTACTTGGACATTTGTGTCAATCTTATGCAACTGACAGGATGCCAATCTGTCGGTTTGTTGATTTGATTTACTCATCATTTAGTCTAAAGTTTCGCTTAAAGCACAGAAAGAGCACAGAACGCCAGGATGAGACCCAAGAAGGGGAGGAAAACATAAAGGAAAGCGAAAAGAAAGAAGCCTCACAGAAGAATCTTTGCCGATCCAGAAGAAAATCTGCCAAATTTTCTGTTCCTGGTCTTGTATGATTGTCTACGGACGGGAGAGACAGGTAGCAACAGGAAAGAGAAATGAGAGGGAAACATTAACAAAAGTGTGTGAGAACAAAAGCAACTACAGCACTCACAGGAAGGGAGAAGAAAGAGGGAAACATTAACAAAACTGTGAGAACAAAAGCAACTATAGTACTCATAGGAAGGGAGAAGAAAGAGGGAAACATTAACAAAACTGTGTGAGAACAAAAGCAACTACAGCACCCAAAGGAAGCGCTGAAAGAAGAAAATAAAACAGTTCTGTCTGCTTCTGGAAAGGGTCGTCCAAACGTTCCATGTTAGGAACAGCGGACTGCAAAACATGAGAAGGAAACAGAGTGATGAAGGAAGGCCTTGGTGAACAGACGTGTCCACAGCTGGGGGGAAACTAGAGAAAGGAAAAGCAAGAACAGAAAGATGTAGTTACAGCTCAGGACAGGACAAACCAAGAGGGTCACTACAGAGTGAAGCTGAGGAAGGAAGCAGCGCTTGTTTGTTTGTCCTGGTACACTATAGGGAAAAGGAAGTGTTAACAGGGGTCAAGGGTCAAGGGTCGTGACCCCTTCTTGTGTCTTACTGTGGCATCAGCTCCGATCCAGTAGAAGATCATCCAGTCCATGTTACCCTGGTCGTCACAGCTGGTCTGGAGAAAACACACAAAAAACATTGTAACCCTGACCCCTGATCTCTAACCCTTAACCTCTAACCCATCCAGTCCATGTTACCCTGGTCGTCACAGCTGGTCTGGAGAAAACACACAGAAAACATTGTAACCCTGACCCCTGATCTCTAACCCTTAACCTCTAACATATCCAGTCAGTGTTACCCTGGTCGTCACAGCTGGTCTTGAGAAAACACACAAATGACATTGTAAAACCAACCTCTGATCTCTAACCCCTACCTTCTAACCTCTAACCCATCCAGTGAGACACATTCAATGTGACCCTGCAGGTCATCACAGCAGGTTTGGAGGAACAGAAAGACTAGTGGTGTAAAAGAGCAGTCTATCACAGTTCAGCGTTTCTGGTCTTGTCAGACTACACTCTTCATTTCTGTCCTAACTACATGTACACACTCTGACTACTAGTAAATCACAGATTTAAAGTGAGGTGTGGGTGTAAGTTAAGAGTTCAGTGCTGCATGCGCAGTGGATAAGAACGATAGTTCAAATTAAGAGTTCTGTGCTGTTTGTGAACTGGATATGAACTGTAGTTTGTACAGCACGTCGGCAGAACGTACTGCACCTGTGTGAAACCCGTAATGTATTGTGCATAGCACTTTGGCAGAACGTCTCATATAAGGTTGTATCAGAGCATAGCTTGTCTGTAGTTTTCAGATGTTGTATAGGAAAAGATATTGTCTGCAACAGGCAAAATTTTGATGCAACGTTGACCAAACATCCAACGAAAAATGTGAAAAATCGGGGTTTTGCGCAGGCGCAGTACGTTCTGCCGACGTGCTAGTTTGTACCTGCTGTCTCCCAGAATGGACAAAAGGCAAGTCAGAAATATTGTCAGAAACACGATGAACACGCCACAGGGCTAAACTAACTGTTTGTACTTAACTATGGAAAATAGCAGCTGTAGTTTATAGCCATCATACACTTACAGTTACTGAAGAACTGAGCACATCTACGTGACTGTACATGTATGGCTTATGATTCACACATATCATGTAAAATGCATTTACAAGAAAGATCTCAAATGTGCAGATAGAATAGAATTATAAATTCATAAAAATCTATTCTACAATCTAAAAGTAATAGACTCAGTATAACCAATAATAGAAGAGTTTGCATCAATTACATCTGATTCAGTAGTTTCGACATGTTGTAAACACGAGTAATGTGGACATTCCTAAATAGTTCAGGTGGGGAAATTCTGGCCTTTTCCCTTATAGGACTCCAGACTTCATGGATTAAATGCTTTTGTCTGTCCAACATGTGAATGTTGCCAGGCGAGCTAACAAACAAACTGCACAGATATGTGAGACAGACTTCAGCCTTACCTTCAGGATGATGTAACAGTCGGCATCGTAGAACTTCCCATGTTGGGCTGTGGTGGGGGGGGGAGAGACAAAAGTTAGCTCTTTGTAGCTAAAATGCTACATGCTTAATGGTAAAGTTTAACACTTAAATCCAACACAAGAAGGGAACTCACTATGAATTTTCGGCCAATTCTGCAAACCATGCTAAGCTGAGGGCTCTGTATCTTCTTATGAGCATTCAATAACATTCTGGAGACATTTATTCACTTCATCAGGTTCATTTTTGTTTTTAGACAACCCAGTCTGTAACGCAGACTTTATGGAATCCTGACATCCCTGTGGTATCCAGAACTGTGCTTATCCAGAACCATGCTCAGGCACGATTCTGGATAGTCTAGAACCGTGCCTGAGGCAAATCTACGTTCTTGGATACGCAGAGACTATCCAGAACTGTGCCTGATTTTAACCCATTCAGGCATAGAGGTGGATATGCGTGGTTCTGGATACAATAATCCCACAATGCCACTGCCCTCCCACAATGCCGCTGACCTTCCTCGATGAGGACGGGCAGGAAGTTCTCGATCTGCCAGACGGTGACGCCGGCCGTCTGACCCGTGTCCTCCGTGAAGAAGTCGCTGTAGTCGAGCTGCGGCCGCTCCAGACCCTCGTCCCACCGCCGCGGCCTGCGGAAACACAAAACTGTAACTAACAAACAAAACAAACAAACAAATAAACAAACTACAACATTTCAGACCCTCGTCCCACCGCTGGGACCTGCGGAAACATAAAACTGTAACTTACTAACTAACAAACAAGCTACAACATTCTCCCTACACCCTGAGGAAACATGGTGCAGGAAAACTGTAACTACAACATTTCCCCTGCAGTGTAAACTGTGCATCAGTAACTACAGGAGTGTAGGTTTCCAGGCACTACTGACTTTGCCTCCTGTCTGTCTCCCTCCTGCTCCTGGTCCTTGGTCCACTCCTTCAGCCTCTTGTTCTTTTCTTCTGTCACTCCAGTCATACCCTACAACACAGGACAGGTGTGTTGTAAGCACAGGTGTGGCAAGTTTATAGTGTACATGTGTGTTACCTGTTATTCTTAACACCCCAGGGTTTACAACCTGTCAGTGACACTCTGATGGTTTAACAGTTACACCTATAGAACTTGGCACTTTGAGGGTTAAGTTTGCATAATCAGCAGCCATCCCAGACCGGGAAACTTGTCCAAGAAATTACAATCCAGCCTTGTCACAGGTCTGATTCAAAATGTGGGAGGGGGGCAAGGAAGGACCGAAGTATACAGGGTGACCAATGGTGACTAATGTTACATGGTCTACAGTTAGCTCATTATCACACATCAGTATCACACACACAGGATGCACAGCTACTACCTAAACAGCTAACACTAATGAAATGCTAACACTGATATAGTTTCTTACCATCTTGCAGTGACAAGCCTGTTTCTCCTACAAGCTTTCAGACAACTTGCACAGAGTGACAGACCGTACAAACTTACAGAAGTGCTGTCTACCCTACATGTGTATTTCACCTTCCTATCCAACATTTCAATTATTTTTACTATTCACTCACTCATTATGACAAGTTTGACTGTTCAAGCTCCAGAAATAAAATTTTTCTGTACTGTTATTTTCTGTACCTTAGACTGACAATATCTGCCAGATTTGGGAAGTTTGAGTTGAAACGTTGGTGTTATTGTGACACTGGCACCAGACCTGTGCTTGTGTTGTTGAGGTGTGGAGCTATTGTTTTGTAAATTTCTATAGTTTGGCAGGTGGGAAAACTCACATCACAAGTACACGGTTCACACCTGTACTGATGTGGTGTGAGTTTATTGTTAGGTTATATTTCAGGTGCAACGCAAAGGGATACATGCAGAAATCGGGCTGCTCAGAACAAAATACACACAAAAAAACAGGGACTGTAACTTGACCTTGAGCTCCTCCAGCTTCTCAATCCTTAGTTTATCCACCCATGCATAGTTTAACCCCCCCCCCCATATTTTGAGATCAAAACTGTTGCCCTTAAAGTTCTGTTTCTGACTAAGTAATGACTCAGTAAATATAAGATAAGGAAATCTGCCTGACCTTGAGAACCTTGTCGCTGTCCCCAGCTGTGTCCTTGACCTTCCTCAGCCGCATCTTCCTGGCCAGAGGGTCCTTGGAGGCTGCAGGAGGAAAACTTAAGTCAGAATCATCGACCATCCTAAGGAAGTCAGTATTACAGATACACGACAGACATAAACACACCATCTTCCTGGCCTTTATAGTAGGGTTCTTACTGTTTTACAGAAACCTGAAACCCTCAGATCTTAAACTTTCCAGTCAGCCTTCTGTCCACACTGGAGAAAATACACCTGGTGCCACCTGAGTCCAGATGCAGGCGAGGTTCTGTGCACCCTCCCAGTCTTACAGATACTAGTACTGACTTAGCGAACTGCCTTCCTCACTCGAGACGCCTGGGGAGAAAACTTGGAGCAGGTGAAATCCAGGCAGTTTATCTGTTCTGCTGAATACAAACCACCAAAACCATGTGACTCTTCCTCTGGAACTTACAGCGCAGGTCACTACTCTTGAACTCCACCACCACCACACACTCCTGTCTCCCTCCCTCCACTGTCTTCCACACCGACGTAAGGAGCTCTGTGTTTCCTTCCGCAACATCTTCAAAGCTCACCACGTCTTCCCCTTCTGTCTTCTCAAAAACAGCGAGCGCTCCTTCTTCAAATGTCATCACCTTGGCGGCCACAAGGTCCCTCACACAGACTCTGATGTCCTCACCAGCATCGCCCCCTACCCAAGGTTCTGGTACTGCAGTTTCAGGGAGAGGAATAGCAGGAGGTGGGGGACCCTGGTGTTGCCGTGGCAACCGGGGCTTGGAGGCTAGCGCCATTTTCTCCATGGAGAGCAGCAGCTTCTCACAGGCTTTGTCCATGGAGGTGGCGACGTGCAGGAACCAACTGGGGGGTGGGGGAGGGGGTACAGGAGGGGGTGGGGGAAACAGTGGGGGAGGGGGTGGGGGGATAAGATATGGAGAAACAGAAGGGGACAGAGGGGGTGTGCCATGTGTACAACTGCTGCTCCAGGGTAGCTCAGTGGAGTTTCCACACACATCTTTGCCGTTCCCATGACTCCCTTCTTCGCTGTATCTGCACGACAAGCACACGTCTCCCGTCAGCTCAGTGGCCCTCCGAGAAAGCGACCTTGTCCTTGCGTTTCGTGGAGCAGGCTCCATGGGTCCAGAGCTGAACTTGAACTTGAACTAGAGCTGATGCCACAGTGTTCAGTGGGACGGCTGGTCAGTCCACGTTCCCAGCCAGTTTCTCACAGTCAGGCTGCTGAGGACTAGCTGCTGGCATTGGTGCAGCTTGGACAGAGTCTACAACAGTCTTCTCACTGTCTGACAACAAATTCCCAACACATGTGCACCAGCAAGCCTTCGTAGCACATGCAGAACAGCAAACCTTCACAGGGGGGCTCCAGAGTGGGACCTTCCAATGCAGCTCTGTTCTTCCTCAGTAAAAACGTTTTCCCAAGTCTGCTTGGCTTGCAACCGAACAGTTTTGTGTGATGTGATCATTTCAGTATTGTTCTCATTGGTGGCATTAGAGAGTTTGTTTCTCCCAATCGTACGAAATTCTAGCGTTTACAGCCACCCCCTGGAAATAATGGATTCTTCTGCACCGAGGACACTTGTGTGGTTTGATGGCTGTCAGGGTATCAAGTTACACCTGCTGGTATCAGGTTTAACTTCTGGTATTTGGTTTTATTAATAGAGGATGCAAGTCATAATGGTACAATTTTAGAACTCATGATCATGTATCTGTTCTTGATACAGATATGTGTGATCAGACCG
Organism: Branchiostoma floridae x Branchiostoma japonicum; assembly: GCA_013266295.2. NCBI lineage: Eukaryota > Metazoa > Chordata > Leptocardii > Amphioxiformes > Branchiostomatidae > Branchiostoma > Branchiostoma floridae x Branchiostoma japonicum. The sequence goes on from CM023830.1 coordinate 124,679, forward strand.
TATCATAATGATTGTAGGAATGGATGTGGGCAGATGTGCTGTCCCCCACCCATTCTACAATGGTTTCTCCCAATAACAGAACATACAAGCCCTAAAGCTGTTCTGGTAAGCTGAGGAAGCTGCACAAGTCATGTTCATGCTGTGCATACTATGTACAAGCCCCATGACATGTCTATGCTTTGCATATTGTGTACATGGCTGCCCCCCCCACTGGCACCTTATACTGGTCTACAGACTTGAACCTGACAATGACAGGTGATTACCTGGGCTCCACACCTCCTCTGGTTCACCTGTTCATAAACACACAGGTACAGAACATACACAGGTCACTGTCAACCCGGGGGTCATGCATAGGTCACTGTCAACCCAGGGGTCATGCACAGGTCACTGTCAACCGTTTGGTCATGCACAGGTCACTGTCAACCCGGGGGTCATGCACAGGTCACTGTCAACCCAGGGAAGGGTCATGTACAGGTCACTGTCAACCCAGGGAAGGGTCCCACACCCTAAAACAACAGTGCTCTGTGCATGAGCAGTAATGTATAACAGGGGAAAATAGTTTGTGATGGTTGCCCAGCATTCAGGCAGCCCAAGGCTCATTCCTGCCTGGACTGGAGACTTTGTACACCACAACCAGACAACACAGGAAGGTACAACATACATGTACGTGGGAAATTCTGTACAACATTTTATAATTATCAATCTGAGTGAGAGGTCTCCAAGACTGGTACTGAGAACAGGACAATTCTGAACTGGGAATCGGACTTCTAAATTTTCCTGTTCCTAGTGTGCCAGTGCAGTAAGTGTTTACAACCTGACGGGTGAATGAGAGTTCCTGGTCATACTTTTGTATCAGTCTGCCCAGGCAGGTGGGAGCCTGAAGTGGGAATGCCAGGCAAACCAGGAGGGAGGGGGGGGGGGGGGGTTTGAACACATCGCAAGGAAAAAAACAACAAACACTAGAAGGACAGAATCTGTTTCAAATGATACAAATAAACCAGTTCTTACATGCTCTTCTCTGGAGCTTGCTGATGAAGGTGGAGGCCAGCATGGCAGAATACATGGTGACAGACAGCCATGAACTAACACTAGACAGGAAGTGCCAGTACTGCTGCAGGTGTACATGTACATGTCACCTGTCTACAGCCATTCATACAGGTGCACCACACCTTACTGTAACACTACAGGTGTGTACCGTAGGGGAGTGTTCAGGAGATATACGGGGGGGAGGTTTATTAGCCACGAACAAATATTAGATCTTCAATCTGGTTACCTATGTTGACTCTCAGAAGTTCCATCCACAATATGACTTAACCACTCGTGTACAACATGTACAGCTTACAGCAGGACAACACTACACAGCATGGGGGGAGTACATTTGGCATTGTGATGTGGACTGGTAGTCAGTAGACACCAAATGTTAGCTCAGAACTGCAAACTTCCTTCTGTTAACAGCAGCTCTGGCCTGAGCACTCGCTGCTACACAAACACAGCTTGCAGTCAGTTTATTGTCCTGAATTTCTTTTACAAACAAAGCAGAATGTGAGCTGGAGACAGTGTTAGCCTATACCTCTATGCACCCCTGACCATTACTGACTCTCCCCTTACTCTAAACAAATGAATCCTCCCAAGTCCCCCCCCCCCTCAGCCTCGTTGCCAAGCAACAGAAGAACTTGGAAAGTTGACACTTGACGCAGATGAAGGGTGTGTAAATGTCGGACAGCCATATTTAGAACAAAGGTCAACACAAAGGTCGTCGGCAAACAGTGAGCTGTTGAGTTTAAGGACCTTCAATTCCTCAGGATCTCGTTCAACTTCTTACTGTTGTAGGATAAGGTGCAACACGTCGGTATGGTATACATAGGTTTCTCTCTCTTTTATCTTTTGTTTATCAGCAACGTTTGTTTTTGTTATCAGAGTTTGTTTGTAGATGTTGTTTGCAGAAAGCCCCACAATTACACTTCCTAAGTGATCGGCCCATAAACTGCTGCCGGGGCACACCTGGCTGTTAGGGGGACTGAGACCTCCCGTTTTACACACCATCATTACTGCCGTTTGTTTACTTTCTGCATGTTTCACATACTCAACAGTTCACACACCTGTCTGGTGGCCAAGGTCACAGCAACAATGTAACCTGGGAGTAGCTACAATGTAGCCTGGCTGGGAAGTGACTTTGTTACAGTAGCTACAATGTAGCCTGGCAGGGAACTGACTTTGTTACAGTAGCTACAATGTAGCCTGGCAGGGAACTGACTTTGCTACAGTAGCTACAATGTAGCCTGGCTGGGAAGTGACTTTGTTACAGTAGCTACAATGTAGCCTGGCAGGGAACTGACTTTGTTACAGTAGCTACAATGTAGCCTGGCAGGGAACTGACTTTGTTACAGTAGCTACAATGTAGCCTGGCAGGGAACTGACTTTGTTACAGTAGCTACAATGTAGCCTGGCAGGGAACTGACTTTGTTACAGTAGCTACAATGTAGCCTGGCTGGGAACTGACTTTGTTACAGTAGCTACAATGTAGCCTGGCTGGGAACTGACTTTGTTACAGTAGCTACAATGTAGCCTGGCTGGGAACTGACTTTGTTACAGTAGCTACAATGTAGCCTGGCAGGGAAGTGACTTTGTTACAGTAGCTACAATGTAGCCTGGCAGGGAAGTGACTTTGTTACAGTAGCTACAATGTAGCCTGGCAGGGAACTGACTTTGTTACAGTAGCTACAATGTAGCCTGGCAGGGAAGTGACTTTGTTACAGTAGCTACAATGTAGCCTGGCTGGGAAGTGACTTTGTTACAGTGTAGCCTGGGAGCGGGTGCTGTGCAGGCAGGGAGTGGGGTACTCACGTTTCTGCCCCTGGGAGGGGGGAGGGGGGTACTCACATTGCTACCCCTGGGAGGGGGTACTCACGTTTCTGCCCCTGGGAGGGGGAGGGGGGTACTTACGTTGCTGCCCCTGGGAGGGGGGAGGGGGGTACTCACATTGCTACCCCTGGGAGGGGGTACTCACGTTTCTGCCCCTGGGAGGGGGAGGGGGGTACTTACGTTGCTGCCCCTGGGAGGGGGTACTCATGTTGCTGCCCCTGGGAGGGGGTACTCATGTTGCTGCCCCTGGGAGGGGGTACTCATGTTGCTGCCCCTGGGAGGGAGAGGGGGTACTCACGTTGCTGCCCCTGGGAGGGGAAGGGGGTACTCATGTTGCTGCCCCTGGGAGGGGGAGGGAGTCATGTTGCTGCCCCTGGGAGGGGGAGGGGGTACTTACGTTGCTGCCCCTGGGAGGGGGAGGGGGTACTCATGTTGCTGCCCCTGGGAGGGGGAGGGAGTCATGTTGCTGCCCCTGGGAGGGGGAGGGGGTACTTACGTTGCTGCCCCTGGGAGGGGGAGGGGGTACTCATGTTGCTGCCCCTGGGAGGGGGAGGGGGTACTCACGTTGCTGCCCCTGGGAGGGGGAGGGGGTACTTACGTTGCTGCCCCTGGGAGGGGGAGGGGGGTGCGCCTGTAGCCAGTCGGAGCTGGTGCTGCAGGGAGAAGTCGATGTTGTAGAACTCGGGCCCGCTGCCGGTTTTCTTCTCCTTGGGCTTCGGCGGCATCACCAGGTTCGGGTTGTCTCGGATGTCCAGCGTCTGGAACAAGGGACGACCGTTAGTGCTTTCTTACCTCCTGGTCTGTGGAAGCAGCTGTTTGTTTGTTTGTTTGTTTGTTTATTTAGAATCTCCAGTGCTTTCTTACCTCCAGGTCTGTGAAAGTGGCCGTTTCTTTGTTTGTTTGTTTGTTTGTTTCTTTATTTAGATCTGCAGTGCTTTCTTACCTCCAGGTCTGTGAGGGCGTGGATGGCATCAGGCAGGGTCACCAGTCTGTTCCGATTCAGGATCAGCCGTTTCAGTTTTCCACATCTAAACAACAAACAAACAAACAAACAACGGGTTACATCTAAACAACGAACAACCAGGTTACAGCAAGCAACCAACAACAGTATTATATGTGAACAACAGTGTTTGATATGTCTTCAGCCCAGTCATAAATTTGTCTTAAACAAATAAGTCAGCTGACATGAAAAAAATGTTGATACATGTATGTAAGATTCTCAGACACACTTCCTGCCAAGTTTGTGGCATGTCCTTTTAAGAGCTTTGGACAACTCACTTGGAGAACAATCTAAAAACACTTCATCCAACAGGACCATTATCATAATGAAAATCACTAACTTAAAGTTGTCCTATTGCATACCCCTACCGGGCCTGAATTCCCTCAGATATACATCTGCAGAAACACTAGGGCCTTTGGGAGGGGAGGAGTCTCTAGCAGGGAGAGGATGGATGGTTCTGACTTTAGTTTTAGTTCAGTAAACAAGCCTGGAAGGTTTTCTATGCTAGTATGGAATCACGAGGATCCCGGGGAAACTGCAGCTTCACATCACCTTCTGTCGTTTGGCTCATCTTCTAACTTTGCTCGCGGCGGAGGTTGTCTGTCACGGGGGCGGGGCTTTCCCATGTTGTCATGGAAACGCTACGGTTTCTCCTCACCAAGAAAGAGGTAAACCATGAGAAGTTGTTTGGTCTGGAATCTTTGGGTTCTTCCCTTAAGTATCGAAGCTTGGACGACCTCAGTACGACATAATTCCCCTGGTCAGGCAGGAACCTGGTCAACACATGGCCACCAAGCTCCGCAGTGAAGACTTCTCCAAGCTTGGCTTAAGACTTTTATAGAGTGCTTGAGGATGAATAGCTCTCGCTACACCCTTGACTTAAGAAGACTTCAGGCAACTTTATGGTTTAATGGTCCGTTTCCCTGTCGTAAAGCCGTGAGAATGACGCCCCTCGTGTCTCTCATGGTTCAGTAGCAGCCGGAGACAGCGTTACAGCCCAGGTGAGTGAAGTCTTACACTGTTACTGAGGTGTGTCTGTTGGCTTTGTGGAAATCACCAAAATGTCAACACTGATGAACCTTAGAGCACACAAGCTCACACTTCACGTGAGTCTGGAATGGAAGATCTGGCACTAAAGTAAAAACCAGCTGACTGCCCGTCAGTTCTGCTGAGTTCAGCTCGTCTGACTGACATTCTCGTTTCACTTCCTCGACTCCCCGGCCATTTCCTGTAGCCAGCACGGTTCCAGCAGTGTTTGTCTCCGACCTACACCGTCATTCCTGCAGGTTACCCTGTGAGCTTCGGCTCAAATCCACGTCCAACTTCAAGAACAACCTTTGAAATCTGAGACTCCTTCAGATACGTCTACAAATAAACAAAGTTTGACGTCTACAAAGCATTTGGTGAGGTGAGGTTCCTTCTCCAGGAAGATTTTCTGAATATGTTCTTTACTCAGATGCCAGTCCAAGTACAGCTTCTTGAACTTCACCTCCTACTTCAGGTGTAACCAGGACGTCCAGCGTCTTGAGAGTCAGCACACCTCCTTACAAACTCCTTGCCAGTTTCTTGAGTTCCCCAAGTCCAAGTTAATGAGCTGGAGTTGCACCTGTCCGAGGTCCCCAGGCATGCCTGCTGCACAGGACTGTAGTTTCTGCCACTGTGCAGCACCATTAAGTCTGACGTCAGCCGTTAGTTATGGGCCCGTGGGTCAGGGCTGTGTAGGGGGGTTATGGGCCCGTGGGTCAGGGCTGTGTAGGGGGGTTATGCAGCCCAGTTATGGGCCGGTGGGTCAGGGCTGTGTAGGGGGTTATGCAGCCCAGTTATAGGCCTGTGTGTCAGGGCCATGTAGGGGGGTTAGGATGACAAGTGTTTTAGGCCTATTGCCATAACCCCCATGCAGATCCTCTCTGTAAACCTGACCCTTTTCCATGATTGTTAGGATGACAAGTGTTTTTAGCCAATTGCCATAACCCCCATGCAGAGCCTCCCTGTAAACCTGACCCTGTTCCATGTTAGGATGACAAGAGAAGTGTTTTAAGCCTTTTGTTGTCAGCTGGAGTGGAACCACTCAGGCCACAACACAAAACCTCCCGTCTGACTTCTGGGTTGGTACAGGACATTCGACACCGAACATTAGCAGTATCACAGGTCAGACTTCTGGGACTGTACCATTGGAACAGTGGGGAGGGACTGGTACAGACACAACTCTGGGCTGGTACAGGACATTCGACACCGAACATCACAGGTCAGACTTCTGGGACTGTACCATTGGAACAGTGGGGAGGGACTGGTACAGACACAACTCTGGGCTGGTACAGGACATTCGACACCGAACATCACAGGTCAGACTTCTGGGACTGTACCATTGGAACAGGGGGGAGGGACTGATACAGACAGAAGTAGCAGCTGTCATGGGACTGTACCATTGGAACAGTGGGGAGGGACTGATACAGACCATAACTGTAAAAGACACAACAGGGCTTGAAACATTTTTTTTCTGTTACCTGCAATATTGCAAGTTGTCAAACATTTTACCTGCAATACTCCTGCCGCAGTATAATGAAATACTAGATACTATTTGGCAAAACTTCCCTCAAATCACCAACCTAATCTACTGTAACCTCAGCCAGGAAGCCTATAGTATATCGTAACTACATATCACTTTCTCATTACATCTCATTGTTATTGAATATATAATTTTGTCTTGCTGGACCCTGTCCCACCCACCCCAGAATGGTTTACCCCGGAGCGACCCACCTGCACATGTACAGTCCCTCAGGAATGAGCTCCAGGTTGTTGTTGGAACCTGCCCCCCCCCCACCAGAATGGTTTAACCCGGAGCGACCCACCTGCATAGCCCCTCGGGGATGAGCTCCAACTGTTTGTTGGACCTTGCCCCCCCCACCAGAATGGTTTAGCCCGGAGCGACCCACCTGCACAGCCCCTCGGGGATGAGCTCCAGGTTGTTCTTGGACCCTGCCCTCCCCCCCACCAGAATGGTTTACCCCGGAGCGACCCACCTGCAAAGCCCCTCGGGGATGAGCTCCAGGTTGTTGTTGGACCCTGCCCTCCCCTCACCAGAATGGTTTAGCCCGGAGCGACCCACCTGCACAGCCCCTCGGGGGTGAGCTCCAGGTTGTTGTTGGAACCTGCCCCCCCCACCAGAATGGTTTACCCCGGAGCCACCCACCTGCACAGCCCCTCGGGGATGAGCTCCAGGTTGTTGTTGGAACCTGCCCCCCCCCCACCAGAATGGTTTAGCCCGGAGCGACCCACCTGCACAGCCCCTCGGGGATGAGCTCCAGGTTGTTGTTGGAGGCCACGAAGTGCTCGAGGTTCTGCAGTTTGCCGATGCTCGCCGGGATGCCTTCGAAGTCGAGCTGGTTCACGTTGATGTAGAGACGCTTCAGCGAGACGAGCTTGGACAGAGATGCCTGCCAGGGAAACAGAGTTTTCTGGTTAAATCTAGGACTGGAACCTGTGAGGGGAGGGATTTCAAAATCTGTCTCCATATTTCCTGGTTCAAGGTGAAGCTAACCAGTTGTGTGACCTACAGTGGCTGGGGTCATGACCTGCAGTGGCAGCGGTCTTGACCTACAGTGACAGGGGTCATGACCTACGGTGGCAGGGGTCGTGACCTACAGTGACAGGGGTCATGACCTACGGTGGCAGGGGTCGTGACCTACAGTGGCAGAGGCCATGACCTACAGTGGAAGGAGTCGTGACCTACAGTGGCAGGAGTCGTGACCTACAGTGGCAGGGGTCGGGACCTACAGTGGCAGGGGTTGTGACCTACAGTGGCAGGAGTCGTGACCTACAGTGGCAGGGGTCGGGACCTACAGTGGCAGGGGTCGTGACCTACAGTGGCAGAGGCCATGACCTACAGTGGAAGGAGTCGTGACCTACAGTGGTAGGGGTCGTGACCTAAAGTGGCAGGGGTTGTGACCTACCATGATGGCAGCATTGGTGACCTACAGAGGCCATTGGCCTACAGTGCTAGGGGTCATGACCTACAGTGGCAAGGATCATTGACCCACAGACTTACCCTCTGACCAGCCATGACAGCATAAAGGTAGAAACACCAAAACAACAATTATTTCAGGATAAATAAAAACATTCTATTTGGTCAACAGGCAACCTTTAGTTGTATTGACTCTGAACACATCCCCCACAGAAACAACAGCACAACCATTTCCCCAACCCTCCATACAGGTAAGAGTAAGACCCGACTGACCGGCAGAGACTTGAGTTTGTTACAGGAGACGTTCAGCACCTCCATGTTAGTCCAGGTGTCTGCAACACAAACCAACACCTCAGTCAAACACCTCCCAGGTTTGTACATGTAGTACACAGCATGTACTTTATATTCACACAAGCCAACACCTCAGTCAAACACATCCCAGGTTTGTACATGTAGTACACAGATGTTCTTTATATTCACATAAGCCAACACCTCAGTCAAACACCTCCCAGGTTTGTACATGTAGAACACAGCATGTACTTTATATTCACACAAGCCAACACCTCAGTCAAACACCTCCCAGGTTTGTACATGTAGTACACAGCATGTACTTTATATTCACACAAGCCAACACCTCAGTCAAACACCTCCCAGGTTTGTACATGTAGAACACAGATGTTCTTTATATTCACATAAGCCAACACCTCAGTCAAAAACCTCCCTGGTTTGTACATGTAGTACACAGCATGGTCTTTATATTCACACAAACCAACACCTCAGTCAAACACCTCCCAGGTTTGTACATGTAGAACACAGCATGTACTTTATATTCACACAAGCCAACACCTCAGTCAAAAACCTCCCTGGTTTGTACATGTAGTACACAGCATGGTCTTTATATTCACACAAACCAACACCTCAGTCAAACACATCCCAGGTTTGTACATGTAGTACACAGCATGTACTTTATATTCACACCATTTCTCTAGATCTGGTATCCATGAAATAGCAAAATTGATTCATAGACTAGATTTACATAAAACACATGTATGTACATGTACCCTGTGCATAGGGAGTATGGATGAAGTCTGATAACATAATGCTATTTTACATTAAAATCTGTCATAACTTACGAGCACCGTAGGCTACTTATTTCCTTCTTGTACTTTCAGTCTTTTTTTACTTCTAATCTTCTGTATGTGTATAGCTGGTATAGCCGCCCTTCAGCGTAACACACCACCTTACCTATGCCATCACACCGTCAGCTGTTCTGCTCTGTAAGGTTTATAATGTTCACACAACACACCAGCATGGCTGCAGCTAGATTACATGTATGACAGCTGGTATTTACATGTGCGCAAAGGAAGCTTGTGTGACTGTGTTACAGCCGTATTACTTATTGACTTTATCTATAGCCACACATATTATGTCCGTTATGTCCATGTGGGGCAGCACGTCGGCAGAACGTACTGCACCTGCGCGAAACCTGTAATGTATTGTGCATAGCACTTTGGCAGAACGTCTCATATAAGGTTGTATTAGAGCATATAAGGTTGACAGCCTGTCTGTAGTTTTCAGATGTTGTATAGGAGAAGATATCAACAGTGCAACAGGCAAAATTTGGATGCAACGTTGACCAAACATCCAATGAAAACGTGAAAAATCAGGGTTTTGCGCAGGCGCAGTACGTTCTGCCGACGTGCTCGTTATGTCCATGTTTGGCTGCCCAGCTGTTGAGAGATCAGAGTTAGGATGAGAGTTGACGTAAAACAAAGCTAGCCCGTTCATGACTTGTTTGCCAAGAATATCCCAAGTTGTAGCGTTGTCTTGAAAAAAAAAATTTCTTGAAATAGTCTTTGGATCAAAACTGGAGTCTCCTTTTCAACAAACAAGTCATGACAAGGGTCCAGCCCAATCTCATTGATATGCGCATATAATTAGCATGTTTAATGAGATAGTGGAGAGACAGGAGAAGAAAGGGAGAATGCTGGGTACCGATGTCACGTGTTGTTCGGTTGCCTGGCAACAGAAAAGAGAGAAGAGACATTCAAACACAACAACAACAGGGCATTCGCCGGAGCAACAGTTTTGCTTCTGTATGTCAATAATAATATAACACAAAGAATGATTTTTGTCTGAAATAATAGATTTAATTTCAGCCTTTTCTGCTCAGAATGTGCCGACTTTTGTCATCAGCAATTTGTCCAATGTGAGCAGCAAGTGTTGTAACTTGTGGGAGGCAGGAGAGAGCCCGTGGGACAGAGTTTTGCGGCAGCAGTGCCAGCGAGACAGACACAACCTCTGCTGCTGCTGCTGCACAGTAAACTCTTACATGTTTGTAAACAAGTAAATAAACAAACAACCCTTACACACCCTCTCTCCGATACAAGTTCTCATCTTCAGAAAAAGTTCTAAAACCAAATCTGTCTAAAAAACTAAATTAAAACACTGTTGCAACCCTTCTATATTTGTCTTTCCAAGGAATTAACATAATTTATGTTCTGTATGTCACCTCACTTCACAATAACTAACGTCTGTGGGACTTCTTAGTTTTACGGTTGATGTTGACCTTTGACCAATGGTTGCCGTGGTACCCACCTATCAGCAGGGACAGCTCGGAGATGCAGTTGTTACTGAGGTTGAGTCTCTTGAGCGAGCTGAGAGTGTAGAGCGCCTCGGGAACTCGGCTTAGCTCGTTATAGGCCAGGTCCACATCTGCAGGGACACAGCAGGGAAGAACATTAATGTAGAAACAACGTACAAGGGCGCCGCAACTTTTCAGACTGACATGTGACAGACACGTGACATGCATGTGACAAACATGTGACTGACCTGTGACTGACCTGTGATTGACATGTAACTGACATGTGACCAACATGTGACTGACATGTGACTTACATGTGACAGACATGTGACAGACATGTGACTGACATGTGACTGGCATGTGATAGACATGTGACTGACATGTGACAGACATGTGACTGACATGTGACAGACATGTGACTGACCTGTGACAGACATGTGACATGTGACTGACCTGTGACTAACATGTCACATGCATGTGACTAACATGTGACAGCCATGTGGCTGACATGTGACTAACCTGTGAGGTTGACAAGCGTCTCCAGTGCTGTTGGGATGTTGCTGCTGGTTCAGACAGACATGTGACAGACATGTGACAGGCATGTGACAGACATGTGACTAACCTGTAAGGTTGACAAGCGTCTCCAGTGCTGTGGGGATGTTACTGCTGGTTCAGACTGACATGTGACAGACATGTGACTGACCTGTAAGGTTGACAAGCGTCTCCAGTGCTGTGGGGATGTTACTGCTGGTTCAGACTGACATGTGACAGACATGTGACAGGCATGTGACAGACATGTGACTAACCTGTAAGGTTGACAAGCGTCTCCAGTGCTGTGGGGATGTTACTGCTGGTTCAGACTGACATGTGACTGACATGTGACTGACCTGTGAGGTTGACGAGCGTCTCTAGTGCTGTGGGGATGTTGCTGCTGGTTCAGACAGATATGTGACAGACATGTGACAGACATGTGACTGACCTGTAAGGTTGACGAGCGTCTCCAGTGCTGTGGGGATGTTACTGCTGGTTCAGACTGACATGTGACAGGCATGTGACAGACATGTGACTAACCTGTAAGGTTGACAAGCGTCTCCAGTGCTGTTGGGATGTTGCTGCTGGTTCAGACAGACATGTGACAGACATGTGACAGGCATGTGACAGACATGTGACTAACCTGTAAGGTTGACAAGCGTCTCCAGTGCTGTGGGGATGTTACTGCTGGTTCAGACTGACATGTGACTGACATGTGACTGACCTGTAAGGTTGACGAGTGTCTCCAGTGCTGTAGGGATGTTGCTGCTGGTTCGCTGTGTGTTGCGCAGGTGGAGAGTCTGCAGGGCAGTCATGGATGGCAGCTGGCGCAGCTGGGCGTGCAGCAGGGGGTTGTTGTTCAGGATCAGCGTCTGCAGGTGGACCAGCCGGCGCATCTGGGGCGGCAGCGACTCTGTGCACACGGGGGCAAAGGCAAAATCAGAAAAACACTAACAATCTTCCATATAACTCACACAGCCTGACCCATGTATACCCACCCAGCATGACCCATGTATACCCACCCAGCATGACCCATCTGAAACCCACCCAGCATGACCCACGTGAAACCCACCCAGTCTTATACATGTATAACCCACCCAATCTGACCCGCCTGAAACCCACCCAGTCTTACACATGTGTAACCCACCCAATCCGAACCACCTGAAACCCAACCAGCCTGCCCCATGTGTAACCCACCCAGTCTGACCCATGTGTAACCCACCCAGCATGACCCACCTGAAACCCACCCAGCGTGACCCACGTGAAACTTACCCAGTTTGTTGTTGCTGAGGTCCAGAAACAGCAGGTCTGTCAGGTTGATGAACAGCTGGTTGGAAATGTTGTCAATACTGGAAGGGAGGAAGAAAAACAAGTAACAATCTTACATATCATTTTAATTCCACATAGAGCAAGTGAGTAATATCCACTTCAATGTTGGACAGTTTTTTGGATAGCACCAGCAAACATTACATGTAACTCACCGGTTGTTGGACAGGTTCAGCACCAGTAGGCCCTTAGCATTCTCCAGCTCTGATGGAGTCATCTTCAACTCATTATGGCTGAAATCCTGACGATAAAAAAAAAAAAAAATTTCAACATAACTTAATAACTAACCATTTGCTGTATGCATACAAAGGAAAAACAGATACAGAAACAATATGCAGCTTATATCGTATTTATACTGTACAGTGTACTCAGTAATGCTGGAAAATAAGAAACTACATGTATTGGCTAATGGCCCATGAGAAGACATGGCTTGTTCCTTCAAGACATGGCTTGTTCCTTTAAGACATGGCTTGTTCCTTTAAGACTGACCAGGACGGAAAGTTCCTCGTTCTCGAACAGCTCCCCCGGGATCCCCGTGTTGCGTAGCTGATTGTAGCGAGCGTTCACCGCCTGGAGAAACAGACGGTATCATGTGTTATACTGGGCAGAGATGGGGAAACTGCAGGTGGAGACCCAGATCAAGGGTTGTATGGGACAGAGATGGGAAAAACTGCAGTTGGAGACCCTAATCAGGGGTTGTATGGGACAGAGATGGGGAAAACTGCAGTTGGAGACCCAGATCAGGGGCTGTATGGGACAGAGATGGGGAAACTGCTGTAGGAGACGAAGATCGAGGGTTCTATGGAGAAATGTAGAGGTAAAGTGACCCTAACGTTGGGCAGTGTCTTTATTATCAAAATTTAAGGTAAAATGTAGTAGATAAACTGACCCTGAGGTTGGGCAGGGTCGCCAGCTCAGCGCCGTGCAAGCTCACCAGCTGGTTATGGGCCACATGGATGTGTTCCTAGAACAAACAAAACAGCAAATAAACAAACAAAAATCAACAAACACAGTGTCATCAAAATTACTACAACAAAGTCAGTGACACAGACCATCATCAACATTCAATGTTTGGCAGAATGACTGTTAACATGTATGTCAACCAAGTAGAGTCTGAACATGTGAGAAAATATGCAACCATCAGGTGACAGGTTAGTGTGATACTGGTCTTGACTTACCAGCTGCAAGGACAGCTTGAATAGTCCAGACCATTTAGAATGTAACTGCTTAGTTCACAAATATCCAAAAGAAGCCATTTTCTCAAGTTCTCCCAGATATATTAAGACCCTGAGGAGACTCCTTACCAGTTTCTTGAGTTTTCCCTGATATCTTAACGGTGCACACCCCAGTTCTTCCGCGACCGGGGTCCGTGGTAGTCCGCGGTAAAAAAGTGACGAAAGGGTTTTGAGTGGTCAAGTTTGAGTTCACATTTTTCCTTATCTGCTGTGAAATGATACCAGATACTAATATGGCTGAAAAGTATAAGAATTGGTGTTTTTGGGGTAAAGAATGATTTCGGCCTGGATCCTCACTTCCGGGTATTCTTGCGCCCCGAGCGTGATCCGCCCATTTGACCCAGATTCTTCAGTTATGCGTGGTGTGGGCGGATTTGGGACCCCTCGCGCCGAGGATGATTACAAAAACTGCAGTACTAGGATTTTCTTTATAATTGAATCAAGTATACTCGAGGTTTGTATCTTTCTGCAAACACCAGTCGTTTCTGCCGGAAAATTCTTTTTGTCCTGGTTTATCTTACGCGAAAAGTCCCAATTTTGTGCATTAATTTTGGCATAAAAATCATGATTTTTCTGTTAATTTCACAAAAATTTAAGAGTTTGAAGAAACAAAACTCAGTCAGTCTTGTAGCTGAAGGGATATCCTTCTATCCTATATACAGTTATTTGGCTTCCGAATTATTCCCTGGAAGAGACGGTCGCTAGACTCGAGGGTGTGCAGACTGGAATGGAAGCCCGAAAAAAACTGGGGTGTGCCCCCTTAATCGGACCCATCCTGCAAAAAATATTAGCTCAAACAGCCAACAAATTGCATTTTATCCAGCAAAGTGTATATACTCTACCCAGCCCGAGCCAAAAAAATTCGGATTTCGCAAGTTTTAAAATGATTATAGAATGTCATATAATGCGCTCATTTGCCCCCCTCCCCACGCCCCCCCCCTCCGAACACGGTCATACAACCTTCGAAGCGTCTGCACTAAACACCGATGACGTCATATTTACCGAGACGCCGTTATTTCTTTCCTCCTATTCCCGGGGGAATTGGAAATCATATACGTGGGCTTGACAGTGAGTCCTATACTGCACAGGAGACGTTTTTTGGTGAAAAAATGTCCTTGATGACGTCACTGTCGCACTTTCCTTCCAAAGCACGTTTCGAGTTCGGCCTCGCACTAGAATTCAACTTTCAGACAAATAAATCCTAGCAATCAGATGATACATCCCAAGGCTTGTATATCACATCGAGACCGACACCAAACTGCACAGCCTTGTCCCAAAAGATGCACATTTATACCGTCCTAGCCGCTAGAAGGACAGAGCAGGATTCCATCCTGACCACATATACAACATTTAGCTTCATTTTCCTGCAAAACAAAATGAATCTTGGCAGCAGAAACGCTTGGGTGAGATAGCTAGGTTTATTCTCTACCAGATATGACCAAAAAATTAAAATCTAACTGTTTCCTGCCGACGTACGGAACTAAAAACCATGTCGTTCCCACTTAAAGAGATCGGCTAGAGGTGGGCATTGTGACGTCATCAGCTAAACTGCGTTTTAGGTGGTTTACACCGTTTACTGTAGTCAGAATTAAAAGAAATGGCTACTCCATCGCAAGAACACTACCCTGCCATTCCTTTACAAGGCTATACTTGATCATTGGACATAGTTTCATGGAGTAAAACCTCTTCAAAAGAATAAGGGCTTTGTGACGTAATTCCCATTATGTGTGTGAATGGAACGCGCTCGTGGAGGCGCAAAAAGAGCCTCCCGACATGGTAACTTTCAACCACCTGTTACTCGTGAAGGAAAAGTCGCAGACAACTCAAACTTGGCAGGGTGATAGAATATGACGGGGTAAATTAAAAACCAATGTTAATTAAAATTTGACCCAATTAACGGTGCACACCCCAGTTCTTCCGCGACCGGGGTCCGTGGTAGTCCGCGGTAAAAAAGTGACGAAAGGGTTTTGAGTGGTCAAGTTTGAGTTCACATTTTTCCTTATCTGCTGTGAAATGATACCAGATACTAATATGGCTGAAAAGTATAAGAATTGGTGTTTTTGGGGTAAAGAATGATTTCGGCCTGGATCCTCACTTCCGGGTATTCTTGCGCCCCGAGCGTGATCCGCCCATTTGACCCAGATTCTTCAGTTATGCGTGGTGTGGGCGGATTTGGGACCCCTCGCGCCGAGGATGATTACAAAAACTGCAGTACTAGGATTTTCTTTATAATTGAATCAAGTATACTCGAGGTTTGTATCTTTCTGCAAACACCAGTCGTTTCTGCCGGAAAATTCTTTTTGTCCTGGTTTATCTTACGCGAAAAGTCCCAATTTTGTGCATTAATTTTGGCATAAAAATCATGATTTTTCTGTTAATTTCACAAAAATTTAAGAGTTTGAAGAAACAAAACTCAGTCAGTCTTGTAGCTGAAGGGATATCCTTCTATCCTATATACAGTTATTTGGCTTCCGAATTATTCCCTGGAAGAGACGGTCGCTAGACTCGAGGGTGTGCAGACTGGAATGGAAGCCCGAAAAAAACTGGGGTGTGCCCCCTTAAGACTCCAAGGACACTCCTTACCAGTTTCTTGAGTTCTCCCAGATACCTTAAGACCCAGAGGAGACTCCTTACCAGTTTCTTGAGTACTCGCAGATGTCTTAAGACCCTGAGGAGACTCCTTACCAGTTTCTTGAGTTGTGCCAGCTCCTCGGGAAGTTTGTCGATTCCCGTCTTGTTGAGCCGCAGCCAGCGCAGACTGGCCATGTCCTGGACATGCTTCGGGAAATGACATTCCTACAGGAAAATAACAAACAAATAAACAAACAACACAGACCAACTGGCAATGTACATTAATACACAGAAAAAAAACAAATAAATAAACAACACAGACCTGGCCAACTGCTTGGGGAAATGACCTCCACAGGAAATCAGGTTTCCAAATACGTTACGTTTTCAGTCATGTTTGCACACTGGGTAACTTTGGTAAAATGATTCATACCATTTTAGCTATCATTATGTACAGAGTACAGCCTGTTTGATGCTGCTACAGTAGAAACAACAACTAAGTGTATTTCATACCAATCAGCCCTACAGGGGTCCGTTAATTTTTGCTCTAAGGTATGATTTAGGCCCCCTGGAGCGGTTTTCAAAATCTAGCTGCCCACAGAGGCTTCTGGGTAATATTTATACCAAACCCTGGAGCAGACCAACTGCCTTCCATGCTCTTAATTCTCCCTTATCAGCACATCCCTTGCTGACTTTCCCCGGTACTGTAATAGTTGGTCCTGTTACTATCAGTATCAGGGTGGTCAACTCACTTGATAACTGTCCTCACAGCTAATCATATGTAATCACCAAGTCACCTCGTCAATGATACGTTACGCTGCTGTGATACTGACAATCTTACAAGACAGTAAGGACATTCGAAACGTTTTGTAGCATTCTGTGGTGTTTTGTGGTGTTCTGCACTGTGTGTTGAGTGTGTGCGATGTCTGTATGACTGTGTCAGTCCTGACATTTGTCTAACCCGGCTGTACTGTGTGGTTGTTTTGCAGTGTTCTGTGGTGTTCTGTAGTGTTCTGTGTTCTGTACTGTGTGGGTGTTCTGTAGTGTTCTGTGGTGTTCTGTACTGTGTGTTGAGTGTGTGCGGTGTCTGTATGACTATGCCAGTCCTGACGTTTGTCTAACCCGGCTAGCCCCTCCCCGACATTCCAACCGGCACAGTTGTGCCTTCCGTTATTTTTCACCGTCAACAACACAAACGTCAGAATGGAAACTCTCGCTTTTCTCGACGCAGCTTTCTCGACCGACCGAACCGCCTGTATTATAAACCAACCTCCCCCAGGCGTGTGTGTGTTATCCGGGCGTTTTGCCTGCAGAGTTACGGGGAATGTGAGGAGCAGGCTCCGCAAACACACAGGATTTTCTACTCTAAAACAGCAGCACTAGCCTGCGGGGAGCGCAGACGAAACCGGACACCCAAAACTTCCAACCCTCCAACTCGCCTCATCCCGCGTCCGATCTGTCTCATATTTGGACAGGACGACAAGAATGAGACTCTTAACAACTGTATAACATCAAATGTTCGGTGGGAGAACTTACGGAGAAGTCATTCCGACTCAAATCCACGCCTCGGACGAAAGGCAGCACCCCAGTGGCCGCCATCTTGGTAGCCGTCGGCATTGTGGGTACGGAGGAACGGTGGACCTGGCGATCATTGGGGGGAAGTGTTGTTTGGAATAAATCCAGAAACACTAGAAAAATAACCTCTTATGTTGATAGTATATCAAATAAACAACTTTATATCTACTATTATATATTTGTAGAATTGTAGTTATTATATATTCGACACAGTAGCTGTTGTAAAATATTTAAACGCTTCAGAACTAAACTTTTACCCCTATATTGTATATTATGGACTAGTCTGACAGTTTAACCCCCGATGACCTCATCAGCCCAACTGCCACTGAGGACAGGAGAAAAAGGTTAGGGTTTAAAATTTCTCTAAACAGCGTTAACTACGGAAACGGTTCTTAACATGACGTTTGGTGGATACAAGAAAACTCTTCAGTTCACGGAGGAGCACTCAGAAACGAAACGGTGTCGAAAATGATGACCCAAGGGTGCATAATTTATAAGTTATGTTACAAATATAATTTGGAGATAACGTTACATATTTCGTAATGGTAAACAAATGCCGGTGAAAACATTCTCTGCAGTCAGTAGAAACCGTAGAAAGTTTGTTCATCAGTCCTTGGCTGAGTGTGAGTTGGACTGATGTCCTACCTGGCCGTTCTAAGATGCTACTCTACTCTACTCTACTCTACTCTGGATCATTGATATGTGAACATGTTACCACCACAGTTTTCACACGGATTTCAGCAAGGTTAACCTCCTTGGTCCTAGTGACAAATTGATTTTACAGCTGTTTAATTTCAGACCTGGGAAAGTGACCTTTTGTCATGTCCGTGTCAGACGACATTGACTTGCCCTGCTGACGGAGTTACTAGTACCCCCCTGCTACTCCCCCCCCCCAAGGCATGGCCTCGACACGCAGCAGGGGGGATGGAGGGCTGCTGTACTGGGGACTCAAAGTGCTTGCAGGTTGGTGGCAATGTTACTGGTTGTTGTGCAATTGCGATATTTGAAGTCAGTTTTCTTGCTGAGTAATGTTATGTACAGTTTACTTCAGTGCTTCCCCCCCTTCCAGGTGCAGCAGGTGCTGCTGTGGTCGGCGCAGCCGCCTGGGCTGCCAAGAATTTCTACGAGTCATCGGATGCCGAACCTCGCGCGCCCGAGGGCCGCCCCTGGCACGAGTCGGAGGAGTCCAGCGATGAGGAGACGCGGGAAAAGGCGAAGGAGCACCTGCCCAGGTCCAACGCAAGCTCACCCTACAAAAAATCCCCACCAAAGCAGGGCAAAATGGACAAGAAAACTCTCCTGCTCAAACTGCGCCGTTACCATGACAACATGGTGGAGATTCCGCAGAACGAGATCGACATGGCGAAGGAAGTGACCCAGATCATCGCCACGGCGATACGAGACTTTATCAAGACGAAGAAGCCTGAGCTGCCGCTGGGCGAGCTGTACGCCGACGGGCACGTGTACGGCGGGTTAAAGGTCATCCGCGCCGACCAGACGACCCTCATGGCGCCCATGAGTCTGGACGTGAACATGTGGGAGCTGGTCCCCGGCGAGGAGACCGTCCTCTGCGTCCCCGGCTACTGCCTGATCCGCCGGCAGAACGTGGACTACTTCCCCATGGGCACCAGCGGGTGGGACCACTTTGTGATCGGGGGGTACCTGTCCCCGCGCGTGGTGGGGAAGATGTTCATCCGTCTGGTGCAGGAGAACATCAACTGGCCCTCGCTCAGCCACTGCTTCGGATTCCAGGTCTGGGCTCTCTCTCACTCACTCACTCTCTCACTCACTCACTCACTCACACACTCACTCTCTCACTCACTCAGCCACTCTCTCACTCACCCACTCACTCACTCACTCACACTCCAGCGCTCGTGACTGCGCCTGTTTTAGGCGCATATGCGCCCAGAATTTCGAGAATGCGACTAGATTTGAAATCACAGGCGCACGGTGCTCCTAGAAAAAAATCAAGTTACGTTAAATCATTTTTCAAAATAAGGGCTTACAAACCCAGGTAAAGCTACAAATTTTGTGGTAACAATGACCCATTTTCCATTAAGAAATGTTCATAGAGAAGTTCCATCCGTAGTCAACTTGTTTTAATGCGCCTATAAACGCAAAATTTCATCCAAAATGCGCGCGAAGTGATCGGCCAAGACAAAAAAAAAACAGCGGCCATCTTGGATTTTCGCGATCTCACTGCAACGCCCTCTAGCGACATTAGTGAGAACTGCAGGGTTACCGACATCGGTAGAGAGCCGATAATGAAACAAATTAAATCTAGCACCGCGTTCCCGCCGCTATTTTATCTCTTGGCCAAAATTAATTACTTCTTTGCTATTGCTATATAAAAATTGTACCAGGCTGAAAAATAGTTTTGTTTTTTTTTAAATTTTATACAACTGTATAAATGTTGTTTACTACTGACTCTGTAATAATACATAGTAATTTTGCATGTGTTCTTCAAATTGCATGTAAAAACATAATTAATATATGGCAATGTTCCTCTCATTCTTAATTACACATGTCACAAGGTAGAATACTCCTATCATGGAAGGTAACTGAATTATAGAAATCCCTCATTAATTATGCAAATTAGATCATTATTTGCATAATTGTCATCTGTTTATGTCAAGCATCACTTAAGCTACCTACACACCAAATATCAAGACAATCCGTCAAGCGGTTATCGAGTTATCCTACTTTAAACATTTTCATACAAATGCTCCTGCAGTTCCAGAGCAAGCCACTAGGGGGCCCAAACTTATGTCACTTCTTCCTGAGCACAAGAGCTACATACCAGCCAAAAATCATGACCCTAGCGTGTCCAGATCACGAGATATCAAAACCGGAAGTTCCGCTGCAGTACCATAACAAGCCGCCAGGGGGCCAAAAATCTAATCATTTCGAGGTCTCATCAAGACCTACCCACCTACCAAATATCAAGATAATCCATCTAAGCCTTCTCAAGTTATGCTGTTGACACACACACACACACAGATACACACACACACGGCCACGAAAACATAACCTTCTTGACGAAGGTAATGAATATTAATGTATGACATGGGTTTAGGTCCAGCAGATATAGATTAGACTGCAAGTGATATACACCTCAATGGCCTGTAAGAGCATTTTAAAATGAACGTTGTTGTCAATTTGGACATTTTCTGGGGGGTACATTTATTTGGTGGGGGGTATGTTTATTAGATTTTGAAGTTTTTCTGGGGGGTACTTGCAAGTGATATACACCTCAATGGCCTGTAAGAGCATTTTAAAATGAACGTTGTTGTCAATTTGGACATTTTCTGGGGGGTACATTTATTTGGTGGGGGGTATGTTTATTAGATTTTGAAGTTTTTCTGGGGGGTACTTTTATTCCGGAGGGTATGTTTAATTTATTTGGGAAATGAAAGTAATATTTTTCGGCAGCTTTATAATTACGGTATCTTCTTGGTATCTCTATTTCACACAATTTTCTCATGTTCAATCAAGGAGGTTTGACCTTTTTGGTTTAATAAAGTAAATAAAAGGTTACATTTCTCTATACATGCAAATCGCAGCAAGTATTATTTTACCTTTGCGGGCAGTGTAGTACTCTGAACACAGTATTCAACATTTCGTGCAAAGTCCTGCAAATTACGTCAATAGGATTATTTTTTCTGGTGGTGCGCCTAGATTTTTGCTGGTGCGCCCAAATGTTTTGGGTTAGGAGCACAGTGCTCCTAAGTCAAAAAGTTAGTCTGGAGCCCTGCACTCACTCAGCCACTCACTCACTCACTCACACACTCACCCACTCACTCTCTCACTCACCCACTGCTTCAGATTCCAGGTCTGGGCACTCTCTCTCACTCACTCATTCACTCACTCACTCACTCACTCATTCACACACTCACTAACTCACCCACCCACTCACTCACTCAGCCACTGCTTCGGATTCCAGGTCTGGGCACTCTCTCTCACTCACTCACACACTCACTCATTCACACACTCACTCACTCACACTCACTCAGCCACTCACTCACACACTCACTCACTCACACTCACTCAGCCACTCACTCACCCACTCACTCACACTCACTCAGCCACTCTCTCACTCACTCACCCACTCACTCACTCACTCACTCACTCACACTCACTCAGCCACTCACTCACACACTCACTCACCCACTCACTCACTCACTCAGCCACTGCTTCAGATTCCAGGTCTGGGCTCTCACTCACTCACTCACTCACTCACTCACTCACTCACTCACTCACACACACACTCACTCACACACTCACTCACTCACTCACTCACTCAGCCACTGCTTCAGATTCCAGGTCTGGGCTCTCACTCACTCACTCACTCACTCACTCACACACTCACTCACTCACACACACACTCACTCAGCCACTGCTTCAGATTCCAGGTCTGGGCTCTCACTCACTCACACACTCACTCACTCACCCACCCACTCACTCACTCACTCAGCCACTGCTTCGGATTCCAGGTCACTAAACAAACCTTCGCTCTTAACATTATTGTTTGTAATCTTGCATTCTAATACATAGTATTGCATAATGTGACAAGTATTCTACTGTTAGTTTCAGATATTATACTGTATTGTCACATCTGTACAGGGCTTGAAATAACACCTGCATTGTAGTACAGGAAAATTGGAGCTGTGCAGGTATTTCTGATGTCTACCTGACCAGCAACTAACCTGCACTGGTCCATGTACTAGATTTATACTAGTATACAAATGTCGGTGTATGTGGATTTTACGTGACTGTTACCACCTATGAAGTTATGGAAAAATTAATGGAAATGGTTTCTAAACAGCTTTTAGTGTGATCCATACTTAAATCACAAGTGGTGTATGTAAATTTTGTCTGATGCAGGTGATTTTCAATGTTACTTAGGTACGAAAAAACTGTTTCAACCTCTGCTGTAACATGCCATTTGAATGAAATAACTCTGCCTGTGCCTCAGGTGCGGCCGAAGATGCGGGGCCTGACGGCGGCGCTGGATGTGTACTACGGGAGCGACCTTCAGCACCGCCTGCACATCACCGTCACGCCGTCCATTCGCTTCGAGAACCTGGAGCTCGTCGCTAAGCCGCACCCGGCGCTGCAGCGGGCGCAGCGGCCCGACGGGTTCGAGAGTTTCCAGAACTTGTGGCGCGAGTCGTTCATGGAGGCGGAGCGGATCAAACTGGAGACGCTGGAGGACGACCTCGGCTGTCACCGCGCCTGTCTCAAGGTCGTCAAGGCCATCACGGAGACCAACACGGAGCTGCGAGCGCTCAGGTACGAACACCTGCTGCACCTGCTGTTCCACCTGTGCGACAAGGAGACCAGGTGGGAACCCGACGACCTGGTCGACAGGTGAGAAACATTTTCCCAGGTTGGGCTGTGACGTGAGTTAGCTCAGAGCCTGTGGTATAATATTACATATCTACACACACGTGTACACATGTATCTAGTCAAACCTGTCGAACCATGCTCAGGCACATCCGTGAATAGTTTCATCAGGTTGGTAATTAAGTCACTGAATAGAGTCACTGAAACGTCGGCTGAATAAAACACTTGGTTGTGTAGAAAGAGTCTCTTTATTTATGCTCAGGCACAGTTTTGGACAGTCCAGAACCGTGCCTGGGGAAAATCTACATTCTTGCATACACAGAGACTATCTAGAACCATGCCTGATCCTAACCCATTCAGACAGTTACGGTTCAGGATACAATAGTACCAAACTTGAAGTCAATTTGTCTCTCCCTACAGATATGAGGACATGCTGCAGTACCTCCAGGGTTTCCTGGCCAAGGGGGCGCTGCTGCACTACTTTGATGAGAGTGTGAACCTGTTTGCTGACCTTCCCCCGGAGACCCTGCAGACGATGCACCAGGTCGTGACCCTGGCCGTGGCACATCCCGCCAGCCTGCTGCAGAGATGAGACACCTGGACACCTGTATATACCTGTCATACACCTGTACAACTGCACACCTGGACTGCCTGTACATACCTGTAAAACTCCAGAACGTGATAGCAAACTGCCACAGGTGACAATGTGTGGCAAACTGCCACAGGTGACAATGTGTGGCAAACTGCCACAGGAGACAATGTGTGGCAAACTGCCACAGGTGACAATGTGTGGCAAACTGCCACAGGTGACAATGTGTGGCAAACTGCCACAGGTGACAATGTGTGGCAAACTGCCACAGGTGACAATGTGTGGCAAACTGCCACAGGTGACAATGTGTGGCAAACTCCCACAGGTGACAATGTGTGGCAAACTGCCACAGGTGGCAATGTGTGGGCAAACTGCCACAGGTGACAATGTGTGGCAAACTGCCACAGGTGACAATGTGTGGATAGGAGATATTCCTGTTCCAACATGGTGGAGCAGTGTCATGTTACATCAGATAACTAGACCAGACTTCTGTGGCTTCCAACATGGCTGAAGAGAGTCCTGTTACATCAGAATCTCCCATG
This sequence comes from Branchiostoma floridae x Branchiostoma japonicum, assembly GCA_013266295.2. NCBI lineage: Eukaryota > Metazoa > Chordata > Leptocardii > Amphioxiformes > Branchiostomatidae > Branchiostoma > Branchiostoma floridae x Branchiostoma japonicum. The sequence continues at coordinate 148,798 of CM023830.1, forward strand.
TTCTAACATGGTGGAGGAATATTAAATTACTGAGGTGTTCTCCCGTGCATCAACATGGTGGAGGAGTGTCAGGTTACATCAGAACTCAGGCCCCATACAGGCACAGAACATGATATATGCAGCGGAAATATGGAACAGGATAGTCTAGAATGTTATCTCTTGCAATAAACCTATATGCACATGAACATCAGTTGTACTTCTTACCATGGCGATAGGCAGGATCCATGTAGGATCATAGCAACATGATTCCCTTCTCTTAGCATGTGCCAGGTTAATATCTATCCCAACCTGTCTCCCTTCTCTTAGCATGTGCCAGGTTAACATCTATCCCAACATGATTCCCTTCTCTTAGCACGTGACAGGTTAATATCTATCCCAACCTGTCTCCCTTCTCTTAGCATGTGACAGGTTAATGTAGATCACATCACAGTTTCCTTCTCTTAGCATGTGACAGGTTAGTATCTGTCCCAACACGTTTCCCTTCTCTTAGCATGTGCCAGGTTAATATCTATCCCAACACGTTTCCCTTCTCTTAGCATGTGACAGGTTAATATCTATCCCAACCTGTCTCCCTTCTCTTAGCTGGTGACAGGTTAATATCTATCCCAGTAAGAATTCTACACAAGAAGCAGGTGTCGAGTTTCCAGTTTGGTCTGTTTCATTAGTTTAATATTCAAATCAGTTCACCACTAATGAATACATTTAGAGAAAGGAGTGAAAATGTTCCAACTAAATATAAAATCTATAAACAAATGGGGTACAGTACAGTACAGTACCTCCCTCTGTGTCTAACATACAAACTCTGTGAAGGATAAAACATAGATTTATACAGCTCAAAACCATGCCAACTCACTAGCCATTATATGGTAGCCCAAAGGCCCTCCAGGTCAGAGTTCAAACCTCTCAGCACACACCTATTTAAACCCATACTCTAATTTTTATGTTCATTTGGCCTTTGATTTAAATCCAGGCTTTCAAAACGTTTAACATAGAACCTTTAGCCATTTCCAAAATGATGACAGTTCCATCATTTTGAAGGTGTCTGATAGACATCGAAACGTAAGCAGGTGAGAATTTACTGGTTGTGTAAGAAGAAAATTCTATACTCGATGACAGTTACAGTTAAATTGTACGATGGTTGCAGTGTAATCCACTTTCAAAGTTGCCAGACCCAGCAGAAGATGATACTTTAATCCTGTTTAACCTCCGATACAGTGTAGATATTGACATTGAACCTATATACGTGTGGAAATCATGGTATCGCCTGACTGAGACTATGGTCTGGCATCCAGGCTATTTCAACAGTAGTGACTCCGGAGGTAAAGAATGTGCACATGAAAACCGCTTAGAATGAAGAGGGAAGTGAGAGAAATGTGGTGCCACTTTAGTAGCAAATAATTATTACTCTCCAACAGCAAACGACTTTTACTCTCACACCAACAGTCCCTCGCTTGGTGCGGCGAGTCTCCACTCTCTCCACGGTAGAGATGTCGACATCTGAAAAACAGAATCATACAAATGCAATGAATGAATTATTATATAAACATTAACGTACTTAACCATTAATATCCCACCACGGTAACTTCGTGTCTGCATCTTTACTAATTGATTAAGACAGATCGAGAATAAAAATAGACCACCAAACCGTCCTAAGGGGTTATGGAAGGTAGAATTCGGCAAGAATAGGGTAAATAACTAGCCAGGAGAGTGAACGTAGTAAAGGTGATCCTTACTGCACGGGCAAACCCCCGTATTCAAACTCCCCTGGCAAATTATTCTTCTATATGGCTAAATTTTACTATACCAGTGGAGACTTATCAACATAATACAGCTGTTGTCAAATCGGGGTTGGCAAAATACATGTACATTGTAGTGGGGTAGCGATAGCAGTTATCTTGCGAAGTTACCAAGGCAACTGTTGTATCCTTATGATGAACCCTAACCCATTAATAGCACACATATTAAACTGCCATGACAAGCACATTATCACATGGACTAACCTGTGTCCTCCACCTGGACTCGGTACAGCGGAGCGTCACCGCAGATCGGCGGCACGTACACTTCGGCGCGCAGGGTGACGTCATCTTCGGCACCGATCGGAACCGACTTGTTCAAGAAGACAAGCTCGCCACCTAGTGGCGGCCTGGGATTGGCCTAGTGGGAAAGGAGAGAACGGTTACTCAACTAAGGTCAGATGTGGTATCCATACATATGTATGTAGAGAGAATGATTTCCAGATAAAATTATGCAAGGATTCAAAGACAGAACAGCCACATATTCAATTCCACACAGCCTAACAAACACAGGAAAACCCGAAAAGCTAGAAAGATGCGCAAAACTGTGGAAAACAAGCCGATGCATGCACATCTGCTTTGATGGAGACGTATAATAACTCACATCCAGTGCCTCGATGGCGGCCTCTGCCGAGGCGATGTCCAGCTCGCGGGTTCCGTTGTTCTTACTGTTCTCCAGTAAGTAACACCCGCCCTGCCAGTAGAACACCACCAGGCCCTGCGAAGGGAGGATTAAACAACAAGTTAAATGCAGGGCCATGCAGTGAGTGCACGAAGTGATTGAAAACAACCATTTGGCAAATGTTTGGAGAAATCGTCCTTTCCGATGGGAGGTGAAGCCGCACGTGGTCCCGTATGTGACGGAGATCAAGTTGTTGTGCGAAAACAAACTTATCGACCAAAGTAGGAGTGACCGGTGTGATTGCCCACCGAATTCTATCTACTTGAAAAAGCATCAAGCTTCCGTACCTCCCTGGTCTGTATGACCTCCCCCTCCTCCGCACCGCTGGCATCCCGGTACACGGCCGTGCCGGTCTGCCGGTCAAACTCAACCTCCTCCCGTACCGTCTGCCCGCGCACGGACGCCTGGATCCTGAACTGGGGATATGGAATAAGCTGCAGTTCAAAAGAAAGTCGCTAATAGTGTACTGTGTGTGTGTGTATGTGTGTGTGTGCGCGCGCGTGTATGTGTGTGTATACTGTGTGTTTCATTGCTGTTGGCCCAGTTAATATGTCGTACGATCGCAAATTGAATGCGTTCTTGCTAGTCGTGCATGTGTCCTGCAAAATTCAGCGGTGTGTGTATGATAGGCTGTCTTACATCCTTGTCGCCGGTTGGTTCTGTCACAGCCTGCTTGAAATTTTACGGCATGAAAATCGTACGACGATCTACGATCATCGAATGTGACCGCAACGTTAGGACAAAACGCAAAACGGCTACAAGACCTATATGTACCGTGTACCCAGTCTATACAAATCATACGGTTTAATATCTTCTTGACTTCACACAGGCCACTAAAAACATTAGCCTCCTTCGCAGACTTGTGGGCAAGCCGAAGGAGTTTGCTGGTAGCCTGGGCAAAAACTACGGAGGATGGTACCCAGGCTAGTTTGCCGGGGAGAGAAGGTTTCGCAGGTTGAGCGGCGAAACCTTCTCTCCCCGGCAAACTCCCTCGGCTGCAAAACCGTCCCGCTCGCCGAAAAAAATTAACGCCGCCCACAAGTCTGCGAAGGAGGCTATAAAAACATAATATATACCGGTAGTAGAGGTTTCATATTCACCCGTTTGTGTCCGTCGTTTGCCCGAAAATGTGCCAGCAGTCCACCAGCCACTACTGCGCAGGTCAGCAGCAGCAGGAGCACGGCCAGTCCGGCCACGATGTCGCGGCGAGGTTGGGTCTTGCCTGGTCCCTCAGGGTCGACCTGTCAACGGAAGATCTCAGGGTTTCGTTCCTTGTTTATAGTTTATATGTCGCTGGGACTAGCAGAGAAAATCAGAAAATCCAAGGTCCGGGCCCATGAAAGAGAGGACCGGGCATCGTAGTAAATACTTAGTAGCCTCCTGAGCAGACTTCTACCGGGGCAGCGTTTGTTTCTACGATCCGGCTGTTTTATTTTTTTCCGGAGTGAGAGCTGTGAGTTCTAGAGCGGGCGATACAGCCTCCTCCGCGGATACAGTTCTCAGAACAAGGCCCTCCCGCCGAAAAGAAACCACCGCTCGATCCTCTAGCCGCTCGTAGAAACAAACGCTGCACAGGAGGCTATTTTTGTTATGTGTTTGTGAAGTCTTGACCTGTACCTAGCCCGTCGCGGCATAAACGTACAATAAAGGTCTTTCATTCATTCATTCATTCATTCATTAATCAAACTTCGAATTGTCATTAATCTCCAAGCAGATATTTCGGTGGCTGCAAGACAGTATCAAATTGGCCAGGCAGCATCTATTTGCCAGACAGTTACCATTTGCCACTCAAAGTTTTGGGCTGGCGTAAATAAACGATACAATATGAAAAAGAAAGCCCGATGAAAACTCCTAAAAACACACCGAAGCCTAAACATCTGCTATGTTTGAGAGTACGGACATGTAGACTTTCTATACTCTCCAAGCAGAGGTTTGGGTTTTGGGCTTATTTTAGGCGTGTTTTCAGGCTTTTTTATCGGGCTTTCTTTTTTCACTGAAATTTTGTTTCTACTCATGGGTTGCGTAGAAACAAAATTTCAGTGAAAAAAGAAAGCCCGATAAAAAAGCCTGAAAACACGCCTAAAATAAGCCCCAAACCCGAACCTCTGCTTGGAGAGTAGACTTTCTATAGGACACTTGTTTCGTCGCGTGGGTTCATTGAACCCGGAAACTGAGACGAAAAAAAAAATACGGAAATGTTGTTTTCGCCACAGAATTGCCCTTTCATCAGTTATAAGAACGTCAGCGCACTTATACAACTCTTATACATACTTATATTTGAATGCGTAGAAGTCCTTACTCAAGGTAAAAAGTTTTAAATAAATACAAGCAATGAGGCTAACCTCCTTGATACAAGTGCGCTCGGGCCAGGAGCGTATGCGGCCGCCAGGCATGCAGCTCTGAAGAGCAGAATCTACTTTCATGACCACCTGTACAAAAGTAGTTAACTGTCTCACACACTGTCTAACAATATTATTCTGTTCTATTTCATCAGTTTCGGACTGTGCTATATAAGCCAGGACTGTCTAATAGCCATGTGAGCTGCACTAAAAGTCTCGCTGTTAGTGTACGTTCGTTCTTCTGGACTGTTCTGGTATGAAAACAGGTAACACAGATCGTCTAGTGCAGCGAGGTCCGACCGATGTCAAACACACTATGATGGACACAATAAAGAACAACTTACTTTGCCTTCAGTTTTGGGGTCCATGGTTTGGCTCGCGATTTTCGGCTCCGATCGTACCGAATTCCTGAAGACAAGGAGACTTGCGCCAGACAGGAACAAGACAAAAGCAGCCCCAGAGACGTGTGTAATGGAGCCCGTCTGGGTCAACATTAGGTCAAAACAACCGCAGAACACCATGACGGTTGCCAAGATGGCACGCACGACTGCACTGGTGTCACCTGTTCACAACGGTCTTCATTACCATTAATTATACTGATGATATTGATGATTTTCTCTACCAAAATATCACAATCTATAATATTTCAAAAAGTATGCAATTTATTGTAAGTCGTATCTTAGCGATAAAGGCTACTTAGGTTTTTATTTATTTATTCAGCTTTGTTACATAGAGTACTATGTAACAGGACAGGGGGAACAGGACATGCCTTTCTCTAGCCCCCTGTCCAATCTTAAAAACACAAAGTAAATAATAGGTACATATTAAAAAGGTACAAAAAGAGAAACAACTTAACAACTATACAATTATAACATAAGATAATCGCTAACAGAGGATAACAAAGAATATTAAATAAAACTAGGTGTTGATGAAGTTTAGACATCCTGGTAGAGTATTACGTAATACACAAAGAAAAAAGAAACTGTAAAGAATTTATCCAGTTGCTTTATATTAAATAAAGGCTACTTTAGCGCTTTCCAAAACATAGCCTTCTTAATATTGAAGGTAACGAGGGCTTGCTATGTACACAGAAATAATTCAAGCCAATGACAACTGCCGAGTCTACGACGCCCGGCGAATCCTACCTCTCCAATCGGCAAGAAATCAATGACAAGTTCTGTCTTGTTGTTCCCGCAGACTTGAATGTTATTTTGTGTGTCGCGAGGACCGTAGGCTAACGGTTCTGATCAACAAGACCACATGACAACACCAGCTGTGGGGATCGGGGAACTTTTTTTCTGAGATTGATCATAACATTTTATTTGAACAAATTTTTGAAAGTCCAACTGCATCAACCTTGTCTTTACTTTGTCTAACTTTTGCTTCCTATTGGACTATCAAAAATTTGTCTTCACTTTATTTGTAAATCAATTGATAGTTGGTGGTTGTAAACCTGCGATTCCTAACAATTTCCCAGTGTGTCTCTGACGAAAGATAATGGATGCTATCTGAAACGTCTGACCGTTTCCAAAATCATATCCAGTTGCTTGAGTAACTGTTTCTTGGCGTAACCACACCTGTAGTTCTGATAGTCCTCGCTAGGAGATACCGCTTCTCACGCAGGCTTTACTAAAGGACTCGTGGGTCGGATCAATCAACCAATCGTCCGCAGGCGTCATGGCGGCTGCAAACATCTCGCTTGAGTTAACCTGTGGTTTAGGAAATCGGGCCGGCAAAAAAAGGAACTTAAAAAATCGATAATTCCATTACAGGTGCTTGGAGCTTTCTGAAGAATGAAATGAAAATGCTCTGCAACGCCATGTAAATGATGTGTAGTTTCAAATCTCCTTGATCAAACCTAGCGGTTTAGTACGAGCAAGGATTGGTGCGAGTAGGTCAGCTGTAAGACCAGGAGGGGCGGAAAATAAAAATATGACAGAAGTATGAATTTTAGCCGTTTTACGCAGAATATCAATTCTATGCTTTTCATTATTATCTAGTGGCTGCATTTCGTTTGAAACCATTGTATGATCCAGAAGAACCACACGCGGAAAGACGCGAGGGAAAATATTCTACCCACGGCACGTGACTGCTTATCTGTGACGTAAACGTTCACTTTTAGCGCTTGCAGAATGAATCACGTGCCCACGGCATGGGTTCTGCATGTGCAGTTCCGCCATTAATTTACCCAACACGCCTGGTCACCAGACGGTTTTGTTTTCGACAAGAATATGGAAAAATGGCCGAAAATTTACCATTATAACGTTACATGTGAATTATTTATATGAATAGCGGTTATTTCTATACCAGATCATCATATACTTTGGCAAAGGAGATGGACTATCGTATCAAGGATTTGCAGTAAACTTCTTACTTCATTTCAAGGGACATGCCTTGTTATGAGATCGATGTGTGTGGCATATGTGTGCGTGAGTGCGTATGCGTGTTGTTTGTTTTGGCCTCTTTTCCTAAACGGCTTAATTAACGGTTATAGCCTTATAAGCGTTGGTATTTCGTTGGTCTTTGAAAAGATGTGCGTAACGTTATACCACTAAAAAAGGGCAAAACATCCCAAGGTCACATGGCTTTGTTCAAGAACAACAAGAATTTCAAGGTCAGCACCAAGGAAAGGGCCATTCAGTATGGGGGAAATAACATTAGTTCCTTTTTAACGTTATCTTACCTGAAATAGTGTAACTTACTGTAAGGTAGGGTCACTAGACGCTCTATTTCCTTCAGCAAATAACATAGAAATACAGTACTAGTACGGATGTCCCAGTGCCCAAACAAAGCGTTTAGTGGGTCACATGCCCTGCCTGATAGTCTCCACTGCAGCCCCTTCACCTAGGTTGTTTAAGCCCTTTCTGCTTATTTTACACTATATCGTTACAGTTTTCCGTTAGTTTGAGTTTTTTTCCTCACTTTGGGGGTATTGTTAAACCAACAGAAAACGGTTGTAATCAAACAACTGTTCATAATCAGTAGAAATCATAAAATAGGAATCCTCCTTCCGTAGCTTGTTAGCGAGGCTACAAGGCTGAGTCAGATCTGATATCAGCAGTGGGCAACACCGGAAGTGCTGACGTCGGTTTTGGCGCGAAAATCTCCGCATGCCGCAAATTCCACCCACTGATCACGCGCCGTAGGGCGACAGAACTACTGTTATGGTCCGAAGAAAAAGTTATATTTAGTAATGAATAAGAATAACTAGCAAATGGGTACATCTGTCATAGCAAAATATTATCTACATTGAAGAAATAGTCCAAAAAGAACTTTGTATCCGATGATAACGTTGAAACAAATTTTATTTGAAGGTGTCTTGTACGTTCCGTCGGCAGCTATCACGCGTTGGGCGGTGTTTGTCCACGCGCTGTTCACGTGAACACCGTAGCCATGTGCGCCGACACTCCTGCATGTCTTCTCATTCCTAACAAAGGAGCGGACTGGTAGCAACTCTTCCTCCAGTGGAGTTTTTGCCGACTCAGAACTACCCAGTACACTAGAAAACCGACTACTTCTTACAGGTTAGTCGCTCTGAACGCTTGTTAATTCCCAGACTTCTTTTTCTCGAGTAGAAACACGTTTTCTTTTCCTTGCCGCATGTAAACACACACTGGAACACTTGTTTGGGGCGCCTACAAGGCACGGTTTTTGCCGTTTCGACTCGAATATCACTAAAATCACTTCCATTTCCCGCGTCCTGTTGTTATTATTAGTTGATCGCAGCGTTTAACGTAGGAAAATGATTTTCATTTCGAGCGCCAGACCAATTTTCTGTTCATGGCCGCCGCTCCTGGTAACGGAACGTAAATATAAGACAGGTCGTTAAATTTATGATTGATATACAGGGAGAAGACTTCCCAGTTGTCGGTAAAAAAAAGCACTACTTCATTCCTTTCCAACAATCCATCGGACAAACGGGTGATTTTGGTTTGTATAGAAGCTGGTAGAGGTGGAGAAAAACAGTATATTTTCCTGTAGTAGCGCCGGTGTAAGCCACAGTACTAGTGTGGGTGGAAGTGGCCGTGCTTTTTGTTTGGGCGTTTCCGGTGTTTTGTATACGTCTATAAAACTGAAGTCCTGAAATATTTTGGAATGTTGACTTCAAAATCAGGGGACAGGAAAACTATAGCTTTGCCGGAGTACCGAAGGGTGACTTTATCAGTTTAGCGCCGTTGTTGCTCAGTGCGCGCTCCCGTAGTGTTTTGTTTTTGTTTACAAAATCCACACCGTCGTTTTCGTGGCGCGAAACCGGCATGTCTAAATATGGCGGGAAAGTCTGCTCTCCAAAAATGCCAATTTCCTAAAAAGTGTTGTTTCCTTAAATGATTGCAGAGTAAAAAAACTGTTCGGAATTGACTTCTGCTTTTTATAGTAGTGGAAGGGAGGCACATATAGTTTTAATTTTGGACTTGTGGGCTATTTTTGTACGCTTGTGATAACTACACACATACCAAGGACTTGACACATACCATTCAAGCGTTATGTTTTCATTTATTTCGAAACCTGTAACTGATGCTAACTGTTTGCGGAATTGTTGTGCTTTTTCAAGGGTTTGTTACAACTGTTCTCGGCTGTATATTAACAACTTCCCGGTTGCATGATATAACTTGGGTTTTACCCTAACTTGGGTTTTGACATGAGATAACTTCCTCAGTCCATGTAACAGTAGAGTTTAGGATATCCGAGGAAGTCCCCCCTGACAATGGCAGTTTTTCACATCCCTAATTCTCAGCTTTATTCAAGTTGCAACAGCAATACATGGTTGGGCACTAGGCAGCGAATTTAGCTGATATTGTGCTCCACACGTTATAAAACATATACATGTAATGATAAATACAGCAATATTTGTAGATTTTCCAGATAAGTACAGGACTACTGCTGATACCAGTTCCTGTCAGTCTGACTTGCCAGTCCCAGATCAGCGAGCCAAAATGTTAAACATTTAACTTGAACATCGACCCGTAATCCTGTTAGATGTTCCAGATCACAGAGAGAAGACCAGACATCCCCCCAGTTTCTGTGCCAGACCCTAGCTGTGCTCAGACTGTCTAGACTGGGTTCCTGCCAAGATTTCCCTGCTCGCTTGCCCCCCTGCTTGGTTTGGCAAAGCTCCCAACACCCCCTCCCTCCATCCCCCCCCCCCATGGCGATAATCTTCCTAAATCCTGGAGGGGGGGGCTAACATGACAGACAGTTATCAAACACAGTACATGTACTACTTTTGAAGCAGAGGTTTAGGCTTCGGCTTATTTTTTTACATCTTTTTAGCTGTTTCTATCAGGCTTTCTTTTTCGTACCGGTACCTCTTTTTTCACTAGCATCATTGGATACTGTCCTGCCAATTTGATACTGTCCTGCCAATTTGATACTGCCCTGCCAATTTGATAGTGTCTTGTAGTCACCAAAAGATCAGCTCGAGATTGATGAAACACAAGACAAGTCCTGTCAGCTTTGCTAACTGTCTGTCAGCCTCAAGCCTGATGTGAAGAAAGTACTTTTTCCTGTCCTAATAGATTACAAATCATGGCAGCCCCGATCTGTCAAACCTGTACAAACCAGAGTGTTACTGCTGTACTACTGGAAGGGAAAGTTTCTCAGTGTTTATGTGTTCGAAGGTTAATGATCAAACCTGAACAAACTATTGCTGGATGATACATACAGAAACTGAGAAAGTGAAAGTTTGAGTTTATGTGTAGGGAGGTTGTTACTGGATGATACATCCAGAAAGCGAAAGTTTGAATATGTAGGTAGGTCATGTCCGACCATCCCATGTTTGATAGGCAGTGGGACCTAAGCTGTCAAATTCCAGACATGTTTGTTCCATATTTAGCCACTGGGCGTCTTAAACTGAAAGGAGAACCCTGCCTATAAATCTGCCGCCCAAAGTGTGCACAGAATCATGGACAGAAAAAAAGGTATGATGTGTTATTTTCATTCAGGAATTTGGGCTTCAAACATTTATACACATTTTTAAAGTAGATTTTAGTATTTTTACAGGACTAGGTGCATGTGAAGGTGCATGTTCAGTCCAGAGCCCACCAGAGCTCCTGTTACTAGTATTTCCCAACTTGTATGCTGCTCAGTTAATGTGAGGACTTGTTGGTCTGTGTTCACTCAGAATTGTTGGATTTTAAGTCATTGAAAAACGTGTTTGTTTCTAAACCTGGCAGCTGTATGTTGGACATCGTGGAGAGATATGTTGTCATGTTAGCGAAGACATGGCTTAAAATCTGCCTAAGAGATTCGATAGATCATGTGAATGGGATATAAAGGCTGCAATATAGACTTAAATTATTATTTTTTTTGAGTTACATTTTTTTAAAATCAGACTTCTCCTCCCTCCCCACCCTTCCTACCTGTGGCATGTGGAAAATTACAAACGACAGACACACCTCTAGACCTGCATTACAGGTGGCCATTGTTGTCTATTGTTACAGAGTAGGGCTGGGTTATGTTGGTATTTTCGCGGGAGCCTCCGGGGTTTCTATTACTCTGTTTTCTGATCAATTTAACACTTAAACTTGGTTCAACTGGAGGTCAAAACCTACTTTTTTTCTACATGTTGTAAAAAACAAGGTCCCCAAAATCTCCCCCTAACTGCTGCTTTGTGAGAAATACATTTCTTCAGTATTTTATCACATCGCTATGCCAGTAGAAGGCTGTGCAGGGATGTCAACAACTTTGCCGCGTTTTTTCTTCGCGCCAAGAAAACAATGTGGAGTCACGGGGACGTGTTTACCTCGATGTTCGGTCCAGCGAACTGTCTTTGTGCCACCTGTAAACTGATACACCTGCCCCGAGGCGGTCTTTCTGTCGGGATGTGCTCTAGATGGAAAACAACTTTTGTCCTAAGGTGTTGACGAGTGACTAGAGTCCTATAATCGCCTCTTCCGCCACTTAAACATGTAGTTTGCCCCACTTACATCAAGTGATGTTATATTACCTACAACAAGTGTTAAGTTGGGTGTTTTTGACAGGTAAATAACATTAGTATTGAGTTTTTTAGGTTTTAGTAGAGTTGAGCCAGTTTTCTGTGTTTTTTTGTTGACATTTGTTAGAAGGAATTTTGGCACTCTGTCAGATGTAATGGATGCATTTTCCAACAAAACAATTCCGGCAGGATTGAGTTTTGTATGTTTTGGAAGTGATGTGGGGAAATTTTGAACTTCATCCAAGTTTTTCTCATCTGACATTCTGAATGGTGAGTTTGGTTGTGCGTGTTGACTTTGTTTTCAGAAAGTCCTACAGAATTTCTGAAAAACTCAAAGACTTCTTAGAACCTATGGACACAGGTGGAATTGGTTTGTAAGGTAGATAAGAGGTACTTTTTAAACCTCCTTGTTGATGGTACTTTCTTAGACCACACCAATTTAATTCGTTGGTTCCTTAATCACAGAAAATAATGCTGAACTGGAAAATCAACATGGAAACAGGAAAATCTTTAGCTTGGCACTTGGTTACTCTCCAAGCAGAGGTTTGGGTTTGGGGCTTATTTTTGGCGTGTTTTTCTAGCTTTTTTATCTGGCTTTCTTTTTTCAGGATTGGGTTGGGATAAAAAAAAATTTTAGTGAAAAAGGAAAGCCCGATAAAAAAGCCTAAAAACACGCCAAAAATAAGCCCAAAGCCCAAACCTCTGCTTGGATAATAGCAAGCTTGGTATCTTTTTCAAATGACTTCAATTGGTGTGGCCTTCTGTAGTTCTGATGTGTTTACGGACTGTCAGACTATGATATACAACAGCCACAGGGCTGGGGTAGTTATTAGTGTCTCTCCCCACACAGTAGCCACTTGTAGCTGTCACACTGGGCAGTTGTTAGATGGATGGACATTTAAAATGGACCCATCATTCCCAGGCATGTGTGCCATACAGTAGCCACTGACACACTGCACTTGCACAAGTTGCAGTGAAGCTCTCTCTCTCTCATACAATCACATGGATGTCACACTGGTTAGATGGAGAGCCATGCTGTCTCTTGGGTCTGGGATCTGCACAGTAACCACCCACACTACTGGCCAGGGCTGTCACAGTGGGCAGTTAGCAGAGTTAGATGGATCCCCATAGCCGCTGTTGCACAGTAGCCACATAGTAGCTGGCCAGGGCACTTCCCTGGGTTAGATAGGCCCCACTGTTGCACAGTAGCCACACACTACTGGCCAGTATCCAAGCAGAGGTTGGTGGGGAAGACTGTGACCGTTGTATCATATGTATCTTCAAGAACCAGAGTTATCAACCAAGGATTGAGGTGTTCAAAAACTAATTTTTTCCTAGAACTATCGTAGAGTGGAACGCGCTGCCACCAAGTACAGTAGGAGCATCGTCACTAGATAGTTTTAAACAATGTCTAGAGTTAGACGTTCAAAGGTTAAGTGTAATAGGTCGTTTGGTGTAATGTAGCCAACTGCCGCCGCGCCGCGTGCCTGCGAAGCTGGTGTGTTACGCCGAAGGGCGGTTATACCGGCTATACAGAAACAGATACAGATATGCCCCGTTTTCTGTGGCTACTCCCCACCAACAAACTACAGGGCTGTCACAGTGAGCAGCTACTGAATTAGATGGATGGTCCCCAGTGTCCCTGTGCTCTGCACAGTAGCCACATAGTATCTGCCCAGGGCTGTCAGGCTGGACAGTTGGCTGAGTTAGATGGATGGTCCCCATGTCCCTGTAGTCCCAGCCTCCTGCCCTGAACAAACATGTCCTTCTGTAACAGACAACACCAAATAAATATTCAGGACAGGAAGAATAAATCTTAACTTAAGGGTTGAGGGCTGTAAATCTGGGGATGTTGATAGGAGACGTGTGCCTTATAAAAACATGTCTGTCTTTGCCAGGCTGGTTGAGTATGATGAATGCTATCCTTTCTGTATGGGGATGTATAAATCATATTAGATGAAAAGCTGCTAGCCTGCTACAGTATACAATATTTCATGTAAATTCTGCTTCTTGTGTCATAAGGAATACAAATCTGAAGACAGAAGGCTACCCTAGCAGAGAGAAAGTTAAAAAAATTTACAATTTAGGGGTGTTGTTGGCTGCAGTATTTTTCCTACTGTCTAAAGTTAACAATGGACCAGACTGCTACAAATTACAATACTCCATCCTTCCTAGCAGTGCTAGTTATGATACAGAAGAAGAACTTTATTACCCAGGCTATCTCCCTATCCGGTTCCAAATGTATCCCTGATTTCCCCAGGATGATGCAAGACCTGGGCAGTCATGTGACACACAGACAAGCAGTCATGATTTATGGCCGTCCCAGATGGCCCCGTTACCATGGCGATGGTTTGATGGATGGTTGTGTCATGTGACTGATCCTGTGCCGCTCTAATTCCGCTGGACAGTCCGACTCTGAGTAATCTCCAAGCAGATACAGGGTTGGCGTATTTTATACCTGTTTTATTTGGCGGCATTTTGTAATAAGTCATTCTAGTGGTGAATGTTTTTTCTTCACTTCTAGAAAGGCACAAAATGCCCAGAAATGCATGAAAAACAGCCCATACCCTACATCTGCTTGGAGATTAAATCTTACAGTAACATTACAGCTTAACATAGTTTAAAGCTAGTTTACCATTATAGGTACAAGTCAGTGGCCTCAGCTGATCCAGATATGGATTCCTAACCATACTATAATAAGTATAAATACAAGTCTCTGGTGGTAAGTTATGTGAATGGCCCAAAGACAGGATTAGCATGCCAGAAATGCAGGTTTCTGACCCAGCTGTTTGCATGTGATGGCTCTGGGCCAGGTGTGTGTCAGGTGTGTGTCACCTGCACAGAGTTGTCTGCAGGGAGCTGGAAGGTGGCTTTGCTGTATTAATTTTTTCATTGATTTTAAACCTTCCACATTTTCGGCCCTCCTGAACACAGCAGTTCTCCCTGAAAGAAATGCTGCAGCACCCCCCCCCCCATATAAAAGCACCCCCCCCCCCCATATAAAAGCACCCTCCCCCCTCCACTGGGGGCAGTGTCCTCTTCTGCAATTGTGGAACCCCCCTCATGATGGCCTACTGAATTACTTTCCCCTGTGTCTGTGGGGTAAAAGTTTATCAATAGTACTCAATTATGAATATAATAGTAGATAGTGGATCACTTGCTGGCTTGTGCCGACAATGCAATGCCTTAAAGTCATATACAGTAGTGATATATATATATATACATACAGTGTATCACTACTGTATATGAGGCTAGGAGTAGGATGTGGAGGGAGAGTTTCTGCAGTGTTGTCTTCTGTGTGCCTGGGGGAAGCTGCAATATGGAAACATAAATGCCCTACTTAACATAAGTGGTCCCATACATCATGCTCAGCTGTATTACCTACATGTCAGGCTGACAAAACATGATGACCTGTCCACTTAATGTGTCACAGAAAATCAAAATCTTAAGAAAGTGTTCTACTATTACTGTGGTGCCACAATAGTGCCTTCCCTGGTCCCCAAGTGAAAGTTGTGTTCCTATGCAGAACTAGACTGAGTACGGTAGGTCTAATTTCTCTAAATACAGCAGTGACAGACATGTAGTGTGTGTAGTGAGTAACATTATCCCTGTCCCAGCCACACATAGCCTACTGACAGCCGTGATATACAGGCATGAGCCTATGTGGTGCAGTGGCAGGCTGTGATATATGTGTGCTTGTGCACGGAACAGGTTAATAAGTACGGGAATGGGTCCGAAACCAGATCTAGCCGCTCATAGCTGCCGCAGAATCTCCCAGTAAATATAGACATGGCCAACTGACACCATCATCACAAGAGTTACCGTCTGGGAGAACTTTGTTACACACTGCACCTACAACGTAAACTAGAACTGGAACAACGTCGGATGTAAAATTTCCCAGTAAATATACATGTAGACATGGCTGACTGACACCATCAGCACACATGTCACAAAGTGGCAGTGTGGCCTGGGGTGCAAAAATGTTACTCATAACGATACAGTACAACAACCTACAATGTACATGGAATATGTGACAATCAAGGCAAATGTATCTTGCCACAGTACAACACATATTGCCAATCAACTTGCTGGTTTTTTTTTAATTATTGGTTTTGAGTCTGGATTTGAGATAACAGGCCTTACTGAGGTGGGGGAGCTCCGGTCCCTGATGATAGACAGAGAGGGATGGCGTGTGCTTTCTGGATTGGTTCGAGCGGGAGCTCGACCAAAGTAAAGTAAAGTAAAGTAGGATTCAGGACTGACTTGCCAACACTTTGGCAGTGTTGGAGAACTTGGCAATTCCAGCAATTATCTTGAATGAAAGCTGATGTTCCACTCATTCCTCAGGATTTCAAACCCAACAGTACTTTAAAAGTACCACAGTTCATGATAGCGCTCCAGAGTTCCTATAGAAAACCTTCTGCAGAAGTGTGCCTTGGGTTATGTTGACCGTCCTGACTTGTTCTGTCTGGGTAACTGGGTATGGAACTTGGAAGTGTTATCCTCCTGTCTAAAAACTCTCCCCACGTGTAATCCAAAACATCTTGGCTATGCCTGCAATGTCGGGGTGCCTGTTTGTTTTGGTGTCTTTCCTTCACAGGGCCTTAGGTCAAGTGGAAGTGAGTGTGCTTCCTTCTTAAGGTTTGAGTTAAGACGTGTGGGTGTCTATTTATACAATGTCCGCACGCTGGTGTGTTTACATGAGAACAGGATCTGCTCTGGATGGTTTGGCTGAGAAGGGAGTGTTGTGTTGTGTTGAATGTTAGCCACATGCATGCTACACCAGCTACATGTGATCCTAAAGCAGAAAGGAATCAGGTTAAAATCTACAACTAGCTTTTTTTAAATCCCAGACTGGGACTGTTAGCTTGGATATACAGCATCCAGTGCTGAACATTAGGAAGAAACATCAGATGTTGGCTGCATGTTACATCACCTACATGTGTACATACTACATACATGTAATCATGTGCAGTCATCTTATTAGCGTGAATGGAAAGTTGGAAGCGGAATATAACAGTTCCTTTGTTTGAACATAATCCCAACTGATCTAAAATTTGTTGGCACGTCACTGACTGTGGAAAGGTACATGTACACGTATTGACTATTGGCCACATGTTGCATCAGCCACATAATGACACAGTCATGAATACAGAATAGGAACTCTGACGCAACCGGCTGTTTGTTTCTGAGCTGTTCTTCCTGCCCGCCACCGCTGGTGCACTTTTGCCGGTAGAGAACAAGGAGGAGAGACGAGTCTTTGGCCAAATGTTGCATCAGCCAGTCTTGTAAAAACTCAGCACGAATGCAAAATTATAGGAACCTGCAAAACTGTGTTATCAAAGTTTTATTTCAGACGGGTTCTCGGGGTCTGACACAGTTACTCAAAAGTTCCCTAAGGCTTGTGATTGGTTTGAACGAAGAGGAAAACGGTTGCTTCTTCCATATTGCATCAGCTCAATCCCAGTGTATTTTATTTAACACAGCATGAGTATAAAATATAAATCTGGATGTACATGACTATACTGGGTAGTACTACTCGTGCTACTTACATGTTCACTCAAAAGTTCAGACACCCTTTAGATAATGTAGGACTCAGAGAAAATATTTGTATGCTGAAAGTTTGGAACTGTACATACATGTATAGCAGTGTTGTTGTTTTAGTGTTTATTTCCTGGGTGCTTCTGGCATGTTTACTGGAGAGTTCATTGACCCTGTGATGGTTTGGATGGGAGGAAATGTCGGTTGGTCGTTGGCCGCCAGTTGCATCAGCTGCTCGAGTCATCAGGTTCTACCCCAAAGGCTGATGGGTAGTGCAGTTTGGCTTGTCTATCGTCCAATCAGGAGCCCGGTGGGAACTTCAGCTGCTGGTGTTCGGAACTGACAGCTCTGTTCACCGAACTTCGCCCCCTCCATAACGACATGTACCTGGGTCTCTTACAATCAGAGCTTGGTGCAACATCAGACAGTGTTGCAGAGGAGAATTTAAACGTGAAGAGGCTTTAGAAGTGTTTCCTAAAATAACTTCGCCAAATTTAATGCTAGGCTCATGTCTGTAGTACAAAAAAGTTGTTGATTTTCCTCAAAAAGCGTGTTAAAATGTGTATGTGAATGTCCAGAATTCTGAAAGTTTCCTTTTCTTGTCCTTAATTGAAATTCTCATCCTCTGTACGATTGTGTTTCAGGTTTGGTTGCTACGGAGAAGCATCAGATCACCATGACGATATCTAAGGTTGCGCAGGCGTTCGGAACGCTGCTGGTGGTTGCAGTGATGTCCCAGTACATGCTGACCATCTACTCATTTGGGGACAAACCTCAGCACAGGTGGGGCTCAGTGGTGGTAGTAGTAGTGGTAGTGGTAGTTGTGGCAGTAGTAGTAGTAGTAGTAGTGGTAATAGTAGTAGTAGTGGTGGTAGTAGTAGTAGTAGTGGTAGTAGTGGTAGTAGTTGTAATAGTGGTAGTAGTAGTAGTAGTAGTAGTTGTAATAGTGGTAGTAGTAGTAACAGTAGTAGTAGTAGTGATAGTAGTAGTAGTAGTAGTAGTAGTAGTGGTAGTAGTAGTAGTTGTAATAGTGGTAATAGCAGCAGCAGCAGTAGTAGAAGTAGTAGTAGTAGTATTAGTAGTTGTGGTAGTAGTAGTAGTAGTAGAAGTAGTATTAGTGGTAGATATTTTCCAGCTCAGCTTTATTTTCTTTCATCTAAGAACCAACTAATTAACTTGGTGTGGTCTAGGAAAGTACCATCAAGGAGGTTAAAAAAGTACCCCTACTAGGTACCTTGCAAACCAATTCCACCTGTGTCCATAGGGCCTAAGAAGTCTTCGTCTGTGTTCAGAAATTCTGTAGGACTTTCTGAAAACAAAGTCAACACACAACCAATCTCACCATTCAGAATGTCAGAAATGCTGATGAGAAAAACTTGGATGAAGTTCAAATATTTCGCCACATCACTTCCAAGTTCCAAAACATACAAAACTCAATCCTGCCGGCATTGTTTTGTCGGATCCCGACCTGGTGATGTTTACAACGTCTGCTTGTTGACATGTTTCCACCTACATCCTACTCAAGGTCGTTTACCTCCTACTCAAGGTCATTTGGCCTTTTACAAGAGAAAAACATGCGCAGGTTTTGTGAGGAGTTCCGTGTCAGGTTTCCCCGTATTGTTTGTGATGCTTTTAGGTTTGCGTAAACCTGGCAGCTGTGGCCTTGTACTGGAGGAACAAAACAAATTAAAGAGGAAAAGCCAGATTTTAGGTTTCGGACATTAAAAAGTTAAAGCACTTAAAAAGCAGAGCAGAAACTTTAGAAAAACATAAACAATTTGTAATGGCTGGTTGAGGAAGGTCTTTTTCCCTGCTGATTTCTAACAACAGCTCTGTTGACTTTGGAACCATTCCAAGGTTTGAATGTAGCTGAGGTTGAAAAGACAATTGTGATGGCCTCAACACAAATGTGGTCCTAGCAGAACTGTAGCTACAGATTACTCTCCAAGCAGAGGTTTGGGTTTTGGGCTTATTTTTGGCATGTTTTAAGGCTTTTTTATCGGGCTTTCTTTTTTCACTGAAATTTTGTTTCTGGGTTGCGTAGAAACAATGGATAAAAAAGCCTAAAAACACGCCAAAAATAAGCCCAAAACCCAAACCCCTGCTTGGAGAGTAGCAACAGATGTGCATGTATGTGCTGATACGGTAGCTACAGAAGTGCATGTACGATTGTTGTTTTTAGATACTTTTTTGTAATTGTAAATTTGTAACTGTAATATGTAATATGTTGTATGTTGTTGTTATTGTGACTATTAAGTATTGTATATATATGTATATGTGTGAATGCCAGGAAGACTAGCGGTGGACCCGGTCTGGGCCCACTGCTAATGGTAATTCAAATAAAGTTTCAAAGTTTCATGTATGTGCTGATACCAAGGCCCCCTGTAGGGACAGCTAAGTTAGGGGGCGGGTCACATTTCTGTTGGTCCAAAAAGGAGGCGGTCGTAAAGTTGCCATAGTTGTACCGGAACCCTGCTGAATAAGCCTTGCACGAGGGTTGCATCATACAGATGGAAACTTCAGCGGGGATTGGGAGTAATAACAACAACATTGTTACAAGGAGGGTTTAACTTTCGGACAAAATTGCATTAACATTCACGACTTTAAATGTCAGGTTTGGATCTAATTTGCAGCTGATCTGGCATTTTTGGAAATAGAACTCATGTCAGCGAGAAGTGAGCAGTCAAATTTCTGCTGACCCAAACTTGAACCTGACCCCGTACTTTACGAGTGTGGTTCAGACAGCGGTCAAGGGGAGATGGGAGGAGTTTCCATGGGAGGGAAGGTACGGGCTGGCTGGGGGATTTTTTTATAGAGATTTTAGAGCCTGTTTTCTGATGAGAAAAGTGCCAGTTGACAGGCACTGCAGGGAAAGTCTTTTGAGCCTATTGTCATGTCTTTAACTTAGGCACGTTGGAAAACCTGGTAGGCACGTTGGAAAACCTGGTTGCTACTCAGACATACTATTATATCTGCCTTACATTCTCCGGACTCGGAGTAAATACGGATAAATTGACTACTAAAATTTCCAGTCTTTTAGCTATTTACAGCAGAACTAATTAAAAACGTCCCGTGTTGCCCCGCAGATTCCTGCCTCGGCACGTTACGAAGAATTCTTCCAGGTGATGTTCTGTCTCCCCTGTAACACCTGGTCACCTGTCTCCAACTATATATATACATATATATATATATACATATGTATGTACTCTTAGCTATGTACAGCAGAACTAATCAGAAACGTCCCGTGTTCCCCGCAGATTCCTGCCTCGCCACATTACGAAGAAGACGATCCGCGGGCAGACGTACCACGTGCACGAGGTGGACCCGATGTCGCCCAGCCTGCGGGAGAAGTACCAGCATCGCCGCGTCCTCTCCGTCTCCAACAGCGGCGCGCACCTGCGGGCGCAGAAGGAGATGCTCGACTATCACCGCGGGCGCTGGACGCCGTCGGCCCTGCCGCACGAGGCCCTGGTCGCTCCGCTCAGCGGGCACGGACGGGCGCTCACCTGTAACACCTGCGCACTTGTCTCCAACTCAGGTGAGAATTCTGCCAGGTGATGTTCTATCTCACCTGTCTCCAACTATATGTATGTGCATTGTATTTATTGAAGCTGATGGGAGGGAAACCAAGACCATCGTGTTTCAATCATGGTACACGTACCATGGAAAAATGATTAGTACCTTTCCCCAAATACCGGTACATGGTACATGTACCATGGAAAAATGCTTTAAGTACCATCCCAAATACATGGTGCACGTACCAGAGAAAATATAAAGCTTGTCCTTCCATCTAAAAACACTGTGTTGTCAGTCTAGCCAACTAACCCCCTGATGTCAGTCCAGCCAGTTAACCCCCTGATAATCACATAAATTCACTTATTCCCGTGGAGAGGGGAACTGCCACATGATCCAGTGTGCACAAACAGGAAGGCTGTAATCATATTTACTCGGTTGTTGGAGGAAAGTCGTTGGAGGAAAGTCGGGTCTCAAGTTGTTCCTGACGTCAGAACCGCTGGCCTGACGTCAGACTGGTGAGAACGGCACCGGGGAGCTAATCTCGTTTTCCCGGCGACGTCAGGAGGAATTTCTCCCGGATAAACACATGGAGGACCGTTCCACTGCAAGATTAGTGGTGGACAGAACTGTTTGAATGAAGTACCCATTTGTTACTCTCCAAGCAGAGGTTGGTGGGGAAAGATCGTTACCTTTTTATATGTCCCGTTTTTTGGTGGGGATAGCGACAGAAAAAAACGGGACACATAAAAAGGTAACGATCTTTCCCCACCAACCTCTGCTTGGAGAGTACCCATCTGTAATTTTCAACCTTACAGGAAAAAAAGTGGTTAAGGTTCGACTTTGCAAATCAAAAGGATTCAGGGCAGGTATCACAAGTCACATCTTGTGGGAAACAAAGGAAGTGATTGTATTTCGAGCCTTGATTTGGTAACTGACTTGCGCAGGTGTTTCTGCTTAGTTCTGTCAGGAAGGAAGTCTGAAATGGTTTCACGTTCAGGGAAGCTGCCTTGTTGACAGCAACACAGCTGGACTGGGTTCTAATCCCAGATTTGGGAACGAAACCCTTAACTCCGGGTCCTCCGGTCACGAACGGAATCCTGGCTGGAATTCCGCTTCTTCTGATTTCCCCAGGCACTTTGGGTCACGCCAGGTCGCAGTCTTACTGCAAAATAAGCACAGGTGTTCGTCTTGGAGACTGTTTTGCCAAAGATTTTGTTGTACCTAAACTGAACTGTGCACAAGTCAGGATAAGGACAAGGAGAGCTTCAGTAACTGAGAAAAAAAAAATTGGTGTCAATGTAAGAATGTTTTTTGATCAATGACATGTGACAGAACGATGTGTTCCTGTGTTTCCCAGGTCAGCTGCTAGGTGGCGCTAGGGGGAGCGACATTGACGCTGCGGACTGCGTGTTTCGCTTGAACGCCGCCCCGACGGCCGGGTTCGAACGCGACGTTGGGAAGAGAACAACAGCGAGGATCGTTTCTCACAAAAGGTACAACAAAAATTTACTTCCTTGGTTTCTCGCTTTGTTTTTATCTCCATGAAAAATGGAGATATTGTTTTGGGTCTGTCTGTCTGTGTGTGTGTCTGTGTGTGTGTCTGTCACCAATCATTGATAGAAAGGTAGTTTTGAAACAATTATATAAATGTTAGAAATTTGGACCTCATTTGCATAATTAATCTGAAACTTCTATGATTCCTTAGTGGTAAATGATGGAAATTTCATACTTGTGACATATGTAAGTTAGTTAAAAGTTTACAACACCATGCATATATTATGTTAATGTAGAGGTCATTTGCATAATTTATGATAACATGTTGAAAAGAAACATTGCCAAAGGATTGGACTTTCACATCAAATATACGTTATTTGTGTTGAGGAAACCATATTTCATGGAGATATGAGGTCTCCGAATTCTTGTTAGTTAAAGTGTTAAAGGACCAATCCACATTAGATGTGCTTGAAAAGCTTCATGGTAACTTGTAGATGATAAACAGCAGTTTTCAAAAACAACTCCAACAGTCCATACTCAGTCATCAAATATGTCTGATACGGACGGCTCCTTTGCCTTACTGTGTCGAGAAAAATTCAGTCCTGCAGGTTTTTAATCCCTTGCCTTTTCTGCAGGATTTTGTGTTTGTACACAAACACTCACTCACTGCACGGCTTTACGTCCATAAAATAGAAGTCAAAAAAGAATTCAAACCCAGTAGTTTTTAGGAGTTACAGTAGTTGTTTTATTTCTTGTCTAGGTTTGTATTACTTGCTTGTATTTATATCAAATGTCCCTTTGTATTTGCAATTAGCCCTCTGGCATGAATTTGCAATAAACAATTTATTTGTGCACCCTAAAATCACACGTTTGTGATGAAGTTGTTTTTCCTTTTCGTCCTCCAGTTTGACCAACCTGTTCCTGAACTCCACCGCGGTTCTGGGCGGGGGGAGCGACACAAGCGGCGTGTTCGTCCATGGGCCGCAGTACGCCTTCGGGAACGCTCGCACGGCCAAGCTGCTGCGCACGCTCGGAGAGAAGTTCAGCAACGTCGACTTCTACCGTTTCACGCAGACGGCGGAGGCTCAGGCCGACGCAGAGTTCGAGAAGCAGACACAGAAGCCCAGGTGAGAACTCAGAGTTTACCTGATTGTTTTTGCAAATCTTCAAGCAGAATCTGATCTTTTGGTCAATGTAGTATCAAGACAGTATCAAATTGGCAAGATAGCATCCAAAAAAAAGATACAAAAAAGAAAGCCAGATAAAAATGCCTAAAAAGATGTCAAATATAACCCAAAGCCTAAACCTAAACCTCTGCATGGAGAGTATATTTTTTTACTTTACCCCAACAGAGGGATGTCTGTCTGTGGTTCCCAATATACACAATGCAAACGGTGGCAAAGCATTATGGGTATGGGGGTGAAGTCTGCCGCCTCAGTCTGCCTTGTCTGAGTCCAAGTTAACTGTGAATCTGTCCATGTCTAACGTCCTGCCCCCGACCTGTCCCCCCCCCCAGGAGTAAGTCTGGAGTGGAACTGTCCACCGGCTGGTTCGCCCTGACGCTCATGATGGACAGCTGTCAACACATCCAGGTGTTCGGCATGGTTCCGCACAACTACTGCAGGTAAACAAACAAACAAACAAACAAACAAACAACATTCCTGTTCCTTAATTCCCTCTATCCTACGGCATGGTTCCGCACAACTACTGCAGGTAAACAAACAAACAAACAAACATTCCTGTTCCCTCCCTCAATCCTACGCATGGTCCCACACAACTACTACAAGTAACAACAACTTTTCCATTCCCTGTTCCTTCCTTCTATCCTTCCTTCCTTCACTTTCTTTCACTTTCATTGCTTCCTTATTCTCGTCCCTTTCTTTGTTTCTTTCTTTATCTTCCTTCTCCTTTGCTTCTTTTTCTTCTCATCCTTTTTTCTTTGCAATATCTTTCCTCTTCATTTTCTTTCTTCCTAGTTGCTTTGTCATGAGATTTCCTTTGTTGTCTGTACCCCTGATTTTTACCTCAGACTGACAACTCTTGTCTCCTCTGCAGACTGTACCCAGACAGCCAGGTGCCATACCAGTACTGGACAGCAGGGGGCGTGAGTGAGTGTGCGATGTATGAGTACCACGAGGATGCCAGCAGCCAGGGGCAGAGGCTGCTGACGGAGCGGAGAATATTCCGCTCCTGGGCCGCCACACACAACATTACCTTCTACCAGCCCGCATGGGTGTAGGGGGGGTTCAGTCGACATGGGGAGGGGCGGGAAACAAGGGGAGATTCATTAGTGTTAGGGGAAGGGCTGAAAATGTGTCAATCACTGAGCGGAGAATATTCCGCTCCTGGGCCGCCACACACAACATTACCTTCTACCAGCCCGCATGGGTGTAGGGGGGGGTTCAGTCGACAAGGGGAGGGGCGGGAAACAAGGGGAGATTCATTAGTGTTAGGGGGAAGGGCCGAAAATGTGTCAATCATGGACAGCTGCTCTTTTTCCCCCTGATGGACAGAGAATACCTGTTTCACACCTGTGGAGGCGTATGTTCGTCCGTTGGTGCGTTCAGGGCAGTTTGTTTCGTAAAAGTTTGAGGGCTTACTGCCCAGAGCTGGACACAAACAGTGCAAGCTTCGCTCTAAACTCAGGACACCGTCGTAGGGGTAGCCAGTCTGCTGCATGTAGTGTACCCCCTCCCAGCAATAGACCCCCCTATAGCTGTAGACCCCCCCTGTAGCAGTAGACCCCCCTATAGCAGTAGACCCCTTACTAAAGTAGACCCCCCCTGAAGTAAACCATCCTGCTACAAGAGTACACCCCAATTTAGACCCCTTTTCCACAGACGGGAAAACTACATGTCGAACCCCAGAACCCTACAAAGCGCCATGCTGAAGTTCAAAGTCAACCCAAGATATAGCAACATAGAAATGCAATGTTTGTTATTAAAGTGGCATTTTACACGTCTTAAAGCCGCTAAGAGTCTTACAGCCGCTAAGACATAGTCTTACAGCCGCTAAGACATAAGCTGTCCAGGCTGCTTCACTACCTCTTAAGCAAGTTTAAGCAGATAATAATGCAATTTGAAGAAGACTTAAATTTGTTTCTAAGTATTTAGAAAAAAATGTATATTTGTGCATATGATGTGGACTGTTCCATCTAGTTTTCTATCGGGGGTGGCAGGGGGTAATCCCACAATTACTAAATTGATTGGATGGAATTTTTATCTCCAGTCACCCCCTGGAAGCTTGGTGGAACAGTCTAGAAGTTAAGGAGCTGAGGGGGTTTCTTTAAGGAACCCCTAGTAGTTCTTAAGGTGTTATAAGGAGCTGTTGTTGTTTACATGTAAATATTTACGTGTTTAGAGAGACAATCTGTGTTGTTCTGTTACTATAGCAACTGCTGTCACTTTTGTTGGTTACTCGGATTTCTGGCACCAACCAACCAACCAACAAACTCTTGTGTGAATTATTCGTCCTTTGACCTTGTTTCTGCTGTAATGACCTTGGCAGCTTTGGTTTCGGGAACAAGTCGATGTGATATTCTTAAACTTTTCTGAAGTCAGTGTTAGCCTTAAGACTTGTGTTTGAGTACGAATGTGTTCAGCCCTCTGATTGGTTGCAATCTTTCAGCATCCAGGTTATAACAAGCCTTTTCATTGGCTGTCAGCAGTGCATTTGATGTACATTTGTTTGAATTTTCTGTTCCGTAAAGTTTGGAGAATAGAATTGCATGTATCAGTGGGACTGAAATGTTGCAAAACCTTTGGAAAGTTTGTAGCAAAGTCTAGAAAATGTATCAAATTCCCTACCAATAGGGCTATCTTTTTGGTCTGCTCCAAAGCAAGTCAGAAAAACGACCAGTTCTTGAAGGACCAGATTTAAGTGACCAATTTGTGCTGTTTGTAGGAACAATGTTTACATCGTGCCATCTTATTTCTTTATGTGTTCTTTTGTGTTCAATGTTTTCTTTAAGCCAAAAAGAGTTGTTCATGTTTTTCCGACTTGCTGTTTTCTTTTCCATTTGGAAGTTTAAGAAAACTTCTCCATGTTAATATATAAAGTGTTTCTTTGTTATTTATTGATAAGTTATATGGAGTATTTGACTTGTTGTACATAGAAGCAGTATTGTGTTACAGTTTAAGTTATTTATTTATAACAATTCATGACTCTTCTGTGACATTATCTACTTTGCAAAGACTCTCATTTTCTCGTGCTTGTTTGACACTTAGAAAAGCTTCTGCTTTCTGGTTATTCTGTTGATTCCAGTTTATTCTGTAAATATAGTCAGAAATAGTCAAATGTGATCAAATCAAGTTTTTAGTTCTTGTGTCAAAGTCTAAGACTGAAAATAAGAGGCAGGTGAAGAAATTGTCTCGTCACAGACAATGAAAACTACTTGGTTCAGCCCTTCAGAGCGTAAAATTTGAGCAGGCACCTGTGTGTTTTTGTGGTTCAAAACGTGAAATTATTTTTGGGAGAATGATGTCCTTTAAGGAAGGCTGAGCCTTAAGATGTTTACTGGAAAGCAGACCTTACTTCCTTGAAAGCAGAAGTTCCTTAAGTGTATGTGACGTCTTCAGTGTGACCTAAGGAACCTGACAGGTGTTCTGTTCTGTACAAAGTGGCATTTTCAGGAGTAATAAATCTATCTGCAACCCTTACATGCTTGAGTCGTTGTTTGTGGTTCTTGGTTTGTGTAAGGAAGGTCAGCTAAGGACACCTGAGGACTGTTTTAAGAGTCGGGAAGTCGACTTTAGGCCGCATTAATTTATTTCCGACATTTTAATATAAAGATTCAGCAAGAGGTCAAGATGAAAATAGAGGGCTGGGAGGAGGAAAACTTAAATTTGGCTATATTCACTGCCCCAAACTGTGGGTACCAATGTACAGACTTTCCCCTCAGACTCTGTTTTCATGTTGATTTTTGTTATTTGTTAAGTCTGAACAACGAATTGCATTGGTACAGCCCTAGGAAGTTGACTTAAACTTGGGTTTTTCATTCATGTTTTCCATGTCACTTAGAGATTTACATGTAATGCCATGAAAAATATAAAGTCTCCACATTTCTTATATCAATGCTGAGTGATTCTGCAACAGAATTCAGACAAAACACGAGAATCTTGCATTCGTCTACATTTACATATAAAGTCTCTTTTTTTTAACGATCAAATAATCTCATTACTTGTATTAAAATCTCACTTTTATGACTAATTTCCACGTTTTGATGCAACATTTGATTACTGCTGTTTGAGAAGAATTAAGTGACTTGTTCACCTAGCTGGTTTACAGTATTTACATTGTACAAGAGGTTGTTAGAAAATCTGAAGCCGGCATCACAATTCTGTCTTGTCTTGTGGAGAAGGTACGGAGTTAGGGGGTGCCGTGGGGTTTTCAATGTTACTGGTTTCTTTTTTATCCACAGGCACGGGGGGCTGTATGGGGTCTTTGGTGTTCCTGGTGTCATCCTTCGCTTTCCACTCCTGTTCACACCTTTCTGACCATTCCAGGAAGCCACCGGGGTAGTGCTTCACTCTGTAAACATAAACATAAACATAAACATCAGCTGGGTCCATTCCAGGAAGCCGCCAGGGTAGTGCTTCACTCTGTAAACATAAACATAAACATAAACACAAACATCAGCTGGGACCATTCCTGGAACCCACCAGGGTAGTGCTTCACTCTGTAAACATAAACATAAACATAAACATAAACACAAACATCAGCTGGGACCATTCCTGGAACCCACCAGGGTAGTGCTTCACTCTGTAAACATAAACATAAACATAAACATCAGCCTTAACCATTCCAGGAAGCCACCGGGGTAGTGCTTCACTCTGTAAACATTAACATAAACATAAACACTTGCTGTATTGTGTTGTAGGGACTCCAGGAAGAATAGTCTTTTAACTCTAAATTCTAGTCTAATGGAGATTCAAATAAAAGAAACAAACAAACATAAACATAAACATCAGCTGGGACCATTCCAGGATTCCACCATGGTACATGTAGTGCTTCACTTTGTAAACATAAACACAAACACAAGCCTTACTTGTGATATCCGAGCTTGCGGAGTTGCTCCAAGGCGTCAAAGCTGCGCACGCCGGCCAGACAGCTGGTCACGATGTTGTCGTCATCCATCCTGGGCTTCTTGCAGCTGTACTTCTGCTGAAACTCGCTAGGGGGCAGCAGAAACGCGTCCCCGACCTCTCCAACTGTAGAATAGGAGTCACATATCACATGACTGTAACACTTTTCAAGTTGCAGTTGCCAAAGTCCTGGAATCTCTGAATGTTCTGCAGTGAAAAAATGTCCATTTGCGTTCCAAGAGGAATGAAAACCACGGCCGACACAGACGGAGATGCACACTTGTCCAGGCTGCTAAAGTCAGGAGAAGCTAGACTGATGCTCGGGCAGAAGGAAAGCAGATCCGCAGATAAGAATTTTGCAACTCAGAAATAAATGGGTTTACAGATGTGTCCTGGAGGCCATACCTAGGTGTGTAGCGTATAGATCCGTAACGTTACTTACGTGATATGTTTACTTACGCAGTATGTTTGTTTACTTACGCAGTATGTTTGTTTACTTACGGGGAATGTTTGTTTACTTACGGGGAATGTTTGTTTACTTACGGGGAATGTTTGTTTACTTACGGGGACTGTTTGTTTACTTACGGGGAATGTTTGTTTACTTACGGGGAATGTTTGTTTACTTACGGGGAATGTTTGTTTGTTTACTTACGGGGACTGTTTGTTTACTTACGGGGAATGTTTGTTTGTTTACTTACACGGAATGTTTGTTTGCTTACTTACACGGAATGTTTGTTTACTTACGGGGAATGTTTGTTTGTTTACTTACAGGGAATGTTTGTTTGTTTACTTACGCTGCATGTTTGTTTGTTTACTTACGCTGCATGTTTGTTTGTTTGTTTACTTACGGGGAATGTTGACGGCGCCGGGAATCTCTCCGTCCTCCACCAGCTCGATCGGCTCCCTCACGTCGAACAGACGGACGGTCCCGCGGTCCAGCCTCGCTTTCAGCTCCTCGTACGGCATGTCCGTGTCCTGCCACGCCTCCTCCCCGGGGTGGGGAGACTCCCCTGGGTGGGGGGCGTCCCCTGGGTGGGGTTTATTTATTCCGACATATAACACAACACTAAATGCAGCAATAAATGATAACATACACAATGATACAGTAAATATTGTGTGGGGTACGAAACTTCCTCCCCTGGGTGTGGGTCCCCCCCAGGGTGGGTTTCAAAACTGTGTAAGCTGTTAGCCAAGGCAACAGGGCCGATGCTGCAAAAGTTCTTGAAATGTTTGCAGTTGTTTTATTTTCATGGTTTTTGAAATAACTCTCCACTCAGCAAATGCATGACAATTTTATCTGGAAAAAAACTCACCCGATGAGGGTCTGTGGTGAAGGACGGCAAGGAACAACAAACAACACAGCAGGTGTGGCCGCATGGTTGCCATCGAAACAAGGCCTGTAAATAAACAAACAACGCCTGTAAATAAATAAACAACACAGCAGGTGTGGCCACATCTCCCATGGAAACTACACCTGTAAATAAACAAACAACACTTGTAAACAACAGACAGCACAGCAGGTGTGGCCACATGGTTGCCATGGAAACAAGGCATGTAGATAAACAACACATGTAAATAAACAAACAACACATGCAAGTAAACAAGGTAACCTTTAAGCACCTGTGGACAGGTGTGTGCAGGTAATCTCCAAGCAGATGTGAGGCTTATTTTGCACGGTTTTCGGCGTTCTGTCGGTCTTTCCGTGGTGTTTTGCTGCGGTCAGACGAACACAGTGAAAACGTCCCTCACCAGAATAACCTACAAATCGCCACGTGCGAAACCAGGCAGAATCACACATCTGCTTCAATGGAGGGCTGAGTACAGGGAACTACAGGTGTGTTCCCTCACCTGTGACAGGTATTCTCTCACCTGTAACGGCTTGTCTACGCGAGGAGAGGGCCCCAAAAGCGGGCAGAGGCAGCCGCTCGGCTCGGACCAGGCCTGGCTCGGACCAACCCGGAAGGTACAGCTGCCAGTTCACACTTCACCTTTGACTTTTCTACACGTGTAACTGCTTTCCTGCAGTTGTGCCTAATTCCGATAGAGGGCGCCAGTTCCAGGTCAATGTATTATTTTTTCTAGGGGACCCATATTTCAAGCAAGGAGGTTTTGTTTCAAGTTACTGTCCAAATATTGAGATACAGCTACGAGAGTGAGTGAGTGAGTGAGTGAGTGAGTGAGTGAGTGAGTGAGTGAGTGAGTGACGATGGGACAACGCCCCCTCCCCGCCCCCAATTGTACTGCAGCAAGTGTTTTGTACTTCAGTACTGCCCAGAAGCCTCTCAGCACAGGAACTTGTGCCACAGGCTGTGCAAAAGTCGATGAAAATGATGATTTTCTTGCAATATTTGGCATTTAGGCAAACATTGAGTTCATCTCAACATTTCATGATCCGTGTTGTTATTTGGTTTTATTTACATACTGTACTACATGTAACGTTAGTTGATGTACTGCAAGTGACCATACGGAGGGTTCAGCGCTTTTATGGCCTCAGTAAAGTTTAGAAAAACATCTACAAACTTTCGTTCTCCAAACAGTTCGTGTGGACGGGAAAATCCCCTGCCAAAGTTTATTAGATATTCCATAACCAAATCTCCTCCCAGCATGGGACTTTATCATCAGAACATACTGATGCTTCACGTAGGAATGAATGAGCCTTTCCTTATGGTAGACTTACCCCCTCGAATCTCTGGTGCGTTTAGCTATAATACTAGACCAAACCAGTAGCTGAGTAGGTGTGTGTGTGTGCTGCATTTAATTTTTGTTAGAGAAAAGCAGGGAACCTATAGCTATTGTAACGTCCCTAAGTCGTGGGGAAAGTTAATTTAATATCGCGTAATCCAGCGAGCTGGGAAAAGTTTGTGTGCAGCGTAGCAGGTTTTCTCCTGACTCCGTAGCCCCACCCCCGTAGTTAGCCTTGTCGGACCTCCAGTAGAGTCAGTACTCACCAAGTTCGCTGCCGCTGCGGAAAGTTGTAGCGGAAAGTCGGAGCTGTGGGAGGAAAAACTGCCGCCCTCCCTCCACCCTGAGGTTCAACGTGGCACTCTTGCACGGACGGCCGCGAGCGGGGTAAAGTCCAGCCAGGAGGGCCTCAAGCAAACAGGCCTGGGCTCCAAGCAGATGTGGGGAGCCGCAAAGAAACAAGCCTAGGCTCCAAGCAGATGTGGGGAGCCGCAAACAAACAGTAAAGGCTCGGCTCCAAGCAGATGTGGGGAGCCAGCAAACAAACAATAAAGCCCCGGCTCCAAGCAGATGTGGGGAGCCAGCAAATAAACAATAAAGGCTCAATTTGTGATAATGGTAGAGGACATGGTACTAAATTATTACACCTGCACACACCTGTACATCCACAATATGTCTCACTAACATAGCAACAGTGAAAAGTACACATCCCCTGCACACCTGGCGGAGACACCTGACTTCTACCCGCGGCAGGTGGACTGACTCAGGTGAGAGCAGAACTTGCCGCAGGTGCGCCTGAGCGCGGGGCATGTCGGGAGTGAAGATGGCGGCGGGCTCGCAGCGTGTTTTTGTTTCCTGCTGGATTTTAAACCTTTAGAGGGACCGAAGTGATCGCTGATGGCGGAGAAACAGGTAAGGCTCGGGCAGGGGAGCTGGGAGAGGCGGGGAAGTCCGTCCAGGGCGTGTGGGGGGGAGTGTGGCACGTGTTTTGGTGGTGATGTTTTGCTGAGCACCCTAAAATTATTATGTCCACGCTAATCATTAACAATACCGTCAAGTTTATGTGTTTGTTTACGAGGAGTGTTTACGAGCAGGTTTAAAAACTCAACAGTCTGGACGAGCGCAGATATTCCTGCGCTAGTAACGTTACTGTTGTAATGCTCCTGTACAACACGTGGGGGAAATTCTGCCCATAATGTTTTGCTATGCTTGACTGTTGACCGTGTACAGTGAGTGTTCTGTACACATGGATGACTGCGCTTGAATTATTACAGTCGTCCGGAGGAACTAGACTCAAGTGAGCGCAACTGGCACTAAAAACAGACAGGATAATATCGGATTTACAAGGGAGGAAAAACGTGGAAAAGTCTACAAAGACAATAAATAGATTATTTTGTTAATGACTTTAAGCTCTAACTTCAGCCGCGAACTATTCAATAAGCCTTAGTAGGCCAGACCCCACCTTAAAGTTAAATGTTCTTTGTTGAGCCTTTTAAGGTTGAGTTCACAAATTATCAAAAGAATTCAAAACACGCAGCTTTTCTTGGGTCTTTTTTCCTTACGCTGCCTTGACATTTTCCATTGCAGTTAAAGTCTTGGGAAGTTTCTCAAGCACACCTTAAGGTGAGTGAAAATTGCCACATTTTGCCTGAAAGTGAAACCACATGGCAATTACAAAGAAAACGCTGCGTCCTGTTTGGGTAGTGGTTTCTCTATTGTTCTGCGATCGTGTCCCCGCTAGAAGGCATTTGTCCCGTGTCAATGGTACTTCAGTAACCTTCTTACACCTTTTAAGGACCCTGTTTTAGGTTTGTAAGACGTTCACAAAATATCCTTAAGGTTGAGTTGAACTTCAAAAATTATCCTTAAAGTTGAGTTCACAAATTATCCTTAAGGTTGAGTTCACAAATTATCCTTAAGGTTGAGTTTACAAATTATCCTATGGTGAGTGAGTGTGTGAGTTGAACAAAGATCCCAAAGACTGGTGTGCTGACATGCTTGGGGCTAACTTGTCCCTGTGACATTTTTCTTTGGTCCCCTCCCCAAGATTGGCGGGTATTGGATCTTGGGGAGCGGACCAAAGCTAACAAGACTGGACACTAGGCTAGTCCTGACCCTGGAAGGTTGTGGCTCCGTAGTCAGGGCGTCTCCTGGCTGCAAACGTTAGTAACGCCTTCACAACAAATTATGCACTTTTCATTACTTTATTCGTAGCCCTGACACTAAAATTAGACTGATGAAATAAGAACGATTTTTCAGGTATGCGAACTTGAATGTTGCAGGGTCACCAGGTGAATTGTTGATTGTTGTGTACTACAGTTGCCAGGTGACGTACGCAGGTGTATCTGTCCTCATGAATTATTCAGGTATACTACAGGTGTAACAATGGAGGTCATTAGGGGTCAGTCAGGAAGTGAACAGCCCCTACAGTTACGTCGGTTTACGTCATGTTACCTGCGATGCTGCACGTTAGTCATCAGAAATTTTACCGTCCTGCAGTTAAAAGTAGGGAAATATTTCTGTTGTACCATTATATTTTTATCTATGGTAAATCCCAAATCTATTTGTTTCATCTTAGTGATAGTCCTGAGCATTGATGCTGCACGTCGGTGATCCTGTGAGCTACATGTATATACAATGTTAATGTTGACTGATTTGAATGGTTGTCTATGTACAACAAGAAGTAATTCAGCCTGTGGCTGCATGCAAATTCTTGTTTTTATGAATAAAACCAGTTAAAAAAAATAATAACAAGGCGATGATATCAGAATTCAAGGTTAGTAACTCAAGCATTCTCACTCAAATAACGCCTATGTTGTTATCATACGTTTATCACATTGATAATGCACCATTTATAATTATACATGATGTGAACTTAAAATGTTGAAAAATATGATCTCATCAGCACTACTTAAGTATGTTCTACTGGACTGACATGATGCAGGCATTTTTCTTGCTGTACTGTGTTTCACCTGAAGCCCTCAAAACTCTCATCCCTTACTAATAGTATTACTGTACTATACGTACATGTAGTCTTAGTCAACAGTGTACAATAAGTGCTGGTAACACAATGGTCCATGGAATATTATGTTTGAATCCCAGAGCTTAGTTAATGTTATTGTGGACTGTATACTGTATATGTAAATACGTGTACATACGCAATGCAATGTTGTGCTTTTCTAAAGTTTGATCTAAATGTGTCTGCACTAGAACTGAATTGAGGGACAAATTAATTACAGTGTGTGGTGTGACGATACCTAGTCTAGTATCTGATGTTTCTGAGAGTGTTAAGGTGCTGAGTGTTTACATGAGCAGGTGTTTGTGTAGGTGTGTTACTGCAGCTGGATCTGTCAGGTGGATATTAGGCAGTTGTTTGTGCAGGTGTTTGTGTAGGTGTGTAACTGCAGCTGGATCTGTCAGGTGGTTATTAGGCAGGTGTTTGTGTAGGTGTTTGTGTAAGTGTGTAACTGCAGCTGGATCTGTCAGGTGGTTATTAGGCAGGTGTTTGTGTAGGTGTTTGTGTAGGTGTGTTACTGCAGCTGGATCTGTCAGGTGGATATTAGGCAGTTGTTTGTGCAGGTGTTTGTGTAAGTGTGTAACTGCAGCTGGATCTGTCAGGTGGATATTAGGCAGGTGTTTGTGCAGGTGTTTGTGTAAGTGTGTAACTGCAGCTGGATCTGTCAGGTGGATATTAGGCAGGTGTTTGTGCAGGTGTTTGTGTAGGTGTGTAACTGCAGCTGGATCTGTCAGGTGGATATTAGGCAGGTGTTTGTGTAGGTGTTTGTGTAGGTGTGTAACTGCAGCTGGATCTGTCAGGTGGATACTAGGCAGGTGTTTGTGTAGGTGTTTGTGTAAGTGTGTAACTGCAGCTGGATCTGTCAGGTGGATACTAGGCAGGTGTTTGTGTAGGTGTTTGTGTAAGTGTGTAACTGCAGCTGGATCTGTCAGGTGGATATTAGGCAGTTGTTTGTGCAGGTGTTTGTGTAGGTGTGTAACTGCAGCTGGATCTGTCAGGTGGATATTAGGCAGTTGTTTGTGCAGGTGTTTGTGTAAGTGTGTAACTGCAGCTCAGGATCTGTCAGGTGGATAGCGAAAGGCAGCGAGTTGTTTGTACAGCAGCAGCAGGGCTTTGTTTGTTGAGCTCACACCTGGCTGATCATGAAGTGGTTTGTAATGTGAAACCTCCAGCTGAATCAGGCCAGTTTATCAGTTTGTTTCACAGTCACAACAGGTTAACATGAGGGTCGGGAGGAAAACTTGAACTTGAACTGTGTTCACTTGCTGAAACTGTGCTGCACTTTTACTTCGGGCAATCTATTTTTCCATTGGTTTTCTAAGTCAAGTCAGTTTTTCTAAATGTGAGAAAATGAAATTTGTTTGACCAGTCAAGGAAAAAATTCAGCCAAATAAATTTCAATGAATGGAAATGAAATACACAAAACATTGTATTAATTATATTTCTGAATTTATAAGAAATTAACTGCTCTTCTCCAATTTGAATTAGGAAACTAAGAAACAAATCTAAGACTTACTTTGGCCTATGAAAGAATTGACTTTGTCTTTTACTTTACCCCAAAGATACTAAGGGTTGCAGTGACATTTTGGAATGTCTGTGTGTGTGTGTGTGTGTGTGTGTCTGTGTGTGTGTGTGTCTGTGTGTGTGTGTCTGTGCTTTCATGTGTCAGTTTTCTGACCTTCTCCCAAAGCAACATGGGTAAGGGGCAAAGTCTGCCATCTCTGATTGCCTTGTTTCCTTGTTGCAGAGATGGCGCTACGCAGGACACTGAAACTGTAGCTCAGAACAGACAGCCATGGAGCAAGGGGATGGGAAGGAGCCCCCCCTGGTGGGGTATGCGGGTACTGCAGGGAAGTGGAGCATGACGCCGATAGAGCGACGGGAGAGCGGGGACGGGTCACGTGACCGGACCGGCCGCGCCGCGCCGCAGGAGGTGGAGATGGGCGCTGTCGGGGACTCCGACAGGAGAGATCGCAGCCACAAGTCTTCAAAACGACGGAAAAAGAAGAAGAAACACGCTAATAAGGAAAACAACGGAGAAGTGAACCCTGCTTACGAGAATGGCGAGAACAGAAACTCAGAACTTCCTGACGACGTGGACCCGCTACGGAACCACAGAACTCCACACACCCTTCCACCCATCCAGACGACCCACACTGGGCCGTCACCTAGGCAACAGTTGCCAAGGAAACAGGATGCGCACGAGGACGTTATCGTGCCGATCGATGTTGAAGAGTTGCAGAGAAGGTGTGACGTGGTGGACGCGGGAGGGGGGCAGAACGCGGGAGGGGGGCGGAGCTCGAGGTGGGACCTGGGATCCCTGGGAAGTCTGCTGAGGCTGGGCAGAGGGGAGGAATGCACCTCTGGTACACACCTGGATAAGGTAACTATCACAACACACCTGCACACACCTGTACAACCTTTACTCACCTACACACACCTGGATAAGGTAACTGTCTCAGAACATACCTGCACACACCTGCACACCCTTTACACACCTACACACACATAACCACCTGTACACACCTGTGCAACCTGTACAACATTTACACACCTACACACACCTGTAACCACCTGCATACACCTGACTGTACACACCTATGCACACCTGCAGACACCTTTAAACATCTGTACACACCTGCATACACCTGCACACATCTATACACACCTGCACACACCTGTACACACCTATTCACACCTGCAGACACCTTTACACATCTGTACACACCTGCACACACCTGCACACATCTGAACACACCTGCACACACCTGTACTCAAACATAAATGTCATCCTTTATGCTGATTGCTTGTCTTTAGTAATTTGATGTGTTCCATGACATGACATTAGTGCCCAACAGCAGATCCTAATTTGGGCTGATCAATAATAGATCAGACTAATTAAGGGTCATGAATAAAAATCTGTGATCCAAGTCAGATCTGCGGGATTCTGTGATCCAGCACCGAGTTCTGCCTTAAGATTCCAGGTGAGATTTTCAGTTCGTAGGTTGAACAGAGTCTTGACAACATGGATGGTTTGGAATGTTTGCGCACTTTTAGTCAGGTGTGATTTGACAGGTGAAGGCTGACAGTTCAGGTAAGGAACGTCTCAGACCCACGGAAGGTGCCACAACCACCTGCCAGCCAGCCTGCCTAGTCCCTAAATAGGACACCGTGTAGCGTGTTCTCCTTACAACTGGCTCTTGTTGGGATGCTGGGGGTCAGACTCCTGACTTCTAAGTTCTAACTAAGGCCCTTTTGTGATGTTTGCTTGTCTATAACCACCAGCCGTAATATATATACCAGACTAACTGCGCTGGCTATAATAGGGAGAATATTTGCCAGGGGAGTTTGGCCACCTTGGGGTTTGACTGGCCGCGCTGTTAACTAACCCTCCCGCGGACTGACTCTACTGGCCAGCTATTCCCTTCTTTTGCCAAATTCTACAATCCGTACCCCCGTAGGAAGGCCTGGTGGAGGCTAAATATATATAGGATACTGTGGCTTGTGGCACTCCAGTTGGTTGGGTGACAAGACCTGGAATCAAACTCCCAGAGTTGTGTCCAGAGGCACGTTTGTGATGTTTACCTGTCTACAACCACCTGTAGGAGGAGCTTTGTCCCCGGCTAAGCCGCCGTGAAGGTCGGGGAAGGTCACACTGCCAGCTGTTTTACACTTGGTCTCCCACCGAAACAAAACAGCTGCCGGGGGCCAGGTAATGTACCTGACATGTCCAGGCCTCGAAATTAACTTTTCTTCCTATTGTCCCAGCACTGTCCCGAAGTGAGGATGAACTGTCCCAACTTGTTGTTTGGGAAGTATTCTATGACTTTACGTAACTTAAAGTCAACTTTATTTTGCTTATGTTCACTCCCAGGTGCACTATACTTGCAGAGTAGACAGGAAAATCGGGGGGACTTTCCGGATCCAAAAGCCGGGACGTGTGCCTGATAAACAAAAGAAGGGCTGAAATTCTGAGTTGATTATTTTTCTATTGTCCCCAAAATGTCCCAAAGTGTCTTTTTAGTTGTCCCAGCCTAAATTTTAGTGGTCAATGGCCATTGGACCACCTTCAATTTGGAGCCCTGACGTCCCTGTCAGGTTTGAGAAGAAGCACTTCCTGTCAGTAATTATAATAAGACGGGCAACTTGCCGTGAACCAACTTTAGACAGTAGAGTTGATCTCATTTCTGTGGTTCTCTATCTCTTAAGCTGCAGAGCTGAGCTGTCAGGCCATTCCAATGAAATATGTCGCTTCTCGGATCAAAATCAAATAATGCTGAGCTGGAAAATCAACATGAATCATAAGAGGAAAGTTTTTAAGTCAATTTTTGGAACACACAGTTTCTGGGAGTGAAGCAATTTTTCTTCCCAGTGTTATTTTCTCCTTGTCCCTGACCTTTTGCCCAAAAATGTGGATGTACCGAGAACATAGCTTGCCATGGCGTGAGGTTTGTCACAGCGAATTGCCTCATTTGGTCCAGAGAAGCAGCGTAGCGGAGAGACAAACCACACATCATACCGTGTACAACAGATCTACGCACTCATGCCTGAACGCCTGTCGGGATGGGATTATAGAAGCTAGCAGGGCAGGTTATACACCGGCTTTCTGTGCAGCACCGCTTATTTAGCAGTAGTCTTCGATTATTTTGTGCCCCAGGCCTGAGTACAAGATTTAAGCACCCAGACTTGAAAGCCACTGAGTCTACAATCTGCAGTGCATCTGACAGCCTAGTGAGCGGGTGTCACACAGCGCATCAGTGAACAACAGACTTGACGTGCTACCTCCGGACTTCTGTACAACAGATTTTAGTGCTTGCACTTGAACTTGAAGGTCTGTAGCTGCCGACGAAAGAAGAAGAAGAAGTCATGTGATGGACAGTAGCACTGCAGCAGCACCGTCACCTCTCTGTGTGCTGTACCAGTGGGAACACCTCTAGCAGACAAACTGTGGGGTACAGACCAGATTTGGACAGAAGACTTGTGTGACAAGACAATTTTGTTAGAATTAGATTGGAAGCTCGCAACCAACAGTTCGCAGACGGTTTGCAGAGGACCAGCCATGGACAGAAGGGTCGTTAATTGGGGAAAAGATTGGAGCAAGGCGGAGGGCATGGAAGCCGTGGTGATCGAAAACAGCAGTCGCGAACCGCAGCTGATCTCCATGGTAACGACGGAGTCGCTGAGGAGGTTTACGAGGGCCGAGGTTAGCGTCGGTTTGTTTCACATACTTACAAGTACATGTGTGTAGGATTGGTGTAACACAATGTAGGTACAAGCTGCATAAGACTGGATTGTTAGGTTAGAGTTGGTTTGTTTCACATAAAAGTATGTAGGACTGCCGTCTAACACACAGTCTGGGACAGGCTGGATAAGACTGGACTGTAAGGTTTGTTTGTTTAACTTTCACATATCAAGTCTTTTAGCATCTGTCACTTTCAGGTGTAACAGTAACACACCAGTTTTGTACAGTAGGCACAAGCTGTGTAAGCCAGGACTGTAAAGTTTGATCCACTGACACTGGGATGGACCCCGATACTCTTTTTGATAAGTGCGGTGCCGTGAGTTCTTTACTGATGCTGCTCACGATTTCTGACACCTGAGATTCTGTCGTCGTGTAAGATCAGGCCAACAGCCAGTAATGTGACAGAATTAGTAATTAAGAAGCAGTAGTTGTTTGTACTTGTATGTTCACGGTCACGCTCTACTGGTTGGAGAAGAATGGCTTCCATAATGGAGGCATGTTCGAGTCACGGGCACTTTGCCACACCGGCACACAAAGCTCACAAAGTTTGTTTTGTTCCTTAAGCTGTGCACGTTGATTACACAGAAGACATAATAACTACTAATTAAGTTAATGATGAAGGGACTCGAAATGAAACCTTGACTCCTTAAGTTACAATCGACACTTTGACAAGAAAGGTGCCGTTTTTGTGCTTTGTTTGAAGTTCCCAGGCTGTGATTTATAAGACGTTAGAGTAAGTGTTCTGCCATAAGCAGGCCAAAGGAATCCTTGGAAGGTAGGACTGAAGCTTGAGACTGTAAGATGGGGCAGAGACGTCTAAGACGTGAGAAGCGAGATGAGTTGGTGGATCTTAAGGAGTTGCTGTTGAAGGGCGTTCAAGGTCAGCTGAGGAGACTCACGCAGGGCTGCTTCGGCAAGGTCAGTGGTGTTTCAAGGTCATGACATTTAGGCCAAAATGGAGAAAGTGTGTATGAGAAAAGGGTCGGCGTCATCAGGATTCACAGCCGCCCAGACGTCTGAAGAGCCAGGCTAGCTAGCTGTAGCTCCTGTCTGTTTGCAGGAAGGATCGGTGTCTGTCAATCACGTCATCATGTTTCACAGTTGCCCAGGCGTCTGAAAAGCCAGGCTAGCTAGCTGTAGCTACAGTTTGCAGAAAGGATCGGTGTCTGGCATGTCATCAGGATTCACAGTCGCCCAGACGTCTGAAGAGCCAGGCTAACTAGCTGTAGCTCCTGTCTGTTTGCAGAAAGGATCCGATTCGGTGTCTGTCATGTCATCCTGATTCACAGCCGCCCGGGCGTCTGACAGTAGGACAGAATCAGGACGACGTTATTTACCATTTTTACTCAGACACGGATCACAAGTCTGACCTGAAATCCTGCCTGTGAAAAGGAAAGAATCTTCATCCAGTTTTGTATAAACAAATTTGTTGCATGTCGTGCCAGGAAAAGCAGATGACATGTAAAGTGGTTACGATATCGAAGGATAAACTTAGTTACCAACATGTCCGGACTCCAGAAGCTGCCTCACAATTACAGGATGCCCTGGAGTGCCACTGGTGCTTGGTGCAGACAGCGGAACAAACTCAAATACTTGTTTTCTGACCTCCGAATTAAACCATTTTTCTTTATTCTTTTGCTTTTAATTTTCTTGAAAAGTAGCATCAGACATTTACAATGTACTAGGTTTCTTTGGCCATAAGAGTTCATTTTTTTGGTCCTAATCTTACACGTTAATTAAAAGATTCAGTAAGAAGCCAGCAATAGCTGCCTATGTGCCACATGTACATGTATTGTCAGTCTAGCCGACTGCTGCCCACCCCTAAGACGGAAGCTGACAGCAGAATAATCAAAGCCCGGATATGTATGTACATGTATGTATGTAACGTTATGTATCTGAGAATCAGCAGCTCACACTTGGTATGTTCCAACCCTAACAATTGTTGTAAGGTTCTAACCACACAATGTTTCAATGAACAGTTAGTCGATGCAATCCGAGTGTTGACTTGCTTTGGCCTAATGTTATGCCGACAGAATCATTCCTAATCACATTTTGTCCCAAATATGGCTCTCCTAATCGGACACAACTTCGTTAGGATTGGAATTAATTACCATACAGTTCCAGATGACGCCACCATCGGGAGGAGCATTTCTGTCGGAATCAGTCCTGGAATTTTTACTGGCTTGAATCATGCCGGAATTCTTCCTGTTGGAATTTTTGCTCTACTGAAATTTGTGTGGAGGCTTGTAACAGGGGAGAAAGCAGCTTAAGCTTCCTCAAGATCAAGAGATGGTGATTTGTTATACCAGTCAGTGGTCTCGAGAGCAGTTGGCTTTCGGTTGGAATCATGCTTGTTAATTATTAGAGACCTGAAATTTGTGGAAGGATTAACATAACCGGTGACTATCACCTCTTCAAGACCCTGACACCAGACTGTCAGGTTTGAACCACTCACACCGGGAAGGTCACCCCTGCTCTTTTCGACAAGTGTGGTGGAAACGTACTCGAGGTGTGGCTCTCCTGACACACGGGACCTCCAGCTTTACGTCCTTATAATCTGAGAGGATGTCCCTGTTGGATTCGTTGGTTCTGCTGTTCTTCTGAGATTGCTTGTATCGCACAGCTGGAGTCAGCATGTTGAGAGACAGCTACGCCCACATGTCCAACGCCCCGTCTCCAGCTCATGTGTACAGGGAGGGGCCGGCTCCTGCACATGTGTACCAGGAGGGGCCCCGGCACATGTACACTGACACGGAGCGCGGCCTGTACTGCCAGTGGATGCGCGCTGCTAACGCCTGCTCCACAAAGGTACTTGGCCACACCGGATCATTTCTTTGGTTCTGGACGCTTTGGAGTAAAAGAGGTTGAATATTCAGCTCTTTAAGGGGCCGTCACATTGCCAAAAATACGTGCGATCCTCGGTCGATCTCAAAATCGGGCGACCTTTCGGCGATCAGCAAATACGACCGAAGCTTGTCGAAAATGTGACGCAGGCATTATACAAAGAACACGTTTCACGTGTCAGCGAGCTTCGGCCGACTCCTCAAAATCGTCGACGATCCCGAAAATTCGCGCGATGCTCGGGCGTACTACTGCCGTAAATGTCGTTTAGAGCTCACCGACTTGTCAGCCGATCAATTTTCGCAAAATGTGACGGCCCCTTTAGAACTGTCTCCCATACAATTGTTACAAAGACTTTTTAAAACATTTGTCTGGCACAGCAGAACACCAGCCGACCTTGCTCCCGACCTACTCCTAACCATGGCTGGGGGAAGTTTGGCTAGTGTTCAGGAGGCCATATTCGGCTATGTGAGTACGTCGGCAGAACGTACTGCACCTGCGCAAAACCTGGATTTTCGCTGGATTTTTGGTCAACGTTGCATCAGAATTTTGCCTGTTGCAGACCATATCTTTTTCTACACAACATTTGAAAACTACAGACGGGATGTCACCCTTATATACGCGAATTCGACCTTATATGAGACGTTCTGCCGAAGTGCTATGCATAATACATTATGGGTTTCGCGCAGGCGCAGTACGTTCTGCCAACGTGCTGGCTTTGTGTGAAAAAGGTGAAAGTTAAGTTAACACTAAATGTTGTTTCTTTTATTCCAGAACAAGTTGTCCAGGTTTGTGATGGA
Source organism: Branchiostoma floridae x Branchiostoma japonicum (assembly GCA_013266295.2). NCBI lineage: Eukaryota > Metazoa > Chordata > Leptocardii > Amphioxiformes > Branchiostomatidae > Branchiostoma > Branchiostoma floridae x Branchiostoma japonicum. Next base: position 191,761 of record CM023830.1, read on the forward strand.
CCACAAGGACCAGGGGCTTCACGAAGGCTCCTTCGGGGAGATCGAGTTTGTCGGCTTGGGCGGCTACACGCAGAGGTCGCCGGTGAGCGCTAATTAACCTCTGCCGAGACGTGTTCGTTTGCGGCAAATTGGGTCCTCAATCTGAGGTCTTCTGGAAAGAAATAAGAATTTGAGTTTTTCCTCAGTAATTTTTGCCTTTTCTCTTCTAATTTGTTTTTTTTTTAATGACGTGTGCATGTGCCTTTTCCCCAGAAACCTGCGGCCTTTTTGTAAAATAGATTTATGATCCCAGTAATTCAGCTTGGTTGCATGTGCAGGAGGTTTGACAAAATTGCACCTTTTTTCTGAAACATGGGGAGACAAAGGTCAAGGTCATAACTAACTCCCTGCCCCCCTCCCCCATGTTCCTCAGTACATGCATCAGTTTAGATACGTGTGCGAGGACATTATGGGAGCTGATGACAAAACTGTACTTTTTTCTAGGAAATTCTGCTATTTTTAGAACATGGGGAGACAAAGATCAAGGTCATAACAAATTCTCTGCCCCCCTCCCGCGTATTCTGTAGTACATCCGTGTTAGCTGGGAGCTGATGACAAATTAATTGTACCTTTTCTTAGGAAATTGAACTGTTTTTAGAAAAGAACAAGCGGCGACAAAGTTCAAGGTCATAACTAGTCCCCGCCCCCCTCCCCCGTGTTCTGTAGTACATCCGTGTTAGCCTGGATGTGCGCCCTGAGGC
>CM023830.1:1997500-2155000 GCA_013266295.2 Branchiostoma floridae x Branchiostoma japonicum
AATCATTGGTCATTAGGATCATTGAAAGATATTTGGAAGATCCTGGGGATCACTGAAAGGCAATTGGAGGATCTTGAGCATCATTGCAAAATACTTGCAAACTCTTCGAAAGACATTGGAGAGCACAGAAAGATCATCAAAAAAGCTTGGAGATAACTGGAAGTCTATTGGAGAAGTAGTAGACTGGTTTATTATTAAAATCAAAGACAAGTCCAATGGCAGCCAACAGGCTGAATTGACAGACTCGTGTACAAATTTGGCAGGCTATTCGATTCGCTTAAAATATCTAAAATCATTAAAATCGCAATACAGATGAAGACAATATTCAAATCAGGAAAATTACTGGGTGTCTCCCCCAGAGGCACCATACTACGAAAGGTCATTCCGCATGTGTAATTATTAACTTTACATAATAAATAAACTCTGACATAGACATATATGAGATAAAAAAGAAAGCTATGCATGTAGAGCATTGAGCACTAATTGAAAGATCGTTGATACATATGTCAAATTTTTGAACGCTCACTGAGGTCTCTGAAAGATCTTCCCTGTGTATAACGAGTGTATCATGTAGCTTGTACTAACCCTCTGAGAGTACAGCAACAGCGTATTTCGCAATAGAACAGTGGTATACACCTGTATCGCATTGGGTACAGGAAAGACTGTCTTTGTAGTACAGACGTTAGAATCTATTTCTAAGGAATTCTAACAAAAGCTAAAGAAACACAAGCATCAGGATGGTTACTTAGTGACGTTTTTACATTTATTTTGTTTTCCAGGAGACAAAGATACAGCCAAGTAGGAGCCGCCTTGTTGGCGCTGACTGCCTGTTCTTCACCCGTCCCGTCAGCCACGAAGGAGCAAGAAACCCTGGAGCAATGGTGGGCGACTTCAAATGATTCCTTAAGACGGTGAGGAATACTGGGAGGTTGACATTTATCACAGACGACGCTTTGGAGCGAGCGACAATGTCTCAGACTGTGCCGCAAGGAACGGGCGTGTTAGAAGGAGCTCTGCAAATACGTCTTTAGTGAGGTCTACTGCTGCCAAGACGTCTCTAGCGGTCTTGCAGAAAGGCAGGAATCTGAATGCTTTGAAAAGCTATACAGTCCTTTTTGTTCTGTACAGCAATGTAAAATGCCACTAGAGCGGAGCCAGTAATGTGAATCCCTCCTCTACCCGCATGTGTACGTGAGTCTTTCAAAGGCACCATGACGTACTCTTTCATTCAAGCACTAGAAAGGTAGAGTGGATAGCTACGTTTCTTTTATATGCGTATATATGTAGTTCTTACAGAACTTACAGCTCCTTTTGTTCGCTGTGCATTTTGATCGATGACTCTGACTGATTCGAAGGAGATTCGCCCATGTTCCAGCTCAGCAGAAGCATATATGTCAAAACAAAACGTTTGATTGACAGGGACATTGTTGCTCCTGAAGGGAAACACGACAACCCAAAATTTCTAGAAGTATCGTAGAGTAAACAAGACTTGCTCGGGATGATATAACCAGCCACCGCCATACCGCGTGCCTACGAAGCCACCGTCAGAACAATAAACCTACAGGTACAGCAAAACTTTCCAAGAACTGGAGGAGATCGTGACATTATTCAGAAAAGTTCCACACGGTCCAAAGAACTTCAAAAGAGCAGCTCTCTTGGATCAGTAACGCTCGGTGGCTATGAAGTGCAACGACTCCGATTCGTCTTCGCACCAATAACCATCTCCATTACCTGTTTTACGGATAACTCACGGAGCTGTGCCAGCAGAGATGGCAGGACTGGAATGCTGACGACTCGGTTCTCCATCTCCTGTGATAAGCCCGTGAAAGCGGTATCGCGCCCTCCATCGGCGATTGGCCGGGAACCTAACTGCCTCACGCGGCAATGCCAGCCTTATCATCGCCATCAGGCGCGGAGTTGACGTGACGGGTTGGAGGCAGTCGGATGGAGGACTGATTTTTCTTTAGCCTTAAAGGATTCTGGCGTGAATCTCTCCCCTGAGTTGAATATTACCTCAGGCAGTCATGCGAGGTTTCGGAGGAATGCCTTTGACCAACGGCATCAGCATAATGGAGCTCTAAAAGCAAAGACTGATGCCTGGACCCTGCTAAGGCTCGTGGAAAGAATTGGCGATCAAACTGAAGTCGACACTTCGATACCAATGTCCGCACGGCTCGTGCGCAGGGCTGCCTGTACAACTCGATATGCGGCACAACTAACAAAGATTGATGAAACGGTTCTGGCGTTTTTATCGTTCGACTGCTCTTCTGGAATCTACCTAGCCGAGGAGTTCCGTTGATGGCGAGCGTGCAAAAATAGCTCTCCTCTCCCGAGTAACGTGTGGCGATTTTTCTTTAGCAAGAAGAGCTGCTTCCCTTCTCCCATTGCGATTGCCTGAAGCAAGCTTTCAACAGACAAGACACCGTTGGTTTTCAAGGGACCTCGGTACAAGCCACGGCGGACATGTTGCACGAACTATATCGACGCAGAACTGTTATCACGGATGGAAGTTTGCTTCTTAAGGCAATAATCCTGATCGTCATGCTGATAGCATCGCCAGGTAAGTGTTATTGGCGATCAACTCGTAACCCGCAACTCCATATCGGTAAATCAGAGCCCTTGAAATTAGAAGTGCCAAACTGGATGAGTTTCAAATTTTAAATCCAATACTTCCCTGCTTGCTAGTTTTCGAAAACTACCGCTAGATAGCCCATAGTGTTTCTCACCTATAACAAAACAATGTCGCTGTCATTTAGCCTATAACTACAAAGGTTGGTTACGTGTTAAGCTTGATTCTTGTATATACTTTGTAGCACCTGGGTCTTTTACAAGTGCAAACTCTAACCAGGCTCCGTGCCGTTATGCCGTTATGTCTGATTCAAAATTCAAAGACGTAAATGCGCCCTCTGCGCACCCTTCTGCCTGCTCTGAGAATCTGCCAGTTGACAAATCCTCCAGATTAGAGCTGTTAATTACTGACACAGCACGTTCCAATGTGTCTGGCAACTTTTATTTGCATTAGCGACATTACTTTACGTGCCTATTGACATGCCTAACGAATTGGATGCAGTTATACATAGTTACTGCCTTCACTAGAAAACTAGACCAGGCTAGCCAGCTCACAGAATGTATTCTATGAAAAAAGTAATTGAGAATGTCACGGTCACTTAGTCTCGTGTGAGATCCCTTTGGATTCCACCAAGGGATTTCACGAGTCTAAACCCCCAGGCGTCATGTCGTTATGCTGTCGACAAATAATCCATTATAAAGTATTAGCGACGCTAACGATACTAAATCTGAAGACTTGGAGGCGCTGTCTGTGTCTTCTCTATTGTCTCCCCGGCAAGATTGAGATTCTCAAAGTCTCCATGGTACAGCTAAGGGCTGTTTAACACGTTGCCACCTCCAGGCGGTCTGTCGCTATGCTATCGGCGTAGGGCTCCCCCTGGGCGGTGATTAAGAATTGATTAATCACCCCTACTGTGCGATATGACAGCCGATACCTGCCGCGGAAACCCACATGTATCTTTGTTAGTTACGCCTCTAGTATGTAAACCGGTATGAAAATGGGTCAAACCATCCAGAGGGAGGATATATTCGTACCCAGGGACCGTGTGTGGGCAGCTCGTTATTCTTATTGGGTAATAAAACACGAACTATTTCGGTCGAAGCTAAAATATTGTTTCATTATGATCCTCACCTTTGCCAAAAAGGCGATCTTTTTTTTAAGGGGTTGTTTCCTTTAAATGTGGATCCCAATAAAGTCAAAGTCCTTTATTGCTTTGTTTCATGTTAGTTTGTCATGAACATGATTCTAGAAGTTACAATCTCACTTATACTTTGGGTAAAATGATCCCTCCTTCCTCCTTCCTTCCCTCCTTCCTTTCTTCCTTCCGTCTGTTCTTCCTTCCTTCCTTCCTACCTTCCTTACCTCAATCCTTCCTTCCTTTCTTTCTTCTTTTTTGTTCCTTCCTTCCTTCCTTCATTTCTTCCCTCCTTTCTTTCTCTCTCTTTCCTTCCTTCCTTCCTTCCTTCCGTCCTTCCTTACTTCATTCATTCATTCATTCATTCATTTATTCATTCATTCCGACCTTTTCTTTTAGTTGAGTCAGACCTGCTACCGGAGAACGTTACGGAGGCGACAGAGGACGCCACCCGCGGCCCGCTGCCGTACTGCAGCCTGTTCACAAACCGTGCCCCCCACCCCGAGCACAAGCTGACCAAGTGTTCCTGGTTCCACAACGACGCCTGCTGCTATCAGGAAGAGGTGGACAGGTGTGAAAAAAATGATGCATAAAAGTTCATCTGTATTGATGTACATCATGTAAAAATGCAGCTACAATGCATGCCCTATGTTCTATGGCCCCCAAATGTGGAATAGCCTGTCACTGAATCAACGTGAGACTTTGGGACAGGCAAAATTCATACAGGAACTGTGATGTTACAATAATACGGAGAGGCGAAACTTTGTGAGTTTTGTTTTGCTGTTGTTATGTCATTCTGTATTGTTTGTGATTCCGTAATATTGTATAGTCTGTTTCATTGTATGCCCTGCATTGCCTGAAAAACAGGTTGTTTTGACCTGAGAGCAATTGCTGGTGAAATAAATAAACTGAAACTGAAGCCCTGACATCATTTAAACGACCGAGGCATATCCATTTAATAGCAATCTTTGACAATAACATAGTCAGTTAACTTAAAGCAAGCGAAACGACGAATAGCTAGAGTGTTGATTTTTACCTTCATTCAAATACCTTCCCAAAGGATATTCCCGACAGTGGTGCCCCCTCGCGGAGCTAACCAGAACTGCACCGACCACCTGTACTACCTGATGTGTTACATCTGCTCTCCGCGCCAGCATCTGTTCTATAGGGACGAGGTCGTCACAATCTGTGAAGAACTCTGCAACCGGTAAAGAAACTAAAAACATCAACTCCTGGTACAGTCAGCACGTCGGCAGAACGTACTGCACCTGCGCGAAACCCGTAATGTCTTGTGCATAGCACTTTGGCAGAACGTCTCATATAAGATCGTATTTAATAGAGCATATAAGGTTGACAGCCTGTCTGTAGTTTTCAGATGTTGTATAGGAAAAGATGTCGTCTGCAACAGGCAAAATTTCGAGGCAACGTTGACCAAACATCCAACAAAAAACGTGAAAAAGCAAGGTTTTGCGCAGGCGCAGTACGTTCCGCCGACCTGCAGGTACAGTCCATTGGTAAGGAGAGTAAAAGAAATATAGGCAGGGACTGGTCGCAGTAAGGTAGTTCAAGTTTTACCCTGGGCGCATGTGCAGTGTGGTGCATTGGGGGTAATAGGTTAAAGTTGAAGGTCGCTGGCCATTCTTTATGTATTGTTTTCCACTTTGACATTGCTAAATTTCTAGTGTCCCTGCACATTGACAATTGCTTTGCATCAAATATATGTCAGCTGGTGTGTTACGCCGAAGAGCGGTTATACCGGCTATAAAGATACAGATGTCGTAACTATATATAGACTGAATGAAGCTAGAGTTCGTGTAATCTGCTTCACTGATAAGTATATTTACAACCATACATACAATACTTTGCTTGAAACGATATCGTTGCTGACACTGCCTACTGAAGGCAGTGCATAGTAAGATCAAACTTCACCATTATCCTATGCTACAGATATATGCAGTGATAATAATGCAGTGATGATAAATCATGGATATTGAAATCAAACGTTTCAGAGTTTCATGTGACTTCCTCCCTCTGTCTCCAGCCTTTTCGAAGCCTGTGCGAACGCCACGCTGAAGGGGCAGCGGATCGGCGAGCAGTACTCCTCCGGGAGGGACTACTGCGTCAGCCGGAAGTTCCGGGTGGACAGGCTGAACAGCGGCAGCTGTTACTCTCACAACTTCTCCATCGTGGAGGACATTTTCGACCCGCCAAGCTCCCACCAAGATGGCGCCGGTGGTTCCGCCTCGCTTGTTGTCGTAACCTTGATAATTGCAATTGCAAGGACGTTTGTTGTGGCGTCATGACAAAACTATTACACTTGTAAATGCTGTAAATATGTCGTTCTGCCTCTGTTAGTCATAAATCAGTGAAGACCTTTGACCTTTCCACCAACATGGCGGTGCGGCCTCTGTGTCGACCTTGATAATCACAAGGGGTATATAATTCTCATTACTGTGACCTTACAACGTAATAGATGCCCTTGTGATTGATTTCCAAGGTCATGACAACAAGAAGCGTACCATCTTGGTTTTGAAGGTTAAAGATATTCAAGGGTTATTACTTGGGAAGACTACACTTTAATATGTACAGCATGTATAATTCTCGTGTAATGAACGTCCACAGATTTTACGCTCGGTCTATGCTTGTCAGGCCTATGCTGGCCAACAGCACGTTGACGCTCTTTGTTAATCATTATCCTAAACACTAACAGACCTGCTTATCAAGATAACGGCTTTTTTGTTCCGGACGTCTCAGCTCGGCCTTCAAGACGTCAGTAGTACGTTCGTAAAACTGTAAGACCTCGTGGAGCTCGTTTGTTTAAGACGTACAAAATAAGACGCCAAGGAGGTACAGATCTTGGGAAACGATGGGCTGGCTTGTTGTGACGCTTGTTGCTTGCGTGTCGGTCCTACTAGGAAGCGTGAGCGGACAGACAGACTGTCCAAGCGCCTGCACATGTTCTACAGGTAAGATTGCGGGGATACAGCCCTTGTGATGTTTCGACACCCAAATGTTCCGACAACCGTAACTCTATGTAGGTAAGTAAGGGTGTCCAAACACGAGGGCTTTTTTAACACAGGTGTGTCGAAACAAACATGTAGGGGGTGTCGAAATATAGGGGTGTCGGAACATTGGGCTGTCCCAGGCTCATGCATAGTTGAAAATGTGAAGTGGACATGAATTGTCACCTTAAGCTTATACCACACACTTGCAGCTTGTCTGATCTTTTCCACAACTTTTGGTAATCTTGGCAAACAAGCTTTTGCCCCCAGAACCCAGTACTGTTTTAGAGAACAGCCCTCAAGACTAATATGTTCAGCCTGTATTTGTAAAACTCTTCTAACTGTCCATACATATACTGAGCTCAATGATTGTCGGTTTATTTACTTGTACATAATAGCCTAGGATAAGAAGAGTGAGCATATATACACTAGCGGGTGGGAATGTGTATATTGGAGATAAGAAAACACACTTTCTACAGAACTAATAACCTCCTTGGTGCAAGTAAGCACCAAGTGAACCACGCTAAGCAGGAAAGGGGGGCAATAAATTATGTATATCGATGACGTGTTTAATAATGCTGGATGAAATGTTCGCAAGAATGGACGTCTAATATGCAAATAATATTGCTGTAGACTTCACTAGTTCAGCTGGTGTGTTACGCTGAAGGGCGGTTATACCGGCTAGATATATATACAGATACAGATACAGACTAGAGGGTATCTTGTACAATCTTAAGCTTGAATTTAAACAAGAGCAACGGTTATAACCTCCACTTGTAACCATAGCAACGGACACGTACACAGTTCACTGTCATCACACTTCCTCGGTTAATCGCTAGGTGGCGCCTCAAGCCATAAGAATTCAGTTGCAACAACAGTTATATCAATTTGACCATGAACATGATTTCAACAACAAGTGATTTAAAGGACATTTGTCAAGCATGGATTTTGGTGTGGCCCACTAAGTTACGAATCACTCTTTACTTATGCCACTACTTATATTTCACCATTCCTTAGTTTACTCCTTCCGCTACTTCTCCAGGTCAGTTTAAGACGGTGGACTGTGACGCCAGAAACCTGACCAGCATCCCCGGTCCGTTGCCTAGCAACGCCATCAACATTTTTCTTGGAAACAACGACATCCGGGAAATACAAACAGGTATGAATATTTATGTTTACCTTCGCAGAAGGAAAACATATTGTTTTTGCTCAGTTTCTTCTTCCTCTCCTTCTTTTTCTCCAAACAAGTAAAGTCAGTGACCTGGACTAGACGTCTGTCACCATGGTAACTGGTGCTGTAGCAGACACCCTGTGGTGTTGGGTTACGTTTTGTAGCAGGACGGAGCTGGAGGGGCTGGTCGCCATATATATGTATATGAATGTGTTTGGGTAAAAATAAACAGAGCAGTAGTTTGTTAGGCTAGACCATGTGAAGGTAAACATTATGCATTTGCTTTGCAAATGTTACCTTTCTAGTATGAATGTTATTTTTCTGGAACGTGACAAGAAATAGATGGAAGTTAAAGTTCAAAACGTGCTCCAGAATGAATCCTACCAACTTTAAGGCTAAAACTTATCAATCCTCTTTCCGCCGTACTAGATGCCTTTAACGCCCTTTCCTCTGTGGAGAACCTGTACCTGAATAACAACCCGCTGACCAGACTGCCGCCTGACGCCTTCCGAGGCCTGACGGCCCTGCAGAAGTTAGACCTGGGGGAGTGTCAGATCGCCACTGTAGAGGACAACGCCTTCCGCGGGCTCACCGAGCTCACGGACCTGGTGCTGGACACGAACCAGGTAAGATCGGGTCGGGAACGGTTGAGAACTGTCGAGAGCTGTCGGGAGCGATCGGGAAGGATCAGGAAGTGAAAATGATCACGGACGTTGACTAAACTGAATTTTTTTTGTACAGTCATCTAATTACGCTATCAACTAGGTTCTCTAAACACTGATTTTAGCACCATGTTCGTACAATCATTGTCAACCAGGCGTCTTTTTTCAAAGGCGCTTCACCTAGTCACCTCATTTGCCTGCCACTGGGGCACCACTGAGCAAGGCCCCAGTTTCTTCCATCCTTACCTGTCTTCTAGTCTTCTTAGTAATATGTAAAAGCACTTAGGCACTGTAAACAGTTTAAATACTAGTAGCTAATGATGATGTTTACTTGTTTTCTTTTCAGATCCAGAGTGTCTCTCTGTCCAAATTCCAAGGCCTGCGAAGCCTCAGGACCCTGAACATGAGAATGAACCAGCTGACGTCACTTCCGGCGGATGTGTTCGAGTCGACCCTTAACCTCCAGAGCCTGTACCTGTCCGGTAACCAATGGGACTGCTCCGATTGTGCTCTCGCCTGGTTTCCCAGGTGATTCCTTTCTTCTTGATTTCATTCCTTCGTTCATTCGTTCGTTACCTCCGTTTGCGGAGGTTTGGTTTCGGTATGTTTTTTCTGTTTGTTTGTTTGTTTGTTTGTCTGTTTGCTTGTGTGTCCGTATTTAATTGAATATAGCAGAGTCAGTCCGGAATGTAGCCAACTCTAGCTACATGGTCCTGACGTCATTTGGCCAATCAGATCGCTCCCTGACCAGCATTATTGGGCGGGAATGGTGTAACCAAAGACTGACAGGAGGGTCGAATTGGAGGTCAAAATGGTCTCCCTACAGGCTGAGAGGAAGTGACAGTAGAATGTGCATAGAATCAGCGAGAAAATCGCTATTATAATAATGATTAAAAAAGAAACTACAACTCTAAATGCTGCCAGATGGTGTGAGATCTTCGATCGGAGTGTAAATATAGTATCTCATCACCCATTCTATGAGTATGGGGGGGGGGGCTTAAGTTCGAATTAAAGGACATCTGGTGGTTCAAAATACAAATTTATGAAGGCGAAATTTACTGATGCAGTATCCTTTTCACCGCCAGGTGGCTCTCGCTGACGGGAGTTTCTCTGGACGCCTCCAAGTGCGCCACCCCCTCTCTGTCCCAGGACAGTCTGGTGCGAAACGTCCTGGTGACAGAGTGCCCTGGGCTCGTCAGTTCGGCAGTCACCATGGCAATGCCCTCCACAGCCGCCATCATGATGTTTCTTACTGTGTTTTTCTTTTTGCTGTAAATGTTAATCATTAAGGGTCGAAGCAAAGACATATTTCAGTGTTTGCTGTAATTCAAATCATCAACGTTATAGTAGAATAATGAGCTTGTATTATCCAATACCGTAGATGTCCAGCTTTCACAAGGTAGAACGACATCTATTTCTGGCCAGTTTTTTTGTGAATTTGTCATTACGTACATGTATTAGAATAGTCTTTATTACAGTGTTTAGGCATGCTTTGAAATATGAATCCATAATCCGTAAATTTGTTTTTCTTTGAGGTAATTGAATGTTGTAAACATGAAATGTTGATAAAATATAAGCATGCTCATGCATGAACTTTATGAACAACCCACACATTGCGTCATGTCACTTCTGTACACTGACTCGTGTTGTCTCGCACCAGGGTTCCATTTACCAATTTGTCTCACACTGGGGTTCCACAGATGTCTGTGTATGATAACAACATTATGACATTTAAAGCGTACATTAGTCACATTATTGAATGCTGAGTGAGAAATTGATTTGTTCTGGCAAAGAACGCTCTAAAGCCTGGGAATTTGCAGGTAAGTCGTCCAAATCGACTTTTCTATTTCTTCACATCTACCAACAAATTCTCGATACCTGGTGCGTACATGTATGACATTTCTGTCCCCGGCTGCTATGGCCCTTCAGTATAACACACGAGCCTCGAAGACAGGCCACCGCGTATGACAATACATTACGCAGAATGGCTTGTAATATACTTATGCCTGTACATCTGACAGCGCCTGTTGTGTGAGGCTATCCTGCGTCTTTGGGTGACAATGTGAAGTACTTTTTTTTTATTTCAAAACATCGTCGGAGGGCTAGTTACAAACCAAAAGTTCGAAATACTCACGGACTGAAAACATCAGTGTAATACATCATCTTCATGCAATTGAGCTAGTAGTAAGTTTATGTAATGCTTACACATATGTTCCTGTGGCTGTAAGGTCGTTAAAACTATATACTCCTTGCTGTTTTCAGTTTTGGTTTGTTTGTTTGTTTGTTTGCTTGTTTGTTTGCTTGTTTGTTTGTTTGTTTGTTTGTTTGTTTGCTCTCAAATATACTTGGCTCTTTTTGTTTAATATCAGTTGGTAAGAGTCACGGATTTTTGCTTCCTCCCATCGTTTCCCACTAAAACGTGATTGATGAAAATGGTTCTCCGAATTTACTACACCCATGTGTCATACTGCAATGCTCCTGCCATTAGAATCTTTTTGTCCATCGATTTTAGCCTCCCTTCCCTATTATTCCTGGGAGAAGGGTTTTAGTCTGTACAATCCATGGCGACGGAGATTTCTGGCACACCGAGGAATCAGCGTAAATCATTACGTGAAACCTAATGGGGAATATTTCTGAGTCTCGCATTATGTTATTTATGACTACGTCTCGTAAAAACCACCTGATAAGCAATATTCCGGTAGCCAACATTTTAGCCAGCGACCAATCAAGTGCGTGTCAACAAGTAGTGATTTTTACCCAGAAAGGGGGGATTTGGTTACTGAAGTGACCGCAGATTGACCATAAGGTCAGGTTGGCAGACTGGGAGGTAGAGAGTCCACCCATACATGTACCGTTACTGGGTGTACTTCCACTTAGACTGTGTCAGAACAAGCTCCCAGCCTACAAGGTTCCCGCTAGACCCGTTGGAAGTATGTCAGACTTGAATATGTAATTTGTTACAGCAATATACCTGTAGAAGTATGTTAGCCAGCGACAATAGGGAGCTGGCGGTAACTATGGAGGATGTAACCTGGTATCCAGTCTAACGCGATTGGGGCAGATTTTCTTCGGGCCAGCTGAAACTTTACCCCGCCCGCCACAGCAAGGCTCCCTGGTAGGATTTTCACGGGAAATTAATTGGCCCAAACTCCTATCACAGCCAAACTCCTATCACAGGCGTAACACTACTACCGGCCTCTAGAGACCCTGCCCTAATCACGATTTGACTGGATACCAGGTTATGGAGGATGGCACCCAGGCTAGCAGTATGCATGGAGCACGTCACTAGAAAGCTATACTGTCAAGTATAACATCTAATAAAATATCTGCATACGAACCGTGTTACCTACTATTTTACAAGCAGCGCAGTGTAAAAACTTGCACATATCATAAGACTTCATGCTTTATTTACATCAAACCGTCGTTGAGCAAGCTGACAAGATATGGTGTTGGTGAGTCTCTGTGTCTGTTTGTTCTAGATAAAAAATATTCTGTCTTCATATGCAGTTTTAGGTTTAAATAGTCATCCATCAGCTGCACTCCTTTAAACCTAGTACTTGCTAAAAGGGACCAACGTGTTCAGATTGATGCCCGGGCCACGGGCACCACTCGTCTTCTCTGTGGCGGCGGCTGTTATCCGTTCGAGCCGGATCAATCATCGGTAATTAGAACACTCAGTCGTCCATTACGGCAGCGGGAGAGTGATGGAGGCCGTGCCGGGAGAGACGGGGACTGTCCCCGCCGGTCCCCGCCTCCTCCACCCGGCGCCAGACGGCTCACCTGTTGCCAAAGAGGTGTCGCGGTAGTCTCTACCAGACTAACTGCGCTGGCTATAATAGCGAGATATTTGCCAGGGGACTTTGGCCGCCTTGAGGTTGACTGGCTTCGGAGGGGGGAAACTAACCCTCCCGCGGACCGACTCTACTGGCCAGCTATTCCCTTCTTTTGCCGAATTCTACGATCCGTACCGCCGTAGGAAGGCCTGGTGGAGGCTAGTGTCGGGGCCTGGGCGTGACGTATTGTCCGGTGGGTCACACTTGCAGACGGCCTGTCCGCTAAAGTGGCCCCGCTGAGTAGTTGAACCAGCAAGTCACGGGAGCTTCAAAAGTTTCATGCAGGCTCGGAAGCGGCAAATTTTGTTACAGGTGAGACCTCAAGGTATTTGTTAAGACATCAGAGGTGTTGATATGAGGCTCTTTTAAGAATTCGATTTACACTAAGAGCTCTATAAGTGCCCAATTCGTTGAAAGAATATGTATATAGTCTTTCTCTGGTTAGAGCTGTTGCAACTGCTACATGTAAGTGAGCATAAGACCACAAATATACGAGTATCATCTAATGTATAAATTATTACGCTCTTGGTCTTTGCCTCTTAACGTATCGCCGGCGAAAGTTATCAACAACAATAGTCGTTGTTTTGGCTTACAAAATGGTTCAAAATATGTAACATTGTAAAGTATGTACGTAGTACCTTGTGGCATTTGTAAGTTGCTCTCAATAGAGAAGAGCCTGAATATAAGCCACCGCGAACAAAAGCAAGACGAATAGGTTTTCTCCCTCATAGATCGGACCATTTCACGTCAATCTACATCTGGCCGTGATTTCCTCCCCGACTGAAGGAACAATCCCGGTAAAGCCCTTGATACATGGCGGCGGTATCGCGTCCACAGGAGGGCTTGTCATTCTGGTCATCTGAAGTTTCGAGAATTTTACGCTTCATTCCTCTCGTGCAGGATGTGATCCCTAAGTACATAGAGACCATGTGCTCAGTAGAAGCGTGTCTGATTAATAAAAAACAATTATGATACCTTTGATGTAGCAGTTGCAACATCTCTAACCAAGGATGCTATGAATGACTGTATAGAAATATTCTTTTTCAACGAATTAAGCCCATACGCTGTTTTAAGTTTAAATGGACGCAACTGAATATAAAACAGGCTCTTTTCAACTCTTCTATGTCTTAACAAATACCTTGATACATTAGCCTGACAAAGCCATAGCAATCTATTTCCTGGTTTTCTGGTATCCGGTTGTCTTACAATGTGTGATTCTGCGTTTTGTAGTTTCTTTATCTATGCTGCCTAGAATTCACTAATACTTTATTCCTCTTGTATCGCCGTATTCAAGCACAAAAAGTAGAAACACAGTAATGGTAGCTTTCCCCGACCGTTACATCAATTATACTGAAGGTTGGTACAACTAGCGATGACCACTTGCTGCGTCTTCCATCATTTGTGCGTATGATGATGGATAGAGCGGGAGGAGGAACTGGAGGGGGTTTTCCACAACTTCTAATGGAGACTGTGGCGCTGCTGACTGACAGCCTAAGGGGAAAGCGTCCGATGTAATAATGCAATGCTATGTCAAGCTGATTCATTCGTGCTTCTGATAATTAGAAATTGGGAAAAAAAAAAGAGAAAAAAAGAAGCAAAGTCTCAAAGACAATCCGATACAACTCGTAGGAATGGTGTAATTGTTTCATTTCTAGTTTAGCTGATCTGGCAGTCTCTTCTAGATCTCCCGTCAAATTGAAATGTTATAGAAATCTACCAAAATAGGACGAGTTGAAAGGGACCGAGCTTGCCTTGGAGAGCATGTCATTCGATAGGAGGCCTGGTAAACACTATGATCTGATTGATACTCCTAAAAAAGTTCTTTAATTGATTTTGTTTGCAGAAACTCGTGAAACTGTTTCATTCTTTTGATGCTTTTGGTACTCCTGCGGCAGTAGACAAACATAGCATAGCTGACAACGTTGCTCTCAACGGTGATCTCTATAGTAAAGGCATTTGTGTTGAAAGCAGAAGCCATTAACGTTCCCATTAGCACACTTTGTGCCGTTTGTTTTTACATTAGCCTCAGTGAGGACTAAGTAGTTGTGACAAAAGGTGATTTCATGCTAATTGGTGAGGGCCTCTGGGAGCCAGCTTGTTATCACTGTGTGTCGAAATGTGTTAGACATGGATGTGAAGATGGTGATTTTAGAGTACTCTCCAACCAGAGCTGCAGGCTACGGCTTACTTATGGCGTGTTTTATGCGTTTTTATCGGGCCTTCTTGTTTTTAGTGGTATCTTTTTTTCGCCAGCCTAACTTGAGGTGGCAAATTTGCCTAGCCAATTTGCAGACACCAAAACATTTGTTTGGAGAGAATTTTAGAGGAGGTGGGTTCTGATGCACAACCGTTGTTTTTACTAACGGAACATGAAACAACTTGATCATCGGGTGATGCTGTTGTTTTTGGGGACGGACGTGTACGTAACATAATGCAGGTTCAGAAAACACTGATTCTATTAACCGTAATGTAAATTAGGAAAGATTACCTCAAAACTGCTGTTTACATCAGCAACAAACAACAACCTACGGCAACAAAATCATTAATGATGAAAAGTCTAAATCTGGGGCTAATTACACAGCCTGTAACATTTAAATAAAGGTAGGCAGATTGATTGTATAAGCAATTAGAATCTGGAAACGCAATCACAATTCATTAGCCACTTTATTTATTTGGATATAACTTGATTTGAAGTACGAGTGACAGTCGTGTTCTCGTTGGTAACGCTCTGTAGTAAGGCCGCATGTATCACTTAAATATACAACTATCATTATCACACTAAGTATTTTGATGAATTCTTTGGAATAGTATCACCAATATGGTATTCATCTTGGCTAGAATCTACGATAGAACATCTAACTGGCTCAAATTTCCATCTCTTAGTCTGACTCAGACGATCCTGATTCTCAAAGATCACCACACGAGTCAGGCAGCAGGAATTGTGTGGTCCTAACGCTCAGATCTGTATCAATCAATAAACTGAAAGTGGCTTTGCTGCCACTCTAACTGCACAGTGGTGCATGAGCACGGTCTGAGCAATCAGTGAAGCGGGTAATCTTGAGGATAAACCAGTTCTATTTCCTTCCATTGGATAAAACAACTGGCAAGGAAGTGTAAGGTTTAGTCCTTGTGTCAAGTTCGTCTGTTGCCAAATTCAAGTTCAGGATCCAGTCTCGTGACATGGATGACCGGCGCGAAATTACGACGAGGGGTTTTGTTCACTTATCGGAGGAAATTTATGGAAGCCATCCATTAGGCTGGCACAACGGCCAGAGCTTCTCTGGAAAACAAGCCGAACTGAAACTTATGGTGGGTACGAGGACGGTGTTACGAGAACCACGTACACTTCTGGCCATTGGAGGAGACTAAAATTGCACATGTATAATAATGATAAACATCTCTATAAGTCACTAGCATCTTTTTATTTCTAAACTCTTAATTTTTCTTTCTTCAACAGCTGATAGGGTGAAGTGAGGTGCGATAATGAATAGGTAAGAAAATACGAATTTACACATAGAGTTGACCTAGACACCTGCGTTTTCATCAAACCATTGAGCACTTGAAAACGAATCATTCTTCCATTCTATCCCACCAAGGGCAAGGCCGTACGGCTGGT
Source organism: Branchiostoma floridae x Branchiostoma japonicum (assembly GCA_013266295.2). NCBI lineage: Eukaryota > Metazoa > Chordata > Leptocardii > Amphioxiformes > Branchiostomatidae > Branchiostoma > Branchiostoma floridae x Branchiostoma japonicum. The sequence continues at coordinate 2,013,489 of CM023830.1, forward strand.
TGATACGGTCTGCATGCGCCACGCCAAGGCAGCTTAAGCTGGTTCTGCGATGTGGTTCAGACGAGACGGCGGGAAATTGTATTTGACGTTCTGAGGCGCTTAGACTGATCCATTCGGCATCGATCGTTTGTACGTTGTACTTGAGATTTATTGAAGAAAATCCATCAAGGCACAGTACTGATCTTACTGGACGTCCTGACGTTACAAAACATGTAACTGGGATAACCGTCCTTCGGTGCAACGCACCAGCTTCTGTATCTGTATAGCCGGTATAACTGTCCTTTGGTGTTACACACCAGCTTCTGTATTTGTATAGCCGGTATAACCACCCTTCGGTGTAACGCACCAGCTTCTGTATCTGTATAGCCGGTATAACCGCCCTTCGGTGTAACACACCAGCTTCTGTATCTGTATAGCCGGTATAACCATCCTATGGCGTTACACACCAGCTTCTGTATCTGTATCGCCGGTATAACCATCCTATGGCGTTACACACCAGCTTCTGTATCTGTATAGCCGGTATAACCGCCCTTCGGTGTAACGCACCAGCTTCTATATCTGTATAGCCGGTATAACCATCCTTTAGTGTTACACACCAGCTTCTGTATCTGTATCGCTGGTATAACCATCCTTTGGCGTGATACACCAGCTTCTGTCTAATAAAATGACTAATAAACTGGTGGATATACCAACTACCAAGTACCTAATACCAGCCCAGAAAAGAAATAGTCATGCCTTCAAGTACCAGAGCTATCAACCAAGGATTGAGGTGTTCAAAAACTCATTTTTCCCTAGAACAATCGTAGAGTGGAACTCGCTGCCACCAAGTACAGTAGGGGCATCGTCACTAGATAGTTTTAAACAATGTCTAGAGTTAGACGTTCAAAGGTTAGGTGTAACAGGTCGTTCGGTGTAATGTAGCCAGCTGCCGCCGCGCCGCGTGCCTGCGAAGCTGGTGTGTTACGCCGAAGGGCGGTTATACCGGCTATGCAGATACAGATACAGATTCTGTCAACACGAAGACAACTGAGACATCAACTTAATCCTAGTCTTCGACGTTAAGTGTTTCTGATTGATTCCTTCATTACCCAGCGGCGCTCCTTGGGAGGAAATCCGTCGCGTCTTGAGACCGGGAGGTTGTCTTCACGTCACCAGTCTTAATCAGCACCGACAAGGTTCTGCTCATCTGCAGCTGTAAGTGATGGCCCATTAACGCAGACCGGCGTAACGATGGCACTTAGTAAAACCCCACAGGGATTACAAGGTGATACAAGTGTTATACTTCTCCCGAAGTAACACATCAATCGATGAGTTTGTTGTAGGCAAACCTTCGTGTTTTGATAAGGTAGGTATGAATTGGTGAATCTGCAGAATTCCTGGTAGTAAATGTCTTAGTCTTGTTTGATTCTTTCTTTTCTTTGTTGCAGTACATCAGCATTACATACAAAAATGGCTTCCCTGAATAGCGTTGGGTTTGCAATAGTTTCAACAGGCATAGACGTGACAAACTAACATATGGTTGTACAAGAGGATGATCAGGAATTCTTAAGTCGAGTCTATCCCCCCATTATTAACTTCACAACTTCCTTGTGACATTTCCTTTGAAATATTCCTGGCACATTTCCCCGTGCTCATCCTGAAACATTGCTTCCTTACTTTCCAATCTCTCCATGCCTTTTCATGAACCAACGCATTTGTTCAATAAAAATCCTCTCCAAATCTTCATAACCCCCTTAGAGTGATATGAGCCATTTATTCGGTTCTGATGTGTTATGAATGTCTCCTGCGGTATAATTGGCTTGCTTTCAAGTATCTATACGGAGTGTAAGTGTAACTCTGCCATTATTCCCGCTGTTGTGAGCCCGAAAGCGCTCCTGGATGCTTCTCTTTGTTCCCTCCTTTGTGTTGATATTTTTCGACGTACGCAGTGCTGAAATGTTTGCGATCGTCTCTAAGGATCTGTACTGTATTTACAATTATTGGTGTCGTCGTTTTCTATGTATTCAAAGCTTAAAGACTGCAGAGGTTCTTTATTGTAAATCTGTGCCAAAATGGATCGAGCATTCTCCATAGACGTAGATATAGACATCGATACATAAGAACCATTTGTCCTCCAGCATTGCTCCGAACGCAATCCAATCCAGTCTGTCTGCGAAGTAGAACGGGTTGTTATTTTTAGTTAACTTAATAAAGCAGTTCCTTCTGCCCCGAGACGCGCGAACAATCGATGTCGTTAGCGTCACGTCTTGATTTGTGGCGGATAATATCGGTTCTCACATGCAGAACGGAGATAAGACGGCGTCGATACGTCTTCCTCCTGTTCACAGTGAGACTAACGGTCGCGGGTTCCGTTACAGAGGAAGAGTCATTGTTCAGGCTTTGTTGGTTCTTTGTCTTTCAATTAAGCTTGATAATTCAGTTCCTCACCTACCTAGTAGACAAGCTGGTTTTCATTCAGCTGAAAGTTTTGTAACATGTTGTCTCCCTTATGTGTTTTGGGAGTATATATAGGAGCAATAATCGCACGATACTAAGTTCTTTTTCGTATCAATTCCCTGGGGATATGCTTAAACTCAATGCTGCATTATCAGCCTTTTTAAATCATACAGAAGTACTTACTTTGACGCACGGGCCTATTTGGCATTACAATAACGCCAAGCGAGAAATCTACTCGAAGGTGGGACTAGACAGATATGAAAGTTCCACAGCACAAATCGGTCCCAGCGGAAGGTACCAAACCTGCCAAGTTGCGAGATACACGGCAATTCAAGCTGACCTTTTGGAAACCATAAGTATCACAGGAAGCCATTTGTATACACGGAAAAGGCCAAAGTGCTTAGTAATACCGTATTTTGCAACCGGCCAATAAAAACTGTTATGCAGCTGCCTGAACAACAATTAGTTCCTTAGTATCGCTTGTTTTAGTGGAAACTTGAAGTACGATTTCAGGTGATTGTTTTATTTTTCTCACACACGCATCAGATTTGAACTCATATATAGACGTCATCCCAGTACCCAAATGGTCTGGCCGAAAATGTCAGCTTGACTTCTGCACGCAGTTTGCAGTTGGACAGCTACAATCCTCAAGCACAGAGAGATTCCACAAATCGTGTTAGTAACATATCAGGCTCGCGCTTTTGTCTCCCCACTAAGCCCATACAGAGCCGTGAGGCGCACTGTGAGGCGGCCGCGCGTACTTTTATTTGTTCCCGGAGCTTACAGCCGGGGTAGTCATGTGTACTGGCGAGGATTTCCGGGATAAAGCGTCTGGAATGAAAACTTGCGAGCACTTACTTTTGCTGGGCAAGATACCGGGATATTCTCCTAATTTATGTGTAAACCTTAGTGTTCTGAAGCAATGAGTTTCACGTGAAAGTTCGTTTGGAGTAGAGAATCATTTGACTTTTATTTCTCAGCAAGGGAGTGACGCAATGTTTTAGTCTTGTTTTGTGTTTGTGTGTTTGTACTTGTGTGTGTCTGTGTGTGTGTGGGTGCACGTCTTTTGAGTGCGGGTGCACGTGTCTGAGTGTGTTTGTATATGTTTGTATCTGTTCGTGTGTGTGTTTGTGTGTGTCTGTGTGTGTGTGTGTGTGCGTGTATACATGTATATATGTGTGTGTGTGTGTGTGTGTGTGTGTGTGTGTGTGTGTGTGTGTGTGTGTGCGTGTGCGTGTGCGTGTGCGTGTGCGTGTGCGTGTGCGTGTGTGTGTGTGTGTGTGTGTGTGTGTGTGTGTGTGTGTGCGTGTATGCGATTCCCAATACAGCTCCTATTTTTGTGTGGGAGACTAAAATGGTTACAAAGCAATGAGTGAGAGATAAATCCCAGATTGCCCTGTATGTAATTAGATTTCACACATCCTGATATCAGCCTGACTGTTGCCGTCTACTCATCAGCGTCAGCACACATTCAGGAAGCAAAATTGTATCACCGTAGATATTGCTTCTTTTGTCATAATTCCCTAAAAGCCTAGTGGTTTCCAATGAAATATGTCTGTCCATTTTTACTGCCCTGGGGAAGCTTTAGTCTCATTTCATCCCAGCGTGGATAAGTCGTAAACATTGTTCTGTACGATCTGATTAAGTTAACCTTAATCGTGAAAATTGCAAGCTGGCAATACTGCTTCAATCATAAAAGGCGTGTTGCTCTATGTAGAACAAGATACAGTATAGTAATTACAGCAGAGAGCTGCGGGAAGGTATAATTATATTGATACAGTGTACGTGAAAAGTTCACATCTATTTTTACCGCGAGAGGAACTGCTATCGACGTGAAACCCTCCAGCAAACCTACTGAACTAGCTGACGAGGAAATCTTTGTGTGTCGGATTGATTGAGAGGGAGATGAGTCGTAGTTCCTGTTCGAAATCCAGACAAATGGTTGGAAAGGCGCAAAGAAGGCGGGAGAGGTATAACGGCGGCCTACATGTACGTACGACAGGACGTCATTACTTAGTGAACGTTACGGTACGCCTGCTGTCAGTGTAGATGTACGTGGTGGACGTGTGGACGTGTGGGGTTCTGTCGTACGTCAGCTGTCAGTGTAGATGTACGTGGTGGACGTGTGGGGTTCTGTCGTAGGTCAGCTGTCAGTGTAGATGTACGTGGTGGACGTGTGGACGTGTGGGGTTCTGTCGTACGTCAGCTGTCAGTGTAGATGTACGGGGTGGACGTGTGGGCTTCTGTCGTACATCAGCTGTCAGTGTAGATGTACGGGGTGGACGTGTGGACGTGTGGGGTTCTGTTGTACGTCAGCTGTCAGTGTAGATGTACGGGGTGGACGTGTGGACGTGTGGGGTTCTGTTGTACGTCAGCTGTTAGTGTAGATGTACGGGGTGGACGTGTGGACGTGTGGGGTTCTGTCGTACGTCAGCTGTCAGTGTAGATGTACGGGGTGGACGTGTGGACGTGTAGGGTTCTGTCGTACGTCAGCTGTCGTACGTCAGCTGTCAGTGTACATGTACAATGTACGGGGTGGTGCTGGGATTCTGTCGTACTGCCGTTTTCGTATTGCTGTTTTCTTTGTGATTGCAGCTATCTAACTGCAGCGGTATTCTGGCATAATTGTCCGTATCGACGTAGAGCTAAGCAGAGTTGACATGCAAGGGTCTAGGATGGCTGTCCTTAACTCTTATTGTGCATTTTGTGCATTTTTTCAATGACCATGATGCGGCTGCATTTGCTTCCAGTGCGGCCATGTGGGAAAGGATCATCGTTCAGACGTCCGTTCTATTCCTGATAACGCATTTTCTCCTGCACGTAGTGAGGTCTCCACCCAGAAGCTGGATGCACGACTGTAGAGCGCATGTGGGAGTACTTTGGAGTACGTGAAAGCCGCAGTGAAACAGTCGGACGGTCTACATTCATTTGGAGAACAAGGCAACTGTGCCAGGGAGTGGTGAGGACAGCATACGGCGTGCAGATATGACGGGATCGCTGTTTGGCTGTAGAGAATGTGAGAGAAGATACGTGCTGACGGTGTGGAGATTCGCGGTTACAGTCGGAGTGACGTCCTCGGTGTTTGCTGCGGTCCACGTAAACGGCACGGACGGGATCATGATACCGGAACTGACCGGTGCCGAGTATTTCACGCTCCATCATGAAAAATCACATCACAGAGAAAACACCGCGCAGGGATCTGTCACAACTTCAAGGGATTCGGGCGTACATTTACCTAAAGACAAGGAAACGTCTGATGACAGCAGGATGCACAGAAGTGCTCTGCTCACAGAAGACCCGTTAGCGTTACCGAGGTGTAAGAGAAACGCGGACGACCGAGAAACTAAAGGCCGGAATAAAACTGCTGGTGACAACAAGAAGGGTGAAATGGCGACACCACCTAAGGCCAGCCATATGGAGGAACCACATTACTGTCCGTACTTCAATAACAGGGCACCCTCTGCACAGGTAAAAGACTACGCTTCCTAGTACAGCCCTCCTAACGTAACATCGATGTTTGACTCTCGTGTATAAGCTTCTGGTCTGATTTTTGTTGCAATGTGTTCTGTTGTGAGGTTGGGTGTATGAGAAGGTTTTAGTGTTTGATAAACTTGGCAGAGTGTGATGCTTGAATGATGATGAACGTTACAGTCCTTGCCACAGGCGCTACAAACGTTCAGTCTTTATGTGAATGCTAACTGAAGCATGACCGATGTTCTAATAACTCACTTTGCAACTCAGGCAGAACCAAACCAGCTTTCAAACATGCCCAATGTGTTAGAGACTGTCATTCTCGCATAGGACTGTTTAGCCATAGCCGATGCTGTAGGGCTATCAAATGCAAGTTAGGATTTGACCATAGTCCACATATTGACCGACGGAGGCCATATATATTGGAAGTTTATTGCAAACACATGCCCGTGGGCTAATTGCAAGTACAAACAAGTAACAACAAACAACATGAAAAAGAAGATACAATGGTATGAGGGACTACGTGATACTACATTCTACAACATACGTGGTACTAATTTGGTTGGGTTTGACTTCTTCTTTTCAGCCAGTGGGAGACGAATTTACCCACTTCGTCTATAATATGCGGGTTCTTTGATTTTAGTAGGAAAATTTTCTTTTGTTGAGGAATAATGGGAAAGTAAGGGTGCATTTTGGACACGATGGTAAATAATTGGTTTCTGACATCATTATAAAATGTACAATTGGACATGAAATGATATTCGTCTTCCACTGCGTTTGATGAACAATATTTACAGATCCTCTCCAACACGGGTAGTTTCATATATCGTCCTTTTTCGATTTTCAAGGGGTGGGCACTAATTCTAATCTTATAACGCTTGACACCCCCCCGTCCTCAGCCGAACCTCCGGAACTGTAGCTGGTACCAGGCGAGGAGCTGCTGCCAACAGCGGGAGATCGACATCATCTTCCTCGCCACCTACCCGCTCTCCGCCGCCTCGGACGAGTGTCTGAAGCAGCTCAGCTTCCTCTACTGTTACGTGTGTGACCCAGCACAGGTAGGGGTTTTGTAGCCTCTACCAGGCTTCGGAAGGGGGCTAGAAAAGGTAGACATGGGCCAAATAGAAGGATAACACGACAGGGGACTTGGTCCGGAAGAGAGAACATTTTCGGACGGGGGAGAATGTTCTCTCTCGCGGACCAAGTCCCCTGTCGTGTTATCCTTCTATTTGACCCATTTCTACTTTTTCCAGCCCCCTTCCGAAGCCTGGTAGAGCCTACGATTTTTGTCTAACTTACAGGCCTGTCATCTTTCCTTCTGTACGTTTATGTGAGTGATCCGGCTCAGGCTTAGCCTGGGTGCCATCCTTCGTAGTTTCCGCCGGCTCCCCATCGTCGCTGGCTACCGTGGTACTGTCGCTGGCTACCATGGTAGTGCGGTACCGTGGTAGCCAGCGACAATAGATTAGGGAGTCGGCGGTAACTGCGGAGGATGGCACCCAGGCTAGCTCAGCCTCGCATATATCAAATGAAAATGAATGTTTCAATGCATATCACAGTGATAAATTGTGTCCATATCTTTCCTTTTCCTTGATTTATTGTCCGGCGGGTATCTATAGATGAATGTCCTGGCCATCTTTCAATTTCATCACGTGACACTTAGTCTCTCCATTCCGGCTGGGATCGCCTCAGGCGGTTCCGGTCTCTCTATATTCCGTGTCCTGTCTATCGCTCATTGCCAACCGCGAACAAACGAAGAAACCGCGCCTGAACCATCAGAACCTGAACACGACTCTCGGCGTCAAACCGCTGCCACACACACTGCACGAAAAGTCAGTTCCCAATAAAGTAAAGTAAAGTAAAGCATTTACCAATGGTAGTAAATGCCAGTAAAGTCGGGTGATGTTTACTTTATAAACAGTACCGGACTTGACAATGGTAGTAAATAAAAGTCTTTATTAATTACTAGCATTTACTACCATTGGTTAATCCAACTTTTCGTACAATGACAGTCGACGAGCTTCGGCCGTATTTGTTGATCGCCAGAGGGTCGTCCAATTTTAAAGTCGACAGAGGGTCTAGCGTATTTTTCACCTGAAAATCTACCCTATCACATTGAAGGGTCTACAAACATCAGCCGCGATCCCTACACATCGTGCGATGATCGAAAGGACACCGGGCGTACTACTGCCGAAAATGTCATATAGAGCTCGCAGATCAATTTCCCGGCTTCTGTGTGACAAGGGTATTAGGACGTTATTGCGTTCCTGTCAAACTTTCGCCCATCTGCCCCCCACCCCACCTTTTCATCGCGAACCGCTTTCATCTTCGCGTTTCCGCTAGTTGTGCTCTCGGCATTTCCTTCTGACATATCACTGCTCACCTGCGCGACCTCGGCTCTCCGCCTGGATGGCCCGAGGGCACGGTTGGTTCCTTTTCATGTCCGTCTTGCGATCTGACGATATTGTTCATGAAAGAAGCGCGAGTCAGGCCGCGATATGGCATGTCTATAATTGCAGCTTGTGGGAATAGTGGCAACTTGTTAAACCTGCATGTGATAAATGATTCCCTCAAAAAAGCTGCCATAAGTTTCCAAATTGGTATGGCGCAGCTGCGTTCTCATGTTATTACCTATACCTGTGGTAACAGGGGGGCAGAGGCAGGCAGCGAGGAAAAATCAAAGTACTAGTGATAGTATCCCCTTTCCTTACAAGGTCTCCATGTTAAGCTATTCCTGAAAACAATAGAAACAAAGTTTTAAAAAAAATGGACGGCGACTTTCCACTCCTTTTTCCCGCTCGCTGCGACCAGACGATAAGCAGCACTTTACTCCACAGAACATACGTCACTGCCGACATTCGCGCAGTACTCTGCAAGTTTGGCAAACGATAAAACACCGAGCCACTCTGCATGGCGCCACAGATCACTTCGCGTCGTTCCCGGTCCCGATAAAAGCAGCCTCAACACTGCAGCCATTTCTCTTCCAAATTTGTCTGTTTGCTTCACACTCCGTGGTTCTGGTGGGCTTGAGTTGCTTGGATCAGAGTTTGGTCGAGAAAGACACTTTCTGTTTTTCTGAATTCTGGCACTAGATTTAAGGTGCTGGACATTGCTGAATTTATCATTAAGTTAACATTCTGAAACTGGTGTTAGCTTTGAGATAAAACCAGTAACATTTTCCTTTAGCCGCTATATGTACATGTTGTAATCAGTAGCGCCGACTAGCGGATGCAATCGGCGATACATGACTGTGTTACCAATTGTTTAATGAGTACTTTTAATGTTTGGTTTTTCAGAACACTTTTTACAGTTACGAGACCCTGACGGTGTGCGAGACGTTTTGCGACCGGATCTTTGCTGCTTGCGGGTCCGCCATGTGGAAGGGATCGTCCATGAAGTCTGTGTACTCTTCCGGAAAGGATTTCTGTTTGCGGAGGAGCTTCAAGGTGGGGACCGTTTCAGAAGGAAAATGTTTTCACCACGAAGAGATGGCTATCGTTTCCGGTGTTGGACAAAGGACTCGACCTTCAACAATCGTTCTTATATTAGTGCTTAGCTTGAAAGTTCATCTGTGTTGGTAGAATCCATTCTGAAGTAGGATTTTAGCAATTTACAACACTAGGAAAAGTTATGCAGTACCAGTCTGGGAAGAAGTGAACTATCAACAGCTGCTATGACGACACTTTATCCACACTGGACATGGGACTCGGTGAGCAGTGGATCAAATGTTGCAGATAGTTTATGGCGTCCTCTGTCTCTATCTAGGGATGGTTGTAGGGCCTGATGTAAAACGCTCCTTCTTTCCACTCCCCTTGTAAATATGATGGCCAAGAGGAAAAGTCAAGGCCCTTTTGTACTAGTACCGTGCTTTATCCAGAACCATACCCAGGCACGGTTGTTGATAGTCCACGCGTATCCAGACCCGTGCTTGGGCCATTAAATCACTACGTTCTTGGATATATACGTGGAGACTATCCAGAACCGTGCTTGATCCTAACCCTAACGCATTCAGGAACAGAATGTTCTGGATACATCAGCCCCTGACAGCGAGAGATTGTGTAACACAGGCAACATGGACATTGGTAATGGGCAAATATTGACTAAGGAAGGCAGAACGCTTGGTTGGACTTCCTCTATCTGAAACACACCGATACATAACAGCACCGAGTCCTGTAGTTGCCAAGCAGACCTGGAAGGCCTTACAACAGGTACAAACATCGTGCCGCTAATCTCCACATTATCCCCGCGGTGACGGCATCGTTCCATTTGTGATTGGAGACGTTAGTATCGACGGGATGAGGACTGCGACAGCCTCACACCAGACTCATCGCTTGAATGTACCAAGCAACGACCCTGGCGTACGATCCGTCCATCTCGCCCGCTTCTGGCAAGCCGTCAGCCAATCGGACAGTTTCTCTCATGATGCTAGAGGAAAAGATACCAGCCAATCACGTTGCCACTTACCGTAGGCGATGACACAGACGAACATCATCATCAAGATGACCACTGCGTCTCCCTCTTAAAATTGGCAATGCTATAAAAGAGCCCCTGCAAAAACAGGCGTAAAACATCCTTACATCTGCTTGCCGGGAGACTAACCAGGTTGATGTGTTTACGGCTTACCACAGGCACAGACCTTGACCTCCATCCGCCCCGACCTTATGACTTCCCATTTTGAATAATTAATTCCTGGATAACGTACAGTGAGTGGTTTCCGAGTCGAAAACAGGAAGACGCGCATTTGCGCAAAAAGCTCACTAATGGACATTTCCAACAGAAAGGGCAAACAGATTTGGGTGCTTGACGCAACAAGTGAAAGGGTATCGAGGCCATACGAGATCCAATACATGAGTTACATCCACACGTACTTTTATTTTAGCCTTAATTTAAGATGAAAAAAATAAAAAATAAAATATTTTGGCCCCGTTGACTGAAATAAGAGTGATCCGCGAATGTGCCAAATTGAGAAGTGGCCACAGCACTAACTACAAGGACAACCTGCATTTTCAGCATTGGTTTATGTTTTCCAACAACTGAAGATGAATGATGCTTATGTTACACGTGGCGACGTTTTCAAATTAGTAGCAAATACAGGCGAATTAAGAAAAGGTCACAATAGCTATCCAGTAAACAGTACTGTAACCCTCCGTCTCAGTGTAGCAGAAGCAGAGTTTGTCGTCATTTGGATGAAATCACTGAAAAATTAGCAAATCTGACGTCTAAAACGCTACATCGTTCGTCTTCTGGACTTAAACTTGACGTCGTCAGTCGACGCTAACCACAGAGCTGGGGTCACGCGGGCTTAATGGGTGTTTTGAAGACGTTGTCTTGACTCACAGCGATGTTTTGATTGTTGGAGCACTGAGCAGTTGGCCGGTAAATATCACTAACATACCGCGGAGTTGCCAGTCGTTGTTTGGGAGTTGGAAGGATGGACACGGGCGATGGTTTACGGCAGCTGTCTTTATCACGCGTAACATTGGTGCACGAGGGATTCGTGAGGAAGACTACCCACCAACTTTTGCAGCTTCTCCAAGACTGACTGTCTAACATCTAAGATTCTTGTAGGCCAGGCAAAACACCCTGGTTGAGTTAAGAAGTGTTGTCAAGAATAGAGACTGGCTAATAATGATGACGTGTAAGATACCCGGGTTCTGGGACGTTGTCTAACGAGGAAAAGTTGCATTGACTTCTACGAGGCTGTGGCAGAAAACGTCCAATCGACCACTGCGTCATGGAAGCCATTGCACGTCTCGCTAACAACGTTAACACCACGGGTGCCCATGGTGTGAACATGTCGGACCGGAGCATATGGGACTGGGGTCTGTTCGAATACGTGTCGCTCTACATCGACTTCGCCGGGATGATCGGCATCATCGCCAACCTCCTCAACAGCCTGGCCATCATGACCACCAGGAAGCTGCAGAACTCCTCCAACGCCTTCATCTTGAACTTGAGCTTCCTGGACACGCTGGTCGCCTGTCTGGGCCTGGTGGTCAGGCTGCAGGTCTTCATACCCAAGTTGGTTCCCGGGGACGCTTGCGAAGCTGTGGGGGCCCTGACGTGCATCGCTCTGGCCACGTCTGCTGTCAACCTGGCCGCCATTGCCGTCAACAGGTGTGTTTGTTTTTATATTAGGAATCTTCATTTCGTAAGTGATAAGTCCTGTGTTTCTCTCACTTTTCTTATACTACAAATATAGATGCAATACAATGGCATAAAAACAAATAAAAGTTTTCATTTGATTCATTAGGCTGTATAAAATGACGTACAGCCAGGACTGTCCGAAGTTACACCAACTTGGGCAACAGTCACCTAGAAAACCTAATGATAACAACTAAAACAAAATCATCGGTTGTGTTTAGCTGTTAAAAATGAAATCAGATGTCTGAAATGCCACATGTGCATGTTTTTGCCACATGTACATGTTTTTGCCACATGCACATGTTTTGCCATATGTACATGTACATATTTTTGCACCACCATGTATATAAACGAGTTGCATTGTGTGTTTGTATGTATGCTTATTACGTTCTTTAAAGAATACATTTTCTTGACAGGTACTACCTGGTGACCAGAGGGCCACTCCAGTACAAGAAGGTGTTCTCCAAGCGTAAGATGTGTGTGTACATCTCCCTGGTGTGGGCGCTGGGGATCATCGCAAACCTTCCTCCGATCGTCGGCTACGGGAAGTACGGGTACAACGAGAAGACCCAGATGTGCACGTTCGTGTATAATGACAGGAGGATGTACCTACACATGTTCCTCGGGACGATGTTCGGCTTCGGCGGGGTGATCCTAACCGTGGCCATCTGTTACCTGAAGATCTACCTGGTGTTACGGCGGCTGAGGAGGCTGCGGCCGGGGGTGAGGCTTCCCCGCCACGTCTGGACCGACAGCATCGCGACCCGCCTGCACCAGATCGGGCGGCAGGACGCCAAACTGGTGACGTCGCTGTTTTTCGTGTGCTGCGGGTTCTGCGTGTGCTGGCTGCCGCTTCTGGTGACGATTCTCGCCGACTACAACTTCGACACGCCGGCGGAGGCCTACCTCCCCGGCGTCATGTTGCTGTTCACTCACCCGGTTGTCAACCCGCTTATTTACATCTGGGTCAACAAAACATACCGCGACGCGTACAAGAAGATACTCTGCTGCGACTTTTCCCGCAAAAGTAGGTGTTGCCACTGACGCGGAAAAACATTTGACGCTGCTCCGGAGCTCCGTAAACACAATCCCGCGACTACCCTTATAATGTTACGCGACGGTGGAGGTTGAGGAGAGCCACACCTCCAGCACGTTAAAGAACCCACAACACTTATCAATAACACTGTCCTAGTGTATAATGGACAAAAACCTGTCGCTTCAGGCTGACTCTAAGGTTACCCCTTGAAAATTGCCGACGGCTAGTGGGGAAATCTCCATATTTCCTACATGTAGCTATAGACTGTGTTGGTGGAGACTGCACAATATGGCTTGAAATGAACAGGGACAAGTAGAATAGCACAACAGTTTGTAACAAACTTCCTGAAGATGATCTTTAAAGATCTTTAAGATACCATGATGATGATATCAAGGGTTGCTTTGACCCACAAGAGGACTTGAGAGTTTAATGGTTCCAGACAGAATTATAAGTGCGTGATATAAAGGATTAAAACTTTCCTGAGATTGTTTACAGAAAGCTGTAAGATTCTTTAATGTATGCTGTGTCTGCTTTATGAGGCAAAACTGTTTCACTCTCTCGCCATAAACATGAAAAGTAACGTATGAAAATAGGCTATCAGTTCTGGTACACAAAATAGTTCACATGTCGAATGCTCTATGTTTAAAAGTGCAAGTGACGATATCAAACTATCTTGTCCTTGTTTACATAGTAAGTACTTAAGTGTTAGCTCTGCTCGTACTATATATAGGGAAGTCACTTCTCACTGACATAGGATCATCTTTTCTTAAGGGATGTCTATCCTTTGGAGTTTTACTAGTACTTCTTGGAAGGGGGGTTAGGAATATTCACATGGAGCGTGCATGAGTGACTGCCCACATATATAACCCCCTTCCCCTACTTGGCTTTTATAATACCACTCTGATCCTTCTTAGGCACCATCGAAATATATCTTCAATCTAGTAAAACTACTTTCTGCTGACACAGGATCATCTTTTCTTTAGAAGTGAAACTCGTGTAACTTCAAGTTACTTCGTGTAACTTCTAGGCTAGCGCTGTGAAAGGGGAGTGGTGTGAAAGACCATCTTTGATACAACAGCTACTGCAGGTGCAAATATATATTTATACATGTAGTTACTTTGAACCTTACTCACTTAACCCCCTCACCCCACATGGCTTTATGATGACTCCACATCTTCTTCTGCGTCCTCAAACTGCCCGTCCTCGACCGTGTACAAGAAGCGTATCCTAGCAACCGGCTCCACGTGATCATCGCAAGGCACGAACTGCATCGCGGATGGACCCTTGTCCCGGCGCGAAGGGTGCCTGTAGAACACTGGCGTGTCTGAAGGAAAAAAGTTACAAAGTATGGAAAAAATAGCCTGAATAAAGAAATAATGTTTACTGATCCCATCGACCCAACACTGGCCCCACTCTCAGAGCTCTCAGAGCTCTTCCTCAAATTATCTATCACTCCCGGCGAGAGAGACAAATTAGACGTCGGGTGCCAAATCTGGGATTGGGACGTGTGGCTTCCCCTCAGTGGCCAAAGGGAGTATCGTGTCATGCAGGGTCTGGCATCCAGGCTAGAAAAAAAATGATTTCTTGGTCCAGACGCAGGGTCATTACACACTGGACTAGGCACTGCTATGTACCAAAGCTTGCAACCCTTTGGTGTTACACATACAATGTAAGTACAATTTGATGCAAGTTAGTTTCTTACCCCATGGATAGATGTCCTCAATTTCATCTTCCCAGTTTTCTGTCTCAGGGACGAAAGAAGTGGTTGATGGGAATGTGGGGGACACTGGAGACTCTGGTGTGGTTGTACCTGCAAAAAAGGGGGAGAGTTACAACAATATTAGATGTTTACCTAATAATCAGCAATGATGTGCACCAACTCCCTCTATCAGTCCTAAAAAGAACTGCAGGAGACCAAAAGTCAACAAAGCACTGGATTATACTACATGTATACACTGAAATTACTAGTTTTAGAATAACCTTTCTGAAAACATAGAAATTCATATGTTGGGGCAGGGAATAACTTCTAAAGATATGCTTTCCATTCATCTATGATGATAAAGTAAAATTAATAAAAATACTGTGTTTTTGATAGTCTCTTTCTGTGTTAGATAATCATCTGGCTACTCAACTGACCTGCTATCCATACAACATTATGCAACTAGCAGAAAAAAACAAAACAAGCCTACCCGTGCTTTCCCCTGCGCTGACCTCTCCATCTGAAAACTGGCTGTTGAATGCCCTGGGCCCATCCTCAACACTGGAAGGAAACCCCTCAATCCTGGTGTGAGACCCCTCCACCCTGGTGTGAGACCCGTCCTCGCTGGTGTGAGACCTCCACAGTGACATGCTCCTCACCACGGCCTGTCGTAGGATGCTGCCGTTCCACAGGATTGGCTCCTCCTTCTCCTCTTCCTCCTCTTCTTCTTCACTGGGCAGAGGCTCCAGCTGGATTACAGAATGACACAACAAAACTACAGCAACATTCTACAACTAAACCTGTATCAACGCATTACATTGAAAATCACCTGCACCAGACATGTTTTACCTGCGCCACTCAGAATTCAGGAAGTATGGATCACACTGACAACTGATAAGAAACTATTGCCATTACAGTATTTCTTTTACACATCATTCAAAATGTAGGTGATACCAGTCAATACACAAATAAAATCCACGTACACCTACAGTTGTATATAAACACAGTACATGGACTGGTGCAGGTTAGGTGCAGGTGAAACATCAGGAATTCCTGCACAGCTCAAATGTTACCTGCACTAACCTGCATATGCAGGAGGTATTTCAAGCCCTGCTGTATAAACAAGTAGATACAAATGGCATGGCAACCAGCATAACCATGGCAACTCAGGGCTGAGACAAAATATGTTTCCCTGACCTTGACCACCTCGAACTTGTTGCGGTCTGCCCTGTTCCTTCCCCTCCAGGTGTCTTTAAGATGCGGGTCCCTGGCAGCGTAGGTGGGTTTGAAGATGATGTTGGGCACCAGTTCTGGGGGCAGGTCAAACTTGTTCTGCAGCAGAAAAGACTTTGTTGTCATACATGACTCCTTGTTAGATAGTTTCAAAAGGCAGTTATATGAATGGTTTGGGAGTGATATAGCTATCTGTGTGCCTGTGACGCTGGTGTGTTGATCATGAGAGCTGTATCTGTATCTGTATAGCTGGTATAACCACCCTATGGCAGGTTTAGGCCAGTTGTACCAGTAGACAGGTACAGACTTTCCCTGCAGACTGTTTTCATGTTAAACCTTCCAGTTTTGTTTGTTATCAAGCTGAGAACCAATTTGTTTGGCCTAAACCATGGCAGTGCATGCATGCCAGTAGTGGCTTTGTGCCAGTAGAGGAAATTTGTGCACTCCCAGCTTATATACCCTGTCCATGTCAAGCCGTGTGTTGTTTGTCAGGTATTGAAGTATTGCTGTTCTGTAGGAAAAGATTTGTGCCCTTATTTATACCTTGTCCATATCAAGTCGTGTGATGTTCGTCAGGTACTTTAGCGCGCCGGGAACCTCCCTGAGCTCGTTACAGAACAGATCCAACGTCCTCAGCTGCCCCAGCTCCGCAAAGGATTCTGGGAGCTCCCCCAGGGTGTTGTTGTCCAGGCGGAGGTCTACCAGGGAGGACAGGCGTCCGAAGTTGCTAGGCAACAGCTGCAGGTGGTTTTTGGACAGCTGACAGAACTGTGGAAAGTGCAGGTAGGGAAGCAGACAATGAACCAGTAAAAAAGGCTCTCTCCAGAAATTTAGCCATATGCATTCAACACAAAAAGTGCAGAAACTCGAATTTGATCAATCATATCTTATCTTTGTTATCACTTTATCAATTGCATTGTATTATATATCATAGGAAAAATTTGTTTATTGCTCTTTACAATGTTCATACACCACTTTAAATGCCATTTCAATTAGGCTAACATCACAGGGAACATTTAAGTAATACTAACTGCTAGTTAAATGGAAAAAATAGTCAAAAACAGAATTGTTAAAAATCTACCTGAAGGTTGTTGAGGTCACAGAAGGAATCGGGGAGTTCCTTGAGCCAGTTCTGTCCCACGTCAAGGAACTCCAGGCACTCAAGGCTGCCAAAACTTTCAGGAAGGTGGGTGAGTTGGTTCTCATCGAGATGAAGTGTCTTCAGGTGTCTCAGTCTGCCGAAGTTCTCCGGAAGGACACGGAGCCAGTTTCCTGAGGAGTGTAAGAAATTACCTACAGGTATGAGAGGAGAGGGAGCAGCAAAACAAAAAACAAAAAAAAACAAAAAAACAAAAAAGCATTTAGTAAATCATGGTCTACATTGTTTCTAAATCTCAATTGCCACATAAATTTTATTATTTGTTATTGCTGGCAATAAAGAATATTTTGACAGGTTTGACCATAATCTAATTGGTATGCAGCCCTTCTCACTGTAATCCAAAATAAATCAAGCAAGTTGAATAAATTCTCTGAGTCAAATGTTTCAGATATTTTACATCCACTTTAATAATCTTTCATCAGTGATGTGACATTCAACCTCACTCAGGATGTCTAAGCTTCATCAATGTTACAGCCCTACTCACCGTTTTGGAAGTGCCTTCGCTCGAGTTCTCCGATGGCGCTGCCCAGATTGAGACACTCCAGTCTCTCCAGCTGGCCCAGGGAGTGAGGCAAAGCCGTGATGAAGTTCCCGCTTAGGTCGAGAACCCGCAGCGTTCCCCCGCTGCAGGAAGGGAAGGACTCGGGGAGGGGCTGGTTCATCAGCTTGTTGTCTCTGTACATCGACAGGTGGGAAAAAAATGATACAACTCACAAGATGCTTCAGCATTCAAGCCAAAAATGATATTTCAAAGCAATTTGTATGAGTTATACTTGGATGGCCTGGTATCTTAACCTAGCTGCCGAGCTTCTTTCATTCTCATATAAAAATATTAATGCAAAGAGGACAAAAGAGACTAGTCAGCTAAAATTTCTACAAGAAACAATGACTTTTCTTCTGACTCTTGGGAAAGTGTCATTATCACACATTTATTCTTGTCAAGCTTGTTTTAGATTAAGATCAAGCAATGATCTGTTTTCCCTCGGGAATTAAGAAGTAGTTTAAGATGTCTTGAGAAGGACCTCACCTCAACGACATTTCTTGTATTGATGACAGGACCCCGACCCAAGACGGTAACTCCTTCAGCACGTTGTTGTCGACATACAGCTTTCTTAAGCAGTGGGACGACTTCAAGTCTTTGGTTAATAAACTCAAGGAGTTCCCAGACAGTTCCATCTCTTGAAGTTTGGGAAGATCTCCGAAACTTTCTGGGAGGCAAGACAGTTTGTTACTGCTGAGGTTCAACACTTTAAGACAAGAAAGTCCTCCGAACGTCTCTGGCAAGGTTTCCAGCTTGTTGTTGGAGGCGTCAAACGTCTCGAGTCTCCTTAAGGACCCAAACGTCTCGGGCAACGTCTTCAGGTGGTTCTCATCAGCCATGAAGATTTCCAAGTGTTCTAAACAACCAAAGTCCCCAGGCAACATCCTTAACTCATTCCCTGTGAGGTGAAGTATTCTCAACTCCTTGAGTTTTGAGAAGGAATCTGGAAGTTCTTGGAGACAGTTTTCACTGGCGTGGAGTTCTCTCAGTAAGGTCAAGTTTCCAAATAAGGTGGGGAGTGCCTCAAGGTCGTTTCCCATGACTGAGAGAACGCGCAGGTGAGTCAGAGCATTGCATAACTGGTCAGGTAAGCAGGTAAGACTGTTATGATCTAACACCAGATGCTCAACATGGGTCAGGTCTAAGACAGACTCCGGTAAGGAGGCGAGGTCCAGTGACTTAAGACACAAAACATGGTTTTCCTCCTTCTCTGCTTGGTGTTTCTGAGGCAGCTGTTGGTTCTTAAAACTAGAGAGGACGGTTTGAAGACGCCCGTCTGACGCAAGGTCTGGTTCCTCAACTTCCTTCTTCACCTCCATTTTTCGGAAGGAAGAGTTTTCCTGCAACTGTGTAAAAGAAAGTAATACATGATGAATATGCCCATTGTGTAAGATTTTGCACAAAAAATTGATAAAATTTTCTGAATCTAACAAATCTTTGTGTATTCAACATTTACTACCACTTTTCAACATATTTGCGTGTCATTATTTCACATTTCTGACGTATATGGAAGTATAGAAGTTTGCATACAATATTTTAACCTGACAAATTTTTACAGGGTAACTAAACATTGCATGGTCCTAAGGATGCGTAAAGATATTACGCCATATTTAAATAACAGAATCAGAGATCTAAGACTTCTGGGTTTATTTTAGGGTTTTTGTGAATTCATTGAGGAGATTGCATGACATACTATTCAGGGTTTTTTCTAAATCAGGGAATAAGGGCGCTGCTCCCTCATGTAACCAGCCAGCTCCCTCATGTTAATTTTCAGATTGAACATTCTAGCATTACAAACTGTGTTACTCTTGTAAAAATTTGCATCGCTCCCGTGCCAAGCTAGTGATCTGCTCCCTCATGTAAATTTTTTCTAGAAAACCCCCTGCTATTTCTTTGATCCGGACCGGATAGAAACACAGTGCAGGGTTAACATTGGAATTTGGAGGTTGCTCATGCAATCCTTGACTTCCTGCATTTCCCCATATGTCAACCTCTAATTCCTGTTGGCTTTTGGCCAGATTCCTGGACCCCATTTCCTGTGTCTGACCTTTTGAGCTCCTGACATTCTGCCTGTCAATCTTCCCACCACCCACATTCTGTCATTGTCAACCTACTCTGTCCGGACAAACATACACACAAACCCACAGAAACAGACTACCCACCCAAAACAATACTTCCGTGCCAGGAAATAGCAAGAGAGGCAGTTCCCGCCGAATTTCGACAAAGTATCTGATGACATCTGGAGAAGATTAAACGTTTAATATGGAAATTTATGGCATAGTGAAAGCAGTTTACCAAAGAATCCGATCTCCCGAGTTTTGTATCAAACGCAACTTGATCAAAGAAAAGCTCATATAAAATCGACATTTAGGTGCTTGAAAAGTAGTTTATGCTGTAAACTCCTATGGAATGTGCAGGTAAATAAATATATAAGGCATTTAAACCTACCGCTTTCTTGTCACACGATCACACGCCTGGACACGGCGATGTTCCCATCATGCACCGTAACAAAAGCAACGCAGCCAAACAAACTTAAACTATGTTGACGCAATCAAGTAAAAAACTGCAAAATGATAACATGTATCATTGTTTGAAATAACTTAAAAACATTTTGAATCAGAAAATTTTTTAAAATCACTTATTTATTTATCTAAATGCAAATATATTCGATTTACTAATTTGTGCTGCTGCCATCAACACTCCAGTGAGGTCAAAGGTGAATGACCTAGCAATCGTTGAACGAAAAGTACCTGGTCGGATAGACTTTGGCACTTCAAGGAGGCTTCACAAGACGTCTTGAGGCTTGACACCTGTCCTGACAACACGAACGTTTCTGTAAGTGTTTGTTCTTCAAAGTACCGACCGGATTTGAAGACTGTCTCAGTCACAATTCCGTAAAATCTTGATTTTTTGCTGTGATCTCAAGGTAAGAACTAACTTACATGTCCTGAAGTTTTCGCAAGCACATGAGTCGTCATCATCATCAAGCAAGTTCGTCTTAATAGTTACGTTGAACTTTTGTTTCCGTGTACATTTTGTCTGACACACCGAGTTATCTATTTCAAGATTGACCCAAGGACCACTACATTTGTATATATTGTTAACGTCCTTGATTGACCCGAATATAAAGGTTGCATAACGTATTGAATACAAATATATCAATAGCATTGATCATGACAATATACGTCATCTTTGATATATAACTGTGAAAACTCTCATAATTCTGTGTGGTATTCTAATTATAATTTTGTTTTCTAATTATATTCCTAAGTTTCAGTTAATCTACAGTCCTATCTGATACTAGGGAAAAATGGAATAGAAGAGAAATACTGAGATTGACTCAGACTTCATTGTCTTTCTGCTGTATTGCTTGAGTCCTCATCTTGCAGTAATTTTGCAGGTAGGCAGGGGGCGCACTCTCCATGCCCATCAGTCGCAGTGTTTCTCTCCTTCGAAGGCTGCAGTTTATCCATGTAAGTTTCTAAAGGTTTTTTCAAGCCCAAGTATAAACAGTAACCTGCTATATTTGGTATAACACACCTGTTCGGGACGTGTAGTTTAGATATGTGTACTCTATTGCGGTGTTAGTGACTACATTTTTAGGATAAAATTTAATCATCCCAGATCCAACATACATGTATAAATTAAAGATACACCATATGTCAGACAAATAACTAGCCGTGGCGAGGGCTATATAATATAGGCCTGGCTGGAATCAAGAGTCGCCATGGCTAACAAATAACATGTAATATGTGATGTATTCTTGTAATACAGTAAATGTATATATTATTTCCTCTCCAGACCTCAGGAAAGGCATTGAGTCGCAGTAACTATTGCAGAGCTATGGCTATGAGCACAAGTGAGGAAGACGTGTATGTAGGGACAACAGAGAGAGGTACGGAAATTAACACATACTAGTCATACTCTTGTATACATCCCTTATACATTGAGTGCACATGAAATGGTATCATGTCTATCATTCTCATCATGTGTAAATGTGTGATATCAGCAATCGCTGCCTGACTGCGCCACATGAAAATTCAGTGTTCCAATCTAGAAGAAATCAAACCCCTGGAGTCAGCCTTGTTAGCTTTGATCTGCTCCCCAAGATCCGCTACCCTGCCAGTCTTGTTGGCGGTGTAGCAGATCTTGGGGACCCAAGGCTGACTCCAGGCTAAAGGATTCTAACCCAGAACTCTAGTAGATCTAGAATATAGCCTCTACCAGTCTTCGGAAAGCGGCTGGAACAAGTAGAAATTGGCCAAATAGACAGATATACACGTCCCGCTGCAAACCGTACTCTCCCCCAGACCAATCCCCTGGCATGTATATCTGTCTATTTAGCCAATTTCTACTCTTTCCAGCCGCTGTCCGAAGCCTGGTAGAGGCTACTAGAATAGTCTACTTAACATATTGGGGGGAACACACAACTCAAGGTACTAGTACAAGCCATTAACATTCAACTAGGACTGTTACAGATACTCGTTCTTTCCGCAAACTGTGAGAGACTGGAACAGTCTACCACAAGCCACCACAGATATAGCAGAACCTAAAAAGTTCAAGGAGGCTGTACTACAACATCTAAGACAGCAATAGCGCAGCGCACTCCCCCTGCACGTGTGGCCCCAACTGAGGGGCGTTGTGCAGTACTCTATCAAGATCAAGTACAAATTGAAATGTGTGGCCTAAGGTCTAAGAGAAATGAATATCTTTTCTTTCCCTGTGTTTCCACCTCCCCACCCCCAGGGCTGACCCAGGAGCTGCAGTTCCCCGTCCCCTGGGGACACATCGCGGGGAAGGCCTGGGGAGACCCGCTCGGCCGCCCTGTTCTCGGTCTCCACGGTTTCCTGGACAACGCCAACACGTTTGACACCCTGGCACCACTACTGCCAAAAGGTCTTCACTGAACTGTTTGTTGTTTGGTTACTAGGGGCAGGGTGATGAGTTATCTGGTAAAGTAAGGTGTCAATGTCAGCTCTCATCATTTTGCCACACTTAACAAAAATGACTTCCACGTTAAACAAAAATGGTGTTGTCCAGGCCTTGAACACCTGGATATCTGAAGTATTAATTATAACCTCAGGGATAATACTGATGTTGTTTTTGTTGTTGTTTATTTTTAATGTAGCGGTACTTGGTAGAATTATAAGTGTTGACTTCCCTTAGAATCTGCAATGAATTATAATCAAGCTTCTGATTGGTTCCTTTTACAAATGTAACCACTTGTAAATTCAACATAATCAATCTTACCCAAGACGAGTACAGAGACTTAAAAATATATATATATATATACACAGCATATATATATATATAATGTTATTCCTGCTTAGCAGTTTGCCATACATTTTATCCGTTATTATTGTAAATGTGCTGTTTGACTGTTGTAGATCTGTACTTTGTGAGTCTGGACCTGCCTGGGCATGGTCGCTCCTCCCCCATCCCTCCTGGCACAAGCTACAGGTACGAGAACTACCTCATGGATGTGCACAGGGTCGTACAAGGTTTGTTTATTTGTTTGTTTACTGTACATGTATATGTCACCCACATGTAGCTGTTCTCTCACGTGCTAAGATTCCTAGTATGTACACACTGCTGAAGCAGCGTAGATTGCGTTGGCTTGGTCATGTCTGCCGGATGGCAGATGGGAGAATTCTGAAAGACCTGCTGTACAGTGAACTTGCCACTGGGACAAGAGCAAGTGGTCGCCCCACCTACGCTTTAAGGATGTTGTTAAACGGGACATGAAAGTCATGGATATTGATATCAACACATGGGAGACACTTGCAGCAAACAGAACTCTTTGGAAACTGGAAGTTAAGCAAGGGTTAGAACGGGGGGGAAGAAAAACAGAGACTTGCATCAGAATTAAGACAATTAAGGCGTAAAAACAAAAATAAGTACATTGTGTAGAAGCCGTACTTCATGGTCCTACGAGACCGATGAATGCTTACTCTCATGTGTACATGTAAATCTTGAAATTTTCGCTCAGAACTTCGCTGTGGTTTTATTTTCATGGTGACTGCTACAAGTTCATGACACCTGATGAATGTGCCTTTCCAATGCATTGCTACAATGTATATACATGTACGTATAAGTAAGACATTTATTTTGTCTTCAAATGACATCATGTTTTTGTCTTTACTTGCAGCTTTAGGCTGGAAGAAGTTCTCTCTGATTGGGCACAGTATGGGTGAGTGAACAAGAACGTGGTAAAGCCTGTTCCCAGCCGAGAACACAGCATTGTCCTTTTATGCCGATATTTTTCTTTTTGACTTACAAAATTTTATGCATAAAAGAATCTAATAGTGTAGTTTATCATTAATAATGGAAAAGGTTGAATTTTGATGTATCCAGTTTGTTAATGTCTGCACTTTTTCCCTTCTTTTTTTGCTCTAGGAGGCAGTATTGCTGTTATGGTGAGTCTGAAAGCATCCTTTTTTATATGCAATGTATTCATGTTGTATTCTATCCACGCTGGCATATTAGATTTGAAGCCTTTTGGGGATGTCATCCATAAAATATACTTGCTGTGGCCAAATGACAGCTATGGGACTGTTGAGGTGAGGTGAGGTTTGGCCTAACCCATACTTTTGTCTCCCTCTCTAGTACTGCGCTGTCTTCCCATCCAGTGTGGAGAGGCTGACTTTGTTGGACATATCAGGTCCTCTCTATCGCCCGCTAGTAAGAACCAACATTTTGTACATTCTGTGCTTCACATTTTATAAAGCCTTGCTTCGTGTCTCATTGGCACATGTCATTTGGAGTCTCCAGATGGTGCCATAGTTTAGGTTTATGTGACCTTAAACTGTTGCATTTTCATGATCGGTAAAAGGACCTCTGCCAGTCACAGTGCACATATCACACACATTAGGTTAGGTTTGAATTTTGAACGGGTCTTTGAACCCCATGACTCGTTGCTGCAAATGGCACTCTAGCACATTGCTTTAGCACACACAAGTAGCCATTTGGCTACCAATGCTCTATTGGTTATGGGTTTATATATATATGTGTGTATTTTCTCACCAGTGATGACAGTCTTATGTGTTTTGGTTTTACTTTCAGGAGGGAACAGTAGAAAGACTAGCAGACGCTGTGAAAAGGAGATTTGAAGTGGAGAAGATGTCAGAACTGCCTCCCCATGTGTACAGTAGGACAGAGGCTCTTCACAAGTAATTTTGGTTGCTTAGTTATAGTCAAAACTGCCTACTATTAAGGGGGCCAATAAAATCTATAGACAGGATACTTGTGTCAGTGGCAAAACTTAGGTCACTAGTACAGGTGTGACTGTATATCAATGACCAGTGGTCCTTGTGGAGAGGTGATCAATCAGAAGTACAGGCTTGACTGTAATCACGACTTTGTGCATGTTTTGGGGACTTTCTCTCTTTACAACTGGGAGCTGACTTATACGTATAGTAAGTCTCATCACAGTCGTGGAATATACAGTCTATTAAAAGTCATGACTTCCATGGCCATAGAATTCATCAGTTGAAAGTTGTAAATTTTCTATTTTCAGGTTACTAAAAGGGAATCCTTTTCTGACCAGAGAGGCTGGGGCAGTGTTGTTAGAACGGGGAAGCAGAGAGGTGGAAGGAGGTAATTTGATCACACCCTAAAGTCATTTAACAGAAAATTAGGCATTGAAGGGTTAACTTAAAACTTTTGGTATACATCTCTGTTTCTATAGTTCTTGAGCCACACAGGTTTACTCTAGCAGGGGGCTAGTCTACTGGTAGTGGAGTGTGTTCAGCTACCACACTCTTTCTCAGAAGTGCTGAATACTAAAACTGAAAGCAATGAAAGCAATAAAGACAAATGTGTGGCTTTGCAATGTACAACATTGCATTTAATGCATTTTTTGTTTGCTGCATTTACAGGTGTTGTGTATACAAGAGACCTAAACCTGAAAAATGTAAGTTCACTAGAGTTGAGAAACTTAGACAACTTTCTAATGTCTACTTAACGACCTGAAGAATCTGATTAATATCTAGAAATTCTACAAATATAAGTCAAGGTGTGAGAGAATGTGAAACAAATACTATAGAAACATATGAAAGCTCCCAAAGGGGATTGAATCTATTTAGCCCTTCTTAGAAAGAAATTTTTGTTTTCATAGGCCTAAGGCAAGAGTGGGTTTTTGACTTAAATGTGTATTTTTTATCTATTTTGTTCTCAGCTGAGCTTTTTCAGTTTAACACCTGAACAAACAGAAGAGTTGGTGAAAGGAGTGAAGTGTCCAGTTCTAATGCTCAGGTACTGTAAAGTCATTTACGTCAATCCGTTGTTCTAAAGATACATGGAATTGAAGTTGAAAAGTTCTGAGTCTTTTTTAAAAGCGAATATCCACATGATATGCACAGAAAAATTTACATACTCCGATCGGGCTCTTTACTGGTAGAATCACTAATTCTGCCAGCATGCAATCTCTACTCTGACATATATATAGTCTGCAACTCTTATTGTTTCCCTGTTACAGGGCCAAAGAAAGCGTGATACATGAAGAGGAAGTGGAACGGGCAAAGAGGTTTCTCCCTCTCTTTAAAGCCAACAGTGGCCAGGTAAGTGTTAAATATGTACCAGTAGTCTGTCTAGAATTACCTGGATGACTGTGTGTTTTACTTTAAGGTCTTATAGGTAATGCCAAGTTGTTTCCTTGGTTATCAGGCATTTTGAACTGAAAATTAAGCAAGAGGATAACATGAAAATGGAGGACTGAAAAAAAATTGCATCTGACTATGTTCATTCTCAGAAATTCTGTACTAATAATCAGACTTTCCCCGTAGACTCTGTTTTAATGTTGAAGTTTCAGTTCAGCATTTTATTATAAATGTAAAAACCAAGAAACTAAATTAGTGAGGCCTTACATGTAAGTAGATGCTCTTGTGTTTGATGTGACTTTGTTTTTGTGCAGTTTACAGAGATACAAGTGGAGGGAAATCACCATGTTCACCTGAACAGTCCAGAGCACGTGGCATCTCATATCAGTGCATTCTTCACACTGGACACTCCAACGCAACCTCAGCATGCTAAGAGTAAACTGTGAACGCACAAGGATTAGAGTTTTCTTCTCTCAACTGAATACTTACTTCTGGAGTATTGCCTACATTGGCTGCATAAGCACGTCGGCAGAACGTACTGCACCTGCGCAAAACCTGGATTTTTGGTCAACGTTGCATCAGAATTTTGCCTGTAGCAGACCATATATTTTTCTACACAACATTTGAAAACTACAGACGGGATGTCACCCTTATATACGCGAATTCAACCTAATATGAGACGTTCTGCCGAAGTGCTATGCACAATACATTACGGGTTTCGTGCAGGCGCAGTACGTTCTGCCGACGTGCTGGCTACATATAGCGTCGAGAAGCAGTACTCTTGTCAGAAGTTCTGAGGAAGGTCACTGAGGTGTCTGATAGACATCGGCACAAGTTACGAATAAAAGAATACATAGTCAGAATAAATAGTATGACATTATATTGTATAACAGAACAGAACTTAGATAACAAAGGAAAATTAACTGTATTATTGATAAACGGATGGAGTATGAACTGAAATGGAAATTAACATGCTGCTTAACGTCAGTGTAATGTATTGTAACATTTGTCTATAAAAGAATAAAATTGACATGAAAACTAAACATATACTTGACCAAAAATGATTGAGTGGAGATGGAAGACAGTGGTCTGTGTGTGAAGTGTATGTGTGTTGGTGTATAAGGGACCTAAATATTAGTTTTTTCGGTTGCATCTTGCCTAAGGTGGTGTTGTTAACATTGAAAACACGGGAATGCGGCTACTAAGGACCACATCTCAGTCACATGTGTGAGCGGCCAACAAAAGAACCCGTGGTACAAACAAACACCTTAATGTTTGTATATAGGGGGAGTGACAATCTAAAGCAAATGCCCGCCTCCTGTGTTAAACACTTTAAAACCGGAATGCGGCGACTAACGATCACACTTAAATCACATGAGCGAGTCTGTGGTGGTGTGCGCTCGGTCGTTGATCCTTGCTCCAAGTATCCCCAGGCTAGGCTGAGACACCACACCCCCCTATCCAAAAAGAACGGTGCCTATCTTGTCCTACGCCTGCATATTGGTTTAAGGGTTAACTTTGGATCAGACACGGTTCTGGATAGTCCACGCGTATCCAGAACTGTGCCTGGGGCAAATCTACTATCTTAGATATACGGAGACTAACCAGAAACCCGTACAGGAATAGAATTTGAACTAGATACAGGCACCAAGTGTTATGGATACATCCGATACACTCGCGGGGGTGTGCGCTCGGTCATTGACCCCTACTACCTGGTAAGGGGTCAACTTATGACCGAGCGCACACCACCACCGACATGTACTCACGCTCATGTGACTGAAGTGTTTAGACTGTTGCTCCCCTATATATAGAGCCCGTGCGGAACGCCGCCATACTGACGCTCAAAGCCAACATGCTGCGTGTGATACTGCTGCTGCTAACGGGGGCCCTGGCTGTGGCCGCTGTTAAGAACACCACCAAGCCACACATCGTGTTTATCGTGGCCGATGACCTGGGTAAGGACTAAGGACCGTACTGGTAGAGAATATGTCGTACTAATGCTTACTTAGGCCTGTTGCCCCTCCTTGGGCATAAGCTATGGACTAGTTGTTGTCTCCAATCTCGATTCTGGGCCCTCTTGTTGTCAATATGATCCAGGGCCGTGCCTATCTATAGAGGATCATACTATCATAGAGGTTTTTTTCCATTGCCATAATAAGATGATCATATGAATCCCGGTGACCAGGTGTTGGTGGGTAAATTAATTACAGCAGCAGGATGTCGGTGTGTTTACTGGTCAAGGCGGTTAAAAATATACAGACAGACATACACTGTAATCCAACATGGCGCGTGTGTATCGTATCCAGCTGAACCGTGCCTATGTAATTACATGTAGTTCTATGCCTGAATGGGTTAGGATCAAGCACCCGCGTATCCAAGAACGTAGATTTGCCCCAGGCACGGTTCTGGATACGCGTTGAATATCCGTACCTGAGATAAAGCACGGTTCTGGATACACCTCCATGATATCATGCGGTGACATCAGGGACCTGCTACCTGTTTCCTTTTGTAGCCTGTTGTCCTCAAATGCATCATCATCAGAGAAAATAATTTTTTTACAAACAGGACAGATTGATAGCTATCAGAGGTACGATACAAATCAAGCCAGTGTGGCCTTACTGAAAAGGCTGTATTCTATCCTTCTTGACGTCAGTCAGCCTAGAAATTCTACATAAGGCCATGTTGATTTGATTATATGGATGACATCCAGTCTGGGTACCCCAAAACTGATGCGAGCGTGCGAATAAAAAAAAGTTTGGCAAAAAAAAAAGTTGCCTTCATTCTGAAATCTACGTGGTCATGAAGGTTGAACAAATGGCTAAACACACAGATTATGGTATGGCGAATAATAGACTCTTCATTTTCATTTCTTCACATTTTCTTCTTCCTTTGGAATTGATTTTAGTATTCTACGATATTAGTATAGTTTTCCAATATTTTTTTTTCTAGTTACGGCATATATTTGCTCATTTTGCAGCTGCTTTGTACGATTTCCAGTATGGTCGAAAACTTTTTTTTTTTTGGAAACGAACGAAAATTGATGCGCGCGCGGATGTCATCCATATAATCAAATCAACATGGCCTAAAAATCACGCGAAGACTTAAGTGCTTAGGTCGCATTTCCAACCGGGGCCCGGCAAGGCTGTTTGCGTAAACGAAAAATAAACAATTCGTATCAACAATACATTACATTCAAATGGTACTCCCGACCCACAGCAGGTAAATCGATCGGTCCACGAGCCAGCAGTAACACGCTCGGTGCTCTCTCGATCATCGCCCGATTTTTTTACTCTCCAAGCAGAAGTTTGGGTTTGGGGCTTATTTTTGGCGTGTTTTTAGGCTTTTTTTAACGGGCTTTCTTTTTTCACTGAAATTTTGTTCAACGGTTGGGTAGAAACAAAATTTCAGTGAAAAAAGAAAGCCCGATAAAAAAGCCTAAAAACACGCCAAAAATAAGCCCCAAACCCAAACCTCTGCTTGGAGAGTACCGATTTTTAAGGATCGGCCGATGATCGCCGATCACCGATTTTTTGACAATTTGATAGGTTAGATTGTGAATAGCCTAAAAATGCACTCTACTTTCTGACGATTTAAAAATTTGTTACCTTCTGGAAATTGATTGATTCTGGAAACCAACAAATACGGCCAAGCTTATCGACTTTTTCATTTCTTGCTGCTGAAATCCTGACTCCTTTCTCCCGTGTTTCCAGGCTGGAATGACGTAGGCTGGCACAACCCTGACGTCAAGACGCCTGTTCTGGACCAGCTGGCTCGCGAAGGCGTTATCTTCAACCAGTCTTACGTCAACTACGTCTGCACGCCGTTAGTATAGCGTCAGAAACTCTCTGTCTGTGTGTGTGTGTGTGTGTGTGTGTGTGTGTGTGTGTGTGTGTGTGTGTGTGCACGTATGTGTGTGCACGTGTGTATGTGTGTCTGTGTGTCTCTGTGTGTGTATGTGTGTGTGTGTGTGTGTGTGTGTGGATAGTGTTCAGCACCAAGGACAGGTATGCTTGCCTGTGTGTTTACGCGCGCGCGTTTGTGTGTGTGGATAGTGTTCAGCACCAAGGACAGGTATGCTTGCGTGTGGGTATGCGCGCGCGCGCGTGTGTGTGTATGTGTGTGTGTGTGTGTGGATAGTGTTCAGCACCAAGGACAGGTATGCTTGCGTGTGTGTGTGTGTACGCGCGCGCGCGCGTGTGTGTGTGCGTGTGTACGTGTGTATATGCGCGTGTGGGTATGTGTTTCTATATGTCCTGTTCTGATTTTGCTATCGCTGATTATTCTGTTGTAAAAGTTGTTATGATGTTGTAAACTCCAGGTCCAGAACAGCCTTCATGACCGGGTATTTCCCCTACCACGTGGGCACTCAGGTACAGTCCTGTGTACTTTTGTACATTACTTTGTAGAATGATGGCAGATATATTTATGCTAACAACTCCAAATATACACAATGAAAAGCTGCCATATATACATCATCAGTGCTACTACCATTGTCTGTGGAATTGGGTGTGTTGCGAAGTAGTATGTGTAAGGGGGTGAAGTCTGCCATCTCTGACTGCCCTGTTTTCCTGGTGTTTTGCAGCACACTGTGATTTTTCCCTGGCAGGCCACGGGCATCCCGTCTAACTTTAGCTTTCTTCCGGAGAAGCTGAAGGGGCTGGGGTATGCCACGCACATGGTGGGCAAGTAAGTCTACTGCAGGAGAAACTTTGAAAACTTTGAAACTTTATTTGAATAACCATTAGCGGTGGGCCCAACCGGGTCCACCGCTAGTCTTCCTGGCATTCACACATATAGTACAAAAATATACAATACATTGCACAACAACAACATACAACATATCACATACAACATTTACAAATATTCAATTAATTAAAAACAACAATCCTGTTGCACAAGTACTACTGCTGGAAATGTTCATAGAGACCCTTCTTAAACGACCTCAAGGACTGTGTGGACTGCACAACAAGTGGAAGGTCGTTCCACACACTTACAGCCCTGTACGTGAAACACTTCTTCAAGGCAAAGCGGGTTCTGTGACTGTACTGACTGTTAACCAAACGTGAAATCATCGGGATTCATTGTTCGAGCAGTTAACACTTTTCTGTAGCCTCCTTTGCAGGCGTTTCCTTGGGGGGGGGGGGGCTGATTTGTAATCCCAATGAATGGGTGGCTGAATGGATACGGTTTGGCCAATTGGATACTGTCTTTGGCCACCGTAAGATCTGCTTGGAGATTAGCTGATTTGCACTCTTTTCTAATTTGCACACAGTTTTTTGAAACTTGGCCAATCAGGAAATAACACTCGCAAATTAGAAAAGAGTGCATCAGCGCATCGGGAACGTCTGTGGAACGCCTGCAAAGTTATTACGTTAGTCATTACGATGGGTTTCTTTCGTTGTGTTAAGGTGTTTTGTACTTATATCTGTATACTAGTACCTTAAAGTTGCACATCTAGCTGCAATCATTTGATTGACCTTGCTGCAGCTGAAAGCGTTGTTCAAAGCAACCACCTGCAGTGACATACAGATACACATGTGCAGTGTTTTGGCATTAACATTAACCCTTATTACCTCCATGAAAAAAATCCAACCAAAAAAAAACACATTTACAAACGTTCTAGATATTTCATGGAGGTAGCGTGCGTAGTCCAGTGGTTAGCGACCCTGCCTCTGGACTAAGAGGTTGGGAGTTCGAATCCCGGCTGTTGTCGCTCACCCGACATGCACGCTACTGGAGAGGGTCGCAGTCCTTAGGACAGGACGTTAAGCCGTGGTCCACTGTTCATTGTACTTGTCGAAAAGAGCTAGGGGAATTTCCCTGGTACAATGAACCTGTAAATACTGTACATAGCGTCTGTCTTCTCTGTCACGACCAGTGGAAGAGTAGCTCTTCAGTGATCACTGGTTCAAGATCACTTTCACTTTCACTTTCCGTTCTGTCCCCAGGTGGCACCTGGGCTTTTGTAACTGGAAGTACACTCCGACCTACCGCGGGTTCGACTCCTTCTACGGCTACTACAACGGCGCGGAGGACTACTACACTCACGTTGTCGGTAAGGAACCGGCATTTCCACAGGATACTGTTGGGCAACGGATCATTAAAATAGGGCTGAATGCGGGCCAAACCTATGCTAATCAGTGGCCATATAAGATGGGGGAAAATATCACAAATGAGTACAAATTACCTGTAACACAAATGTTACCACATTCTTAAGATATCAAATTGACTTCCACCAAAAGACCTTTTAACCTATACGAAAATTCCGCCCATTCACTACATACATGTTTTATTTGTCTAAAATTCAAGCTACCGGACTGGATCTAAGGGATGACAAGGACGTGGTGAAGACAAAGAATGGACAATACGGCACTGTGAGTAGAACTTACGTAAACAGTTCGTTACCTTCTTTATCATGATGTTCATCGTCCTAATATCCTCTGCCGAGGCTACTACTGCAGCTGCCTGCATCAGGCATCACAATACTCTTAAACGTTGTCTCTACACTCACGTCATGAGTTCTCACCTTTATGTCGTCTCCATCTCCCTCTAGCCTGGGTGCCATCCGATTTGTAACGGCTACCCCGAAAACAGCTACCATTTTTCGGGGTAGTCGTTACAAATCGGATTGCACCCAGGCTAATCTCCCTCTGCTCCCTTGTTATGATATCCTGGATGTTCGAAAACAACGCATTGAAAATGAAAGGTTTAATTGGAACTCACAACTAAGAAGTCAGCTTGTGAAGCTTTCAGGCGGCACACAGGTTGCGAGGGTGTTGTAGATGTGTGTGTCACGGTGGTGGTGGTGGGGGCGTTGGCGGCCTGGATCGCGGTTTAAGGATGGGGAGAGGGGTCTGAAACGCCTCAGTCTTCACTTCTCTTTGTTGCAGTACTTCTTCACGGACCGGGTCATTGACATCGTTGGGAAACACCCCGCGGACACGCCACTGTTCCTGTACCTGCCCTTCCAGAACGTGCACCAACCCCTGGAGGTGAGCACACAACTTTACACATTGTTTACTACTTCCAGATGCGGAAGTATTGTTCTGGGTGGCTGCTTAGCCGTGGGTTTGAGTAGTCGTTTGGCCCGACATTGTAGGTTGATATCACGTGGCCATGGGTGGGAGAAAGATTGACAGGCAGTATGACAGAAATGGGGTGAACGTGTAAGTTTCAGAATCTGGCCGGGAGAAAGTAGGGGTATGGTGGTAACATGGGAGAATTCAGGAAGCAGAGGATTGCATACTTCTGAAGTCTGAAATTTCTGAGAGGTTGAAAACTCACCATCTGAACGTATTTCTAATACAGGTTCCCAAACGATTTGAAGACATGTACATGAGCGTGCAAGATGAACACAGGAGAACACTTCTTGGTAAGTTGAAAATGAGGGTTAAACTAGCACTAAGAAGTTCAGCTTGAGATGCTTTCAGACGTCATCCCCCTATCTTTCCTTACCTCTGAAGGGTAGTCACTGGACGAGGGTGATCTTTGTAATCAAAGTCCCATCATACAAGAGTAATTTTGTGTTTACAAAAGAATCTGTACCTGTTCCTGTACCTGTACCTGTAACTGCACCTACACCTGTACCTGTACCTGTCCCTCAGTCAGCCTCAGTATCAGTCTCTTCCATTCATTCCTTCCTGTCGTTGTGTGTGTGCACTCCGTCAGTAAATCGACCTCAAATAAAAGGTATAAAGTTGTGGAAGAAAGTTAAATTTTCTGATGCTGCCAACGTTTTACACAGGTATGGTGAGTGCCATGGATGAGGCTGTGGGTAACGTTACCATGGCGATGAAGAATGCGGGACTGTGGGACAACACCCTGGTGATCTTCACCACTGACGTAAGGAAAAAGAAACTTAGTTTTGGTCGTTTGGAAAATGAATCAGTCTAGTATGTATAGTTATACATCATGTTAGAAGAGTTACTCATAATTACGCATTTGTACATTGTTTTCCTTCCTCCAACTTGACTTCTCATGGTGTACTTGCTGCAAGCCATTACGTGTGTCTCCTGTGCGAATGCCGCAAGTGGGGGATGCAATGGATCAGGAAAGAACAAAGGGGCCTTTGCCGTACACAGTACCTCTGCTAGAGTGAGATGAAATAAGCGTGCGAGCATATTTCCATACATTAAGCCCTAAATGTATGGCACTTTGAGTTTGAAGTTCACCCCGTTTCACCTCGTTTGGTTTGAATTTCCCCCAGAACGGCGGTTGGATCGCTGCCAGCGGTAACAACTACCCCCTCCGTGGAGGGAAGACCACCCTTTGGGAGGGGGGCACCAGAGGCGTGGCCTTCGCGCACGGCAAGATGCTGCAGAAAACAGGCTACACCAACAATGAGTAGGTCTATACCGTGTCCAGAACCGTACCTATCTAGTTCTATGAACAGGATATGGTTAGGCTTAGGCAGGCACGGTTCTGGATAGTCACTGCGTATATATTCAAGAACGTAGGTGTTCCCAGGCACGGTTCTAGATACGCGTGGACTATTCCGTGCAGAGCATGGTTCTATACAAGGTGGATACAGTCTAGTTAACTAGACAAGCTAAAAATAGAACAATTTATAGCCTACAACCGTTTGATTTCACTTCAGTATAAAAAGGCGGCAGAATAACAAAATTATATTATATTGTGCTTGTATGATTCACAGAATCATGAAAACGTGGCCACGTATCAATCTACTTTTCAATCATGGGTTGTTGAAACACCTAGTCTTTGGAAACGTGCTTTTGAACTGGTAGAGGGATGTTCTGTTTTTTAAAATGTTTCGAGCATTTCTGCTACAATATACTTCCAAACTCAACGATTTTTCCTCATGTTTGTTCAGGATGATTCATGCTGTAGACTGGTACCCAACAATCCTAGCAGCTGCAGGTGGTACTGCAGGTAGGCGAGGTGTAGACTAGCATTTTTACATATTAGTAACATGTCTTTCATCCTTTAATGAAATTTTCGCTCCAGTTCTTTCCCCTTTGGAGGTTCTGTCTACGGTGTGTTGGGTGGAGGTTTATTTTGTTTTCGGTGTATGTGTACATGCCTTGTGTGTTCATAGTTATTGGAACGCAACGCAGTCACAGGAAGTAAGGGAGGATGGTGTAACCACAGACTGACAGGAATGTCGAATTAAGGGTGAAAATAGTCCCGGCGGGGGGTGGGAAGAAGTGAATGGTACAAAGTTCACCTCATTTCATGTCTTCAATGTTTTTGCTAATATATTCATGTCCGTTTCCTTATGGAAGGCAGTGGGAAAATACACATACAAAAATTATTAGCGAGAAATTCGCACTAATGAGTAAAACAAGAAATCCACAACTCTAGATACTTCATGGAGGCGTCAAATCACCGATTTCTCGTTTTCTTTGTTTTCTGCAGATGCGGGCATAGACGGGGTTAGTCAGCTGGACACCATTCTGTCCGGCAAGCCCTCCCCGCGCACAGAGTTTGTCTACAACATCGACGATTATGAGTCCTCAACTAAGCAGGGAGCAATCAGGTATAAGATCTTCCACTAGTAAACTTTATTTCACGCCAAGTTACGTTGAAACGTAAGTATAGTGGCATTGCCACATGATGATAGCATTTTCAGTGTTTATTAAGCAATCGAGACAAATTCTTGCATGATCTTGCATCTGGTCTACACTTCAGGAAATGTAAGCCGATCATATTCGGGTAAGAGGCTGCACAGCTGAAGGGATATGAGGCATCCTGGCCTCTACCAGGCTTCGGGAAGCGGCTGGAAATAGTAGAAATTGGCCAAATAGATCGATAATATGCCGGGGGAGTTGGTCCGGTAAAGAGTACAGTTTGCCGCTCCCGAACTGTACTCTTTAGCGGACCAGCTCCCCTGGCATGTTATCTGTCTATTTGGCCAATTTCTACTCCTTCCAGCCGCTTCCCGAACCCTGGTAGAGGCTAGAAGTATCCGGCATGGTCATGCAGAGAATGGATATGTCATCATGGCTAGAATTAAGTACATTTACTTTTAAGAGGTTCCTCTTGTCTATCAACAATGTACAATGCTCAAATACTATTGTATGTACAGACATTTTTGTTGGTATCAAATCGTTTTTTGTAACATCTTGATCAATCCTGTCAGTGTTTATATGTTTGTTTCACCTGTTCATTGATCAATTATTGGTGTTTTTTTATCACGCTTTGCTTGCTTGTATTGTGTATTGTCTGGTGGCGACATGAATATAAGTGTAACTTCAGTGTGTCG
Organism: Branchiostoma floridae x Branchiostoma japonicum; assembly: GCA_013266295.2. Lineage (NCBI taxonomy): Eukaryota > Metazoa > Chordata > Leptocardii > Amphioxiformes > Branchiostomatidae > Branchiostoma > Branchiostoma floridae x Branchiostoma japonicum. The sequence goes on from CM023830.1 coordinate 2,050,027, forward strand.
CCACCACGTCTTGTCAAGGTATGTTTCAATAAAAATATAAAAAATTAAGTACGTCTCGTTTGATGATGTCTGAGGGAACGTTACTCTGTCTTGTTGATTTCCAGGGTTGGTGACTACAAGCTGATAGAGGGGTACGCCGGGACGCCTGACGGGTGGGTCCCTCCCCCCAGCCTGTCGGAGGAGAGTCAGCCCGACAGCGGGGACCCCGACACCGGCACCTGGCTCTTCAACCTCAAGGGTACGTACTAGCTTAGTTAGGCCTTTTACCCATCCTTGGGCATAGGCTACGTACTGAACCCCTCTCTGCGTGTATAAGCTGCTCCCGCGTGTAGCCTGTTGCCTCTACATCAGCGTGTGCAATCTAAAATAATCATACATGTATAAACATAAGATATCAATCTGTGAAAAAATAATAGATCTACCTATAAATGGTGAAAAGTGGCGATGGTGGACAAGAAAGAGACACAAACTTCTGTCCTCAAGAAACGCACTGGCTTTCAAACTGTAGCCTGTGTGTCAGCCTTGTTAGCTTTCGTCCGCCAACAACTTGTTGGCGCGGGTAGCGGATCTTGGGGTGCGGACGAAAGCTAACAAGGCTGACACTCAGGCTATTCAAACTGACCCCCAAACGTTGGATTTCCCCTGTTACAATAAGAACTAAGCTGGTTGTTCCCTCTTCCAGACGACCCCACAGAACACAACAACCTGGCGGAAAGCATGCCTGACAAGCTGAAGGAGATGCAGGCTAAGCTAGACGACTACAGGAAGTCCCTGGTGCCCGCCATGTTCCCGCCGGCTGACCCCAAGTCCCTCCCAGCACTGTGGGGAGGGGCGTGGTCACCAGGCTGGTGCTAGGCAACGGGGCGTGGTTCCCCTGGCTGGTGCTAGGCAACGGGGGCGTGGTTCCCCTGGCTGCTGCTAGGCAACCATCGTCTGATTTGTTTCAGATTTAGACGAAACATTCATTGGAAAACAGTCGTTAAACTTAATTTCAGTCCCCACAAAAAAATTCAGTCAGTGGTGCACATGTATTTCTTACAAATTAATGTGCTACGTACACAATGTACAAAATGATGTAATTTTCACGCAAGCTGACTACACTTGTTCCTTTTACTTCAATATATATATATACATTTTGCTACACCGCAATAAAAAAAAGTTATGCTATACCAGACTGGAATATTGTTTATAATGTTCACTACCTTCGGGTGAAAAACACCTCTGGCTAGTGACGCCATGTTTATGCAGCGCACTTTATGTTTGCCTTGCCACGTACCCTGCCGACACGCCAGCGACAGAGAATAATCAGACCGAACAAAGTGCATCATGTAGCATGCTATAAGGTTATCACAGAAGTTAAGGTAACTACCAAGTCACAGTCGCCGTACCATTGGCTCTATAGTAGCCTTGCTATTAATCAGTTTTACGACAGAAAATTATGTGGTGAATGTGAAGACCGCTTAATTGGACACTTCTTGTTTGTTCCTCATCAGCCATCAGTGCCCTAATGTTTTCGTCTTTCCTGTTCGTCTTTCTTCACGTGACAACATAACTGTTCAAGCGTTACGTGCTTTCTTTTCACCGCGCATACATGTACCTGTTCGGCTGCACGTTTTTGCTACATTGTGTCAATATTGCGGTCTGAATGGGCACAATGTAGCAGTCGCCGCATTCGTGTGTTGAACACGCCACACGACACGGTCGGGGGACAGCAAAGAACGCCACAAAGGAGGAGTTTGTCTCGTCCAGATCTATTTTGTGTGCCACAGTCGGTGCATCGCGACTCGTGGCGTTGCACACAAGTTCGTACTTGCTACGCTGTAAAATCCGTGTACTCTGATTGATTTTCATATGTATGAGACTACCAACACTCTTAAGTGTGGTGGGTTCTTTTACCGTGCTCGCGGCGTGGCACTCCTTAAATACGGGACCTTCTCCGAAGAACTGCAAACTCTACCAGGAGTCGCTCGAAAACCTGTGACCATGATACACACACGTTGGCCGGGACGGAACCTCCGACCTTGTGATGTTTAAGCTGTATTGCTAACCGCTCCGCCACAGCACGCTACTTGCAGTCGCCAGTACTCGCTACTACCAAGGAGCTTCTACCTTGCTACTACCTTTAATTTTACGCCATGGCTGAGGCGAGGAAACCCCTGGAAGGACCGTCCGCGAGCGGACCCCGTGCTGAAGAGACGCCGCCGCCGGACGCCGCCATGTCCCAGGAACACTGCCGGCTGCTCCGGCTGCACCGCGCCGCCCTGGTCGACCGCATGAGCCCCGGCCACGTTCTGCCCGTCCTGGTCTCCCTCGGCGTCATCGGACTGAAGACGCAGGAGGAGATCATCGGCGAGAGCGGCGGCACCAGGCAAGACATCAACGAGAGACTGCTGAACGTCTTACCGACTAAGGGGGAGCGAGGGTTCCACGGGCTGTGCCAGGGGCTTCGCGAGGGGGGCAGGCATGGCCATCTGGCGGGGCTGCTGGACGGTCTCCCCGAGGCTATGACCAGGCTGCCCGCGAATTTTAAGGGTGACCTGCGGTACGATATCAGCGACAGCCTGCAGCCGAGAACGAAGGACGAGCTGATCACGCGGCTCGAAACGCAGCTGAGACACACCAGGCAGTCGCTAGAGGCGCTGCAGCAGTCCCGGATCCAAGCGGCGCAGCAGGGCGACCACGAAGGCAAGCTGCGGGCTGCAGAAACACAGCTGCAGGCGCTGCAGGGCAAACTGGAAGCGCTGGAGAACAAACTCTCTCAAAGGGAAAGGGAGAAAAAGGAGCTGCACTCCCGACACTACAACCTGAAGGATAACTTCAAGAAGTACCGAGAGGGGAAAGAACTGACGATAGAAACCCTCAAGAAGGAACACCGGCAAAGCAGCCTCCTGAAAACCAAGTGCAACCAGCAGAAGCAGGAAATCGCCCACCTGAAGGCGAAGGTCGGGGACCTGGAGAGGGCCTTACGGAAGGCCAACAAAACGCGCGACGGGAAAACCCGCCAGAGGAAAATGGAGACCAAAGCGACGATGACTGAGAGCTACCAGGAACAACAGGACACGCCCCGCCAGGACAGGGACAACTTCCTGCTCGAAGTTCAACGTCAACAGCGCGCCAGCCTCCAGCGGATCCACCTCCGGCACGATCAGCATGACGTCACGGCTGGTTGCGACGGTTCCCCGGCGGTGAGGAGGCAGCCTGGGAACGAGGGGAGGATCAAACAGGTGGCCGCTCGTCGGCGCCAGGTGCAGGACGAGGGAAACCGGCAGGCGGCGCTGCTGAGAGAGCGGGAGGACCGCGCAGTTCAGAAGTTCCAGACGGAGGACACTGGGGTGGAGCGGCAGTACAGGAGAGACACTGCCGCGAGCAGAAACAAGTTTGAGGCGTTTCTCTCTCAGAGTAGAAGCTAGACTCTCGATATAACATATGACAAACTCTGAGTGGAAACGGTATTGGCTGTGAGATCAGTAAGTTCAAGGAGGTAATAGTGGACAACCTCCTTGGTATTAAAGTTCCATTCACTTATAATGTAAGTTTGATAATAAAAGAATGCACCACATTCTTGGTGTTACACCACATTCTTGGTGTGTTTGCAGTTCACAATAGCCTGATGAACAATAAGAAACCCTTGGAAATCCTTTGTGCTAAGAAATGCAGCTATTAAATACAGTGTTGCACTGCATGAAATGTTACGTTGTATTTTAACTTTTATGGCTTCATGTACTGCAGTTTGTTGGGAATGTTGAGGATACGTTTAGTGCATTTGTGCTGTTATTCAAAGGATTAATAGTATACAAAGATGGAAACATAAAAGATATTCATGTTCACGGGACACGATTTTGCATACAAAACGATATTTTTCACATATATACATTTCAACACAAGCAATATTGGTGATAAATGATATTAACACTGCTTTCTGGGACAGTTTTTTTGACTTACACATTTTGAAAATGCTTTAAAAGACAAAATCCGATATTTTATACTGTTACAGAGATTACAGCTTTGGAAGCCTGCTTTCTATATTACATCTACATGTGTTAACTGCTTTATTAAGTACATGTTCAAGTGAAATGGTTCAATAAGTTACATTATAAAAAGGTGGAGTTTTGGAAGACAGCAAGGTTCAACGAGTCCTCAATAGCCTAGAACTGGAGGCCTTCAGGTAGGAAGAAAAGTCTTCATTAGACTAGAACTGCAGGCCATTGGGAAAGCTGACTCAGGTAATCCATAGACTGGAACTGCAGACCTCCCGTAAGGTCCTCCATAGCCTAGAAGTGCAGGCCTTCAGCAAGGCTGACTCATGAGCGAGTCCTCAATAGCCTGTGCAGCTCCCACTGAGGTGACCTCGTCCAAGTCTTTCTGCAGGGAAGAGGAGAAAATTGAATCCATCTTTTAAAACACTCTTATTAAATTGTATCAGAAAAAAAACCGTGCAATTTTTGACAACCCAATAATCTGTTCTCATGTCTTTACATGCATTAGACCTTGACTAATCAACTTGATGCAATTTTAAACCATATGTAATATGATACACAGCCGTCCTCGGTACTCACGTGATGCTCCAGCATGAGGAGGTCACACAGCCGTCTCACCTCCTTCCGATTGGACAACAGACTCGCCTGCTTCCTACAGTTGTACAAGAAAGGACAGAACACAACAAGACTGTCATGATTGTTTAGAGGAATGTATCCAAAACAACAAAAAGAGGACCAGAACACTAGGTTCTTCTAACACACATCATTACCGTGCCCATATACCAGTCTCTAAGTCCTTCTATACAGCAGCAGCTAATCTTTCCACAAACTGCAAAATTACGGAACTCTCTCCCTAACAAGAGTTTCCCTCCCAAATACAACCCTTGAGTCTTGAAAACCAAATGTGAATGTTCACTCCCATCTTCCAGCGTAATCACCCATACCTCCCACCAACTTAGTCCGGTGCCCTGAGAAGTGGTCCTTTGGCCTTACAGTTACATTGCCATTGAGCAAACTCATTAAAAAAGAAGACTTTTCCTACCTATGCTGCTCGTCCAGCCATCTTCTCTGCATCCTCAGGAACTTGGAGTGTTCCTTGTTGCTCTCCTCAACTAGTCTGAGGGAGTAGGAAAAGACACACATGACTTTCTTATTCAGTTACTTAGGGAAAGTGTTCTGTACAGTTTAGATAAACTACAAGAGCTAAAAGCATATCTTTTTGAACAGAAACAAATAGATTAGAAAATACAAAAATCCTAAGTTTGATGAGTGAACATTTAAAGTTCCAGTGTCCCCTTCCAATCCAACAGACGAAAAAAAAAAAGCAGCAACAAGGATGTGACCTTAGGCGCTGACCAAACAATGGCAACACTGTATTGTGAATATTGGGACTAGCAGACAGAGAGACAACGTCACAAAAAAACTTCAATCCCTTGGGGAGAAGTAACAGCCCATTCCTGACCTGCTGTAGCTTTGCTCCAGCTGCTTCACACTTTTATACCCGTCCTTCACCACGTCAGAGTACGTCTGTGTCTCCATGGGCGGCAGTCTCGTCACCTGCGTACGTCGTACCAGGACGTTCGTCCCCGCGCGCTGCTCCAGGTTCTGCTGCTGGAGGAACCGGGCGACCAATGGGCTGTTCCCGTGGATGTTGAACACGGCGTGCGCGAAGTCTGGACCACGACCTGCAGGGTGGGACTGAATGGTGTAGAGAAAATGTTAAACATGGTCAGAACTGTCACATAATTCAATTTGCTAGCTGAAGGAGGTTAACTTCCTTAAACCTCATTGGTTTGCTGATATTACAATCTATTTTATGTTGTGCACTGAAATTCTTTTCTGTGTACCACCTTTATTACGAATTACAAGTCCAGTTAAAGTCTCTGTCTCATAGACTTGAAGACAAAAAATTTCCTGTTCTCTGCTCTGTACCTCTTTGTGCAAATTTAACCAAATCATTCTACTGCCTCAAGCCTACCGCTTCAAACCATAACTAATGCCTGTCAGTAATGGAATGTTTTTTGACAAAATGACTCCCTCAGTAGTGTGAAGTTTACCTCCTTCTGTCTCTTCCTCCTGACAAAGTCCTCGTGGGCGAGAGCGTTCAGCATCTGTCTGTCCATCTCCGTGAGACTGGCGGCGGGGGCGGGGTCCTCTCGTATCGGGGTTAGCGTCCGGTCTTGCTGGCCTCCAGCCTCCTCATCAACAACAGATGACGATACTGACGATCTATAAACAATAAAGAAACAAACATCCATCAACAATATGAGCAATGGACTGAACTTAACAAGCCCAACTAGTGGAATAATTGGGACTCACCCCAAAAATTTCAGCTAAACTCCGTCAATAAGCTATATTACACTTTTTCCTCCTTCTGCACCTGTTTTATCTATTGTTTATTGTATTATGTACTTTCTTGTTTTGAATACAAACAAACAATTGCAACCTTGTCAAGTTCAATCTGTCCTTTGTTCATAATGTTGTTTACTCCAGCCTTCATCAAGGTAGAACGATATGCTACATGTGGATGCAGATTTGGGTAAGTCTGTGTCTCTACAGTGTTAGATCATTGGTCCAATGTTTCTATGATGTTGTATACTTAGTAACAGATGGACTTTTACTTTCACACAAAGACAAACCTGGAGCTGGCCTTGAGTGGCATCTGGGGGGGTTTCAGGGTCGGAGAGCTGGAGCTGGCCAGGGATGACATGGACGTCGCCCCAGCCAACTTCCCCACGTGGGTCGGGGAGCGGTGCTTGGCAGGACTGAGGCTGCGTGCCCGTCGTGGGCTGCCCCGTACGGACAGCTTGGACAGCTGCTGGCTCAGGCTCATGCTGGAGGAGTGCCCGCTCTGCTGGTCACCGGGAAGGTCGAGTTCTAATGCTGGGGGAGGGGGGTGACAAGGTCATTAGTCAAGGTCAGGGGCAACTGCTGCTTGCTGGATGGTCAAATTCTTATGCAAGGGAAGGGGTTGAAGTAGTAAGAAAACTCTGTCCTACAAATAAGTCTCAGAAAAGCCTTCACTGCTCGTACCTGACTTCTTCTTCTTGCCCTTCTTGACGACCTGTTTCCTCATGTTGGGGGGTTCAAGTTCGTACAGGTTCCACCGCAGGTAGGACCGGGGCACGGGCTTGATGCCTGCGGATTGAGGGAGGGAAGGAACAGAAGGAACAAAGTGAAAGAAAGAAAGTGAAGGTGATCTCGAACCAGTTTAGCTCATTCAGTGATCACTGAAGAGCTATTCTTCCACTGGTCGTGACAGAGAAGACAGACGCTATGTACAGTATTTACAGGTTCATTGTACCGGGGAAATTCCCCTAGCTCTTTTCGACAAGCACAATGAACAGTGGACCACGGCTTAACGTCCCGTCCTAAGGACTGTGACCCTCTCCAGTAGTGTGCATGTAGGGTGAGCGACAATAGCCGGGACTCGAACTCCCAACCTCTTAGTCCAGAGGCAGGGTCGCTAACCACTGGACTACGCACGCTACAAAAAGACTTCAAAACTATTTCCTCCACAAATCCATCAAACTGTGCAACCAGACAACAGAACCCTGTTAGAATTGATTCAGAACTGTCAATGGCAGTGTTTATATAATTATGTATATATGTGTTTTCAGTCCTTGATTTTTAAATTCCAATGCCATTCAGGCTTTTTGTACATGTCTGCTAATTGTTACTATGCGAGTACAGAATTGAATTAAATAGAATAAAGAACCAGGTAATCAATACTTCAAGGAATAAACAATTTCTCCCTCTGATGCGAAATCAAATTTTCATGAAAATAAATGAATTTTCAGTTAGTTGAAGGGTTGAAGGGTAACCACCTGCCACCCATTCCCAGGTGAGGTCCGTCAACTCTGCCTTAAAGTTGTCTCCAAACTGCTGCCAAGACGTTGGGAAACAGGCGCAGAAGGCGCTGTACACAGACTGGGCCAGCAGGTCGGGGTATGTCTGTGGGGGAAGAGATTCAAGTTCAAGTCAAGTTTATTTATTTTACCAGGGCATACCTCAGATCTGTTGATCTGATTTTCAGGTATCCCTGGGCACACACATTAAAAGCATACATTCATAACAATTACAAATGAAACGCAACAATATACAAATATTGTTACAGACATGTACATGTACAAAGCAGTCACAGTATAGGCGTATTTAGTTCGTTCATATTCCAGATTAACCTTTAGCATACTGCAGTAACCATTGCATTGATAGTTCTCTATTGGTTATTGGTGTTAGGCAGCAGGAAGAAGCTTATGTTAGGCCTTCAGGTCTGGAGAAATTGGTACATATGCTACACATTTTTTTAAACAGAAATTGTCATATATGGAGAAATGGAGAGATGAAATCATCATATCAAGGATAAATAAATACAACATATATGACTAACTTAACAGAAGCATTTACACACAACCAAATCAACAAATCAGAGTCGTAATCCAATCTCTTTCCAATATAGTAGAGCTACTGTACAGCATCTCAATGACAGTACCTTACTCGTATGTTCTTTACTGCTACGAGGGTCCACGTTACTCTCACATTCACAAAACTGTAATATCTTCGACATAGTTCAAACCTTTATTTACTGTACAGGTAGATTCTCGTAATTGATAGATCACCAACTTGTCTTGTTTGTACTCATTCTACTTGACCTACTTTGTAATTATGTATGTATTTTGTCATTATGTTTTACTTTGCGTAGAAGGCGTTATATAAGCAACTGTGCTTTCTGCCCAATACTCATTAAACATATGTGAATAAATAAAAAATAAATCCAAGGATCACACAACCGCTGAAGAGACTGACCTCCAGGAAGACTTCTCGGTACCGTGGGTGGTCAGCGTACATCAGGAGTTTGACGTAGTTGTGCGCAATCCGGTTGAACAACTTCGACTGAACTGTCTTGTCAGGCTGGGAGAAATGCACAGCAAAGTATTCTTAGATACATATGACTAACAGCATTGCCTAAGGTTTATTATGTCAATATTATAATAATTTTCATACTCTAAGACAATACTACCCCCATCTAGGAGAAAAACTTACATCTGACTTCATTCAATTACCCAAAACTGTATGTACCAAGGAACAGCCTCTGACCCCTCTGATTCATGGTTTCATGTTGATCTTCCAGCTTAGCATTCCATTTTTTTTGAATCTGAGAACCAAACTATTTGAAAAGCTGGCAAAATGTTAGCTAAAAGTGTACCTCAGTCTGCACTTACCATGTATCTGTGCAGAAAGAACCACCAGAAGGTGTCTAGCAGAATCGAGTCAGACATCCGGGAGAAGAACAGCCGGCAGAACTCAGGCCTATAGTTTGGCTGGAGAGAAAAGGAACAAAGACAACACTATTGGCGCATAGTTCACAGGCACGCATCGTGGCAGCAGCTGGTTGTTTTCTGCATTCTCTCAGTTGTCGGTAAGAAAAAGCCTGACTGACAACAAGGGATGCAGAAACAACTACACCTGTCTGTTATGGGTTTGTGCAATTTGTGATTATATTATTCACAGTTTACACTGAACAAGCTGTCACACCAAACCTTTGCACATCTAACACAATGCATGCAAGTGTTGTAGTTTAAAGCTATATATCTAGTGAAGATACCCCTGCTGTACTTTGTGGCAATGAGTTCCATGATTCTATCATAGTTTTAATGAGAAATGGATTCTTGATGAAAATAACAGGTTTGACAGTGTCTGTACTAATACATAATAATTATTATGATCTGTTGTCAGGCAGTTGGCACCATATATGCAAAGAGAGCTCTAAACAGATGTTTGTTACAAATGGGGGCAGAGGGTAAGTACAGAATTTCATGACAACAACACCTGTGAGAAAATGTTGCAAATTAGTCCGAATCAGGACAATGCATAAAGACAACACATGCAATGATGCAACACATGCAATTACGCAAGGTAAGAAATATTGCAACACATGCAATAATGCGTCAAGAATCCATGCAATACATTACACCTTTGCTGCAACCTTAACTACCAGAAGTGCATAATTACTGCAGACTCAGAAACACTCAGAAACAAATTTCTGCCTTAAAGCTTCTGTAATTTCTTTGCATATACAATGTAGACTGAACATTTCCATCCACAGCTAGTTGGTGAATCCTATCTTTGCTGCTCCTGAGCCAAAAATATTATTTCGACATGTCATGACTATCAGTATCACAGTAAAACACTGTCAAAAATGTCTAAGAGACTTCTGGATAGAAACTTGAAGCTTTTGTCTGAGACTTCTGAATCTGCAGAAGTAGGATCTTGGGTGCATCTGAAAGAGACATGTGCAGAGTGATGGCTAAAGTGGCAGAACAAGACATGGCAAATTTCAGGAAGAGAAGTATTGGATCTAGTGTGAGGTTTCAGGAAGAGATTGCTTAACGGTGCTTTGCATGCTATATAATTCTGGTTCCAGGAAGAGTAGTGTCAGATTACACTGTGATGTTCCAGGAAGAGTAGTGTCAGATTACACTGTGATGTTCCAGGAAGAGTAGTGTCAGATTACACTGTGATGTTCCAGGAAGAGTAGTGTCAGATTACACTGTGATGTTCCAGGAAGAGTAGTGTCAGATTACAATATTCCATCACCATTATGTTTTCACCTGTTATGATGATTGAAAATACACTAAGTGAAAGGTGTGCCTGAGTGATTGACTGAATAAATAAGTGACAAAGTGAATGAGTGAGTGAGTGAGTGAGTGAGTGAGTGAGTGAGTGAGTGAGTGAGTGAGCGACCGACCAAGTTAACGAGTACCACCTTGTGCAACAACTTGTACAAGTGGATGTCAGCATCTTGGGGAGGGACCTGGACCACACAGAAAACGGAACACTTAAATGTTAGATACACATCTTATACAGGAAACAAGACACTTGGTGTTAAACATAGATGTTACATAACATAAATAACACTTGGTGTTAAACATACATGTTACATACATAACACCAGGACTGGTGTTAAACATACATGTTACATACATACATAACACCTGAGGTTAAACATACATCATGCATAACATAAATAACATGTAGTGTAAAACATGCAATAGATACATGTTGGGCAAGAAACAACAGCTGATATTTTAACTTCCTGTCAGAAAAAGTAGGCAAAGCTTAGGGAAACATGACCATTAAAACAGCCCTATGGCTGCCTGTGGAAAATGGTAGATGCACCAGGCTACAGGCTATTTTAGTATTTAATAATGTACCTTGTTATTCAGGTCTGTTGCAGCATCAGTGACTCTCTGTAGGATGACCTCGGGCGGGATGTCACCAGGCAACGGGGTCAGGTCATTGGGGTCGTACCCAGGATACTGCTGAAGCTGTGAGTGGGGAGGAAGAGTTGACTGCACAGCAAACACAACCTTATACAATTTTTTACAGAGTAGTAACAATCAGTTTTGAAAGAAGATTCTGTTGATAGAGGATTCTAAGGTGGCCAGAAATTGATTCTTTGTTTGTGCAATGAAGGCTGATGTCATGAATATTCATGTCATCGACAAGTTTACCTTCTGTATTCATGTTGTCTCTTTCCTTGAACTTTATGTTTGTTTGTTTATTTGTTTATTGTTTCGCACAAAATACAGAATAAAAGGAAGTATATTGAATAAAAAACACTGCAGGAGAAGGGAGGAAGCCTGTTAGGCTTATTCTAACCCTTCTCCTTAACATAACATAACATAACCATGTTACCAGTAGAATGTCTGGGAACCAAGAAAGGAGGAAAGCTGTGTGACTCCTTATTTCTGTCATACAGCCTTACCTCCACCAGTCTGGGCTCTCCTCTCTCCTTCTTCCCTTCCAAGGACTTGTCTGACTTCTCGGACCGTTCCTTGGGAATGCCAGGCTCCGGCCGTCTCCGAGAGCGCACCTCGGGAAGCATCTGTGAGGAGCGGCTGGCGTAGACGCTGGAGAACTCATCCAGCTGCCGCTTCTCTCGTTCTGCGGTTTCACACAAGAAATAATGAGAGCTTAGATGTTGTCGAATGCCTGAGTAGCTACTACTAGTAGGCTTTTTTGCTAGATCATAGATGTTGTGTCTTTGGGAAAGTCACTTTCTTTACATGACTTGAAACTCCACCCAGATGTAACACTTCAACTGGGTGTACTGATGTGTGCTGCACATAGGATGATGTTCGTCCAAACAAACAAATAAACAAACAAACAAACAAACAAACAAACAAACAAACCTCTCTCCCTGACTTTCCTCCTGAGTTTGGAGCTTGACCTCATGAGCAGGGGGTCGGGCGAGTCATCCTCGTCTCTCCCTGAAAGCCGACTCTCGATGACCAGGTGAGTGTACGACTGGAACTCCTGCTCCAGGTGCGAGATGCGCTCGTTCACCTGCTGGATCGAACCAATCAGGAAAGCTGGCGGGGGGGGTCAAGTTAAAATTATGCAGCTGTGTGGTAGTGGCTACTGCTAGTAAAGACTTTATGATGCATCAAAGTATTTGTTTACATAATTTTTTCGGGGAGCCTTCACCTCGACCACAAATTATGGTAAAGCTGAAGGTAAAAACTTGACTTGCACACAAATTTCGATACTTGTTGGTGGAAAAGAAACATTCAAGCATCAATTGGTCATAGTAAATAGCAAAAGAACTTTGATGCAAACAGCTCAAATTCAAATTTCCCGCTATAGCGTCCCATAGCAACAGGTCCATCCGTGCAAAACTTATGACTATCGGAATTAAACCGCGCGTTTTCTTTCGTTTTCTAGTGGTTAGCTCCCTAAAAATGAAGGATACGGGCCGAGACTTCTTGCTGCTTCTGTAACGCCCGATGTTTCTGCTCTACGGACCCGGCCGGGGCCAGTAAGTCCTCCTCTAACAGGTTCATCGGAGACGCCGTTCGGGTGATGGCCGCCATCTTGGTTTTTTGTTGTCATTGGTGCACCGGAAGTTCTGTGGTTGTCCTGACTTGTATAAGGGGGGTGATATTTAAAATGTTAATTCTTTAGCACCAGAGTCTAGCTTTCACTCACTTTCCTGTCTAGACAATGCATAAAAATTTTTCATTACTATATGTTGAAATATCAGTATGATGGAGAGGGAAATTATACTTTTTTAAAATTTTTTTGTGTATACTTTAGGGGAAAGTAGAATCATCCATGGAGAAGAGGATTGTGGGTACATTTTTTCCAAACGGTTGTCCAGCTGTCTGACTGAGCGATGTTTCTTTCTTTTGACACCAGATGACAATCGGACGACTTTCTGTGACTCTAGATAAAACAAACGTAATACTTCAGGTGAGCTTCTGCGTGAAAGTGAGTCACTTAGCGCCTTGTGGCACCCATACACCTCATTTTAACCCAGAGAAGTCATGGGGGGGGGAGGATTTTGACCCATGGTTCAAGTACTACTACTAGTATGTAGAACTCTGATCATCATCAAGTTTGGACAAAAATAGTAACATAAAGCGCCGCATTCTTGTATTTGATATCGTTAAGAACGTTAAAAGACTGTCAGTGCAAGGGAGTTCAGTACTAGAGCTATTTGGGTGCTTTTAACTGCACTTAATGACTGATAACGTTATTGATAGACAACACACCATGGGTGTAGTTTTGTTTAGTGAAACTGTTTGTCATGAAAATCCACATTGTCTACATTAAATATCTGTATATGCAAAAATGTATGACTTGTCATGGTTTCAGCGATGCCGCTGTTCGGAAACAAATTCTCGCCCAAGAAGACGTCGCCACGGCGATCAGCCTCGCTGTCGAACCTGTCCACGATCGATGAGGCGCAGAAGGCGGCGGAGTTTGGGCTGGACTATGGACCAATCAGGGTCAAGCTGGGTGGCACCGAGGTCTCGTTTCAGGACGGACAGTGGATCTCAGGTTTGCATGTTTGCAGATCACGACTTAGCCTGAGTGTCAGCCTTGTTAGCTTTCGGTCCGCTCCCCAAGATTTTTTGGCGGGTAGCGGATCTTGGGGAGAGGACCGAAAGCTAACAAGGCTGACACTCAGGCTAATCACGACTGGGAAACTGTTGTAAAATAGTGACTTGTGAGAGAATAGCTTCTCAGTTAGTTGACTTCCTGTCTGTTCCTTCCTCATCCTGCCGTGTTGTTTCAGAGGGTGGGGGGAGCGGAGTCAGCCAGCGGGAAGTGGTGAAACTAAAGAAGGACAAACAGAAGCTGGAGGAGGAGAACAACTTGCTCAAACTGAAGATGCAGATTCTACTGGACATGGTCAGTGTGCAGTTGTTTTTTTTTCCTTGAAATATTAGTACAGGGGCAATCACCATGCCTGGGGAGGGAGGACAATTGTTCTTCAGTTAGACATGTAATTTGACAACTATTGGCCTTTGTTTACACGCTCAGTGTTTTGAGCTGCAGAGTATACCTGTTTGTTTACATGTGTTTTGTGATGTTTCCCCCTCAGCTAGCAGAGCAGACCTGCGAGTCCCACTTACTAGAGAAGGAAGTGCAGGAGATGCGTGGAGGGAGGAGCAGGAAGAAATGAGATCAACAGATTGTCTTGTGCTATTGCTGCCATAAGACTGAGGTGGACACAAGTCCTGAGCTAAAACGTCATTGGACCACAAGTCTTATAACACCGAGATTCGGACATAGGTCCTGTTACGAGGCATTTATCTGTACCATTTTTGCAGGGCATTCCACATCTTGAGCTCTTGACGTCTTTCCAGACGATCTGCAGCATTCCACATACAGGGCAATGATTTCCAGTAGAAATGCCATAGGAAATGCAGGAGTACTAGAGATGTGATGAAGAAAAGGTGGCCTTTTCATCACCAATTCTATAGATTCCAGACTGCGTTACCATTATATACTTAGATTTGTACATACATACTCGTACTATTATACAGTTGTTAATAAAGCGTTCTTCATGTGGATGAGCTCTACAATAAAGAGAGATAAAGCCTGGCTCCAGTTCACTCATCTGATGGATACTCAATAAAACTGTATCCTTGTATTGTTGTAGGCAATCCTGAATGCTTAGATTTGTACATACTATGATAAATAAAGTGCTCTTACATGTACTAGTATTTGTGAGGAAGACCTTGCAAAAAATAAATGAAACTACAAGCTTCTGGTTATTCTTTATTTTCTGCCGACACTGCAGAAGAAAAGCTTATACTTGCAGTTTTCATTATACATGTCATCAGTTACTTTTAGACCAAGTTCAAGAAGCTCAACCTTGGGAAATTTTTTGTTAAAAAAGCATGGAATATCACGGATGTTCAAGATACACAGTCATATGGGTATCCTTTCTTTGAATTGGCCGAAATTTTGAGGTACTTGAATGCTAACTTGAAACATAACTCAAACAGAACAATAGTTGCATACATGTTCAATTCACATACACGTAACTGACTCCCACTAATATTGCATCAACTGCAACATAATTGGAATGAACTGTGACATATTTCTACGTATATCTTGTGTTACCTTATCAAGTCTTTTACCCTAAAAGCTGACAACATAGTACTTTCTATGGACTAAACTTGTCTAACTGAAGTTCAGTTGTTGCGGAAGTTATCTTGGTTGAGGCTGCATGCCTGGGGGTAGGGGCATGCCAGCCATGCCTCCTTGCATTCCTCCAGAGACTGCAGCATTTGGGCCAAGAAGAATCTGTGGTAAAGAAAAAAAACACATTTTAGTTGTCATAACTACATTTTAGTTGTCATAACTACTAGCAGAAGTTAAAATGTAAGAACAACTGCATTCAATTAACAGTGATGGCATAAGAAGCAATAAGTCCTAGTAAGTACACTGCATTTTGCTTAGAAGTGATCTTATCCTAGCAACAAATCCAAGTGCTGAGTTACATTTTACTCAGTCTTGCCAGAGGTTGGAAATGGCATACAATTCGACTTCGACTCATTCCTGAAAGTCAAACCTCCGGTTGCTGCTTTGCACTTAAACCTTACGACTGCCATAGCAGAATTGTCTGTCTTTGCTGCTGTAACTGCTGTTGCTCCATCTGCTGTTGCTGCTGTTGCTGTTTAGAAGTCTTATGTTTGGTTTTAGACTCACTGTTCTTTGATACACCTTCGGCTGCTGGTAAGCACATACACCCTAAGATTGCCATAGGATAATCACCTGTCTTTGCTGCTGCAACTGCTGCTGCTCCATCTGTGCCTTCTCCGTCTCGAAGATGACGGGGAGGACCAGAATCATGAAGGAGGTGCTGACGACCCACAGGCTACGTCGCGTGAAGTGGTACAGCCACTTGGTACCCGACACCGACAGTGAGGTCACGCCGGACACGCCGCTCCGCAGGCTGTCCGGAAACATCTCTGTGAGACCCACCAGCCGTTCAAATAACGTCTCATCTTCAATGTCCTGTGTTAACAAGATGGTGGGTTTTTGTTATGATTATTATTATGATTTTGAATTATTCTGTAAATGGATGGTTCAGTGTATGTTTTGTTTGTATATATGAATAAAATTATGAAAAAACAAACAAAACAAGATGGTGGGTTCCCAGCTTTATAAAACATCTATGTGAGACCTACCAGCTGCTAAAATGACATCTAATCTTCAATGTCCTGTAAACAAGACGGTAGGTTCCTAACTTTTTAAAACATCTATATGAGACCCACCAGCCGTTCAAATAACGTCTCATCTTCAATGTCCTGTAAACAAGAAGGTGGGTTTCCAACTTTATAAAACACCTATGTGAGACCCATCAGTGCTTAGATAACATCTAATCTTCAATGTCCTGAAGACAAGACAGTGTCTGGTCAGAAGACTATAAAACATCTATGTGAGACCCAGTTTTCAATGTCCTAAGTGGGAGAATGGTATGAGAGTCTCCGAATACAGTGGTGTGATACTAGTACCCACCATCATTCAAAAATTATGCATGACTTCATTGTCGTATGAGGGAGAAAGGTGGGTTCAGTAAAATCTTTCCAAAACATTCTGTATGTAACTTTTCCACTCCCTGGGAAGAATTGACAATTGATACCCTGTTGTCTGCATCAAGGAGTACATCAGTTTCCAGTGACCTACATGTAAAAAATTGCCCTTGACTGCTCTTTGCCAGTTCTTCAGGGCTTCAACCTTCAACTTTCTTGGGTGAGCATAAACACCTACAAAGGTCTTTCTATTACGACATTGTTTATCAATACCGGTTTCCCGTACGGTTAAAATTTTCAAAAGCAACGCATATTTGATAATATTTATATGATGCAAGGTTATGCATGCCCCCCTCCCCACCTTTGGGATACACGTGCTACAAAAACCTTTCCGATATTCAAGTATTAAAGGAAAAAAGGAGTCGTAAATGAACAGACCTCGTCGTCTATATCATCGACGTCGTCTAACTCATCTTCTGGTCTCCTGATTTCTTCGATTTCCGCCATAATTTGCGAGAAAACTAAGAACGTCGCGCCCAAGTATCTTTTTCTAGCTCGAGCTCCCACTTTCTGATAGCACCTACACGCACACGCTAACATCAACAAAGCAACGGATACTACAAAGGAAAAGAAATTAAAATAACAGCTATGAACCAAAATAAAAATGTATATAACAAAATAATCATATATTTTATACTTTAAATCAATCATTTTGAAAGAACTCTAATTATTCGGAAGATGCAGCGTTTGGTTGCACTCATGTCGTGCAGGGGAAAGGTCAACGACCTCTCCAGATACAAACAAATTACAGCTGAAAGGACATGTGCCTGGACATGTGGACATCTTCTGATGCATATGACGTTTTCTTTGCAATGTAGTGTGTTTGATCAATATCATCATTCTTGTTAACACACAGAGCAACATGGGCGTTATCTTCAAGGTTCGATAAGTTGAGAAATACTCGCTGTGTTGGAGTTATTCTGCTCTAGTTCCAGTGAAACAACAAGAATCACCGCCAAGGCCCGGGTTCGATTCCCGGTGTGGGAACCAGTGAAACAACAAGAACAAGAGGCGAGTAGGAACAGATAGAAACCGCTGGCCCCGGGCCGGGATCGAACCCACGACCCAACCCGAGCACCAGTCCATAACCCAACGCTCTAACCGACTGAGCTAAAAGGTCTAGACCCATCGGCTGAGTCAGTTGGTAGCGCCTATAAACCCCCCACTGTTACACTAGGAGTGATACTGTGGAGTTGGGGGCATGGCCGGTGTTAGCGGATCGCTGGAGGCTCAGCTCTCGGCGCTCCACGCGCTGCTTGCCGAGACTGATCATGGCCACGGCTCGGTAGAGGCGCACAACCTGGTCTCAGACATTGCACAGATCTGTCTGCGGCACACGGCGGAGAGAGATGTCGGTAAGTCGACCATAAAACAGCTTCCCGCCATTTCAGAACTTTTCATAACAGAGGGGTATGGAAAGTGATCAGACTGCCTTTGGTTAAAGTGGTTAACTTCTAGTGGTCGTGATGTACACTATCGTCATAGTGAAAGCTTGAACATTTTGTACATCATCGAATTACAGAGAGCTTTAAAAAAGGTACAGTACTGTTGACATGGACCGCCCCCCTCCCCCAACATAAATCATGGAGAAAAGGGGGCGTGGTTCAAATTACAGAAACAAAAGTTGCTCATGACTTTCATTGACAGACAATGAAAGTTGTACAAAAGGATGTTACTATGAGGTTTGTTATTGCTTAGGCTTGGTACTATCCCTCCTCCCTCTACTGGTCAGGAAATGGTGTCCAATTAATTAATGGATGAACTCAAAGTCTTTGATGCTTTTTTGATAGCTTCATGATCTTGAATGGTGCATGTGGGTTACACCCCTATGTTCCCACAACTCAACCTATGTTCTGACAACCCTGACAGTAACCCTATGTTGGAAGGTAGGGGTGCTGGAACATAGTGCTGTCCCTGGGATGATTTATTGTGCATATTTTGTGAGCTTTTGATTTTTCGATGATGATGATTTGATTCTGTGTGACCTTAGGCATGATATTCTGCTGTCTGTAACCTTTGATTTTATCCTTGCTGTTCCCATCCAGCCTACTGCTGTTCCGTGCTGTTCCAGGAGTCAACAGGAATCACAGCCTTCCTGCGCAAAACTGTTACTCTCGACCAGGTGAGAGGAATAACTTGAACTTGTATTGGTGATGTTAGATGACACTAGACTGTGCGGACTGTCCAACATTGACCCACAGGACAGGGTCGCATGGAGAAATGGAGTCCTGGCTATAGCCGACTGCTGCCCCCCCCTGAGTCAGGGAAGCCGACAGCAGAATAATCAAAGCACGGATAACAACAACAACAACATGTTATAACTTAAATTAACTTGAAGTTCAACTTGTATTGGTATAACTCCCAACCCTATTTAAGTCCAGATGCAGGGTTACTATTGTTACCAACCACTGGGCTAATATTGTGCCCTACAGACCATCATGACAGTGTATCGTTGTCTCCCCTGCAGAATAATCAAAGCCCGGATAACAACAACAACAACATGTTATAACTTAAAACTTAAGTCCAGATGCAGGGTCACTATTGTTACCAACCACTGGGCTAATATTGTACTCTACTGGTATAACTTCCAGAGCAAGGTCACTATTGTCACCAACCTAGCCTACAGACCATCATGATTGTGTATCGTTGTTTCCCCTGCAGTACCAGCCTGCAAAGATAGAGGCGCTGTCGTTCCTGCTGGCCTTCTTGGAGAAAATCGGGAGGAAGATTCAGCCTCATGCAGTAGAGGTTAAGGTGAGGTCACCTAAGTTTTGTTCTCAGGATTTATATCAGTAAATTTTGTTCAAGTGCATTGTCAGAAAACCTGATGGTAGTAATGAAGGATAGAAAGAGATGGAGAGCAGTCATTGGAACCGAGGGAAGCTCGACTTAGTGAGTGAGTGGGTGAGCATTGTCAGAATAAGAAACTCCCTGCTTATTGTAACTACTCTGTGCTGGGTTATAATTGAAGTAGATTGTTAGATTGGTATCCTCAGCACGTCGGCAGAACGTACTGCGCCTGCGCAAAACCTGGATTTTCGCTGGATTTTTGGTCAACGTTGCATCAGAATTTTGCCTGTTGCAGACCATATCTTTTTCTACACAACATTTGAAAACTACAGACGGGATGTCACCCTTATATACGCGAATTCGACCTTATATGAGACTTTCTGCCGAAGTGCTATGCACAATACATGACAGGTTTTGCGCAGGCGCAATACGTTCTGCCGACGTGCTGGTATCCTCCCTGTTAACCTTAAGTTCCAGTTTGCTCCTCTGGTTGCTTTCCCTGCCAAATATTGTGCGCAGAAGTGATTGAAGGAGTGAACCAGAGCTAGAATGGATGATTCCAGACTGATCAGCTGTTCATTGTCCACTGTTTTCTCCAGGATGTGTGCATGGCAGTGTTCAGCAGGGACAGGTTATCCAGAGTCAAGTGCGCCACCTTCCCTGTCCTTAAGAAGGTGGGATTCTCCTCCTTATGATATAGAACACAAGTCACTGAGATCTTTACGCATAGCAGAGCTTAGAATCTCATACAAATTTTCAATTGATCACAGATAATATATATAACTGTCTATCTAATAATAATGACAATAGAAATAATGGTCCCATGACAGAAGCATAGATAAGGTCATGCCAATTTTATTTCGCAGTTTCAGGTTTGAAATAAGAATACTGCAAAAGTGGAATATCAACTGTTACACAAAGAAAAGTTTCACAAGGGGAAGGTAGTTAACTTCAAGTTTCCTCCTAGCCCTCAGAGCTCTCTCTTTTTAACTTGACTTATAAATAAATTGACCTAAAAGCTGATGATTCATTCTCATCTAACAGGGATGTTGACCCAGGCCTGTGATATCGATGCATGTCATAATAAAATGTCGAATGAATGTATGAATACAATATACATGTATATCAGACATGTCATAAGTTTGTTGTACATATACGTTAATTTCATTCTACGAACTTAATATATAATGATCATCATAGAATTATTGTATTCAATATATGGGACCAGCTGTTCATTGTTCAAACAACTAATCCCGTTCCAAAGCTTTTCAGTAAAGTTAGTTGGGTACAGTTTATCTGTCTAAACAGATGCATCTTCTTTGTCCGTGTCCAACACATGCTTGTAAGCGTAGGTTCTGCAGCTGACCATCCATTCCCAGCTGGGAGACGAGCTGAAGGTGTCTGACATGGTGGACAAGATGTTCCTGGAACTGACCAAGAAGAGCCAAACTACCGCCACAGGTCTGGCACCACTTCTGTTCAATAAAGGAATAAAGGAGTGAATGAAGATTGTTAGGGAGAAATCAATGAAGATAAACCAATCAAGCAAGAGTTTGAAGACCTCGTGCCTCTGTGGAATATTGAGAGTTTTGTTGTTGTCTATGCCTTTTCTTACTGGCTCCCACAAGGCAACGTTAACAGGCATGTAGCAGAATATTGAAGCCAGGAAAAGACCGAACATTGAGCTAACTACCTGTCAGTATCTCCAATGTGACTAGAATGTGAAAATAACTACAGACACACTTGCATGTGTCTGCAGTTATTTCCACACAAAAATATACTCACCAAAAACAAAACCCCCATACATAGAGGTAAAATAATACTATTGTAGTCAGATGAGCAGCTTGCAAGTTGTAGTTGGCTTGTTTTCCACCATTCTCTGCTCAGACCTGATGTTGTCTGTTACTCCACAGTGAAGAGCGGTGCCCTGTCCCTTCTCGGAGTGATCTCAGAAGTGTATCCAGAGCTGATGGTACAGAAGGACCACCCCGACCGCCTCCTTAAGGTGTACGTCTCCATGCTTAAGGAGCAGATGGAGTCTCGCACCAGGAAACCCGAGATGTTGGTCATCGCTGGCTGTCTGGAGGGCCTGACTCACTTCCTGGTCAACTTCACACAGTCCGTAGAGGAGGGTAAGTTAGCACTTAATTGCTTCTTTAATAATGGTTTATTTGGTGCTTGTTAGTACAGATTAGCAGGGCCCTAACAATTGTGTCCTGAATTGCTCTGACTTTGACAAACGTTTTACAATTACAATACAATTTTAAAATTACAATACTTGAAATCATTCGTCATTATTAAGATCAGCGTTCGAGGACTTTAAACTGCATGTACAGGTATATACCATGATAAAATCAACGAGTATATAGAACCAATGGACTACACTCGTGTATCACTAGGAGTTATTTTTATCTCTTACTTACTTACTTTCTTACCTTTTCCCTTGTTTATTACATCTATTTCAAGCTTTTCTTTCTCTTCATGTTATTTGATCCAGCATGCAAGTCCTTGATGATTGTATTAGTTCTTCTAACTTTGAGTTTGTGTACAGATTTGATGATTTGATGTAAATGCCATCTTTATCTCCCATTCTACCAATAACAATTCTTTAACTTACTAAAAACTAAAAAGGAATTTTCTTTAACAGCCTAGTCTGCTAAACTCAACCTTACAGCATGTGTGTGTGGATTTCTTTATTTGTGAAACATAATCATGGTCATTGCGATTATTAAATCATTCCAACCAAACTAAGTAATCATGACCTTGAACCTCCTACAGGAAGTGCACATTCCAAGGACATCTACACCTTTACAAGAAGGGCTGTGTCACCTCAGGTGGGTTCTCAAGGAATCTTAATGTCAAAGTTCCTCATTTTTAAGTAATGATATGATTCTTGATGAATTTAAATACAAGTTTTCTGTGTAGGGTACTGGTGCTGTAACATTTGCTTCAGACAAAAATCTGTTTGTTTCTGACAAAAGTCTAACCCAGCCCCTCCACAAGAAATAACAGATGTTTAACTACCCTGCCCCTACAGGTGGAGATGTCACGGTATGATGTGCCCAAAGGTAAGATACACTCAGCTGCCTTTCAGTGACTATTCATACCCTTCTAGTCAGCAACTGTAATAGACTTTTCATTAGAAGATGAAGGGTTATGTAAGGAAACAAAACTGTGTTACATTTGTATTAAGAGACTTGTTACTTGCTAAGATTTTGGAAACAACATTTTGCTTATTTTATAAATAACTGCCCCCCTTCTCCCTCCCTCTCAGCTGCCCTGTGGCTCCTGGCTAAGCATGCTGCCCAGTTTAATGAGTACTTAATGAATGATTATGAGGTGGGTACCACCATTCCTTATACCTAGAGCACACAATATATACATGCCGAAGTTAGATAATGTTAAACTCAGGTCTCAAATGAACAATTTTAGTCATGCCTAGTACATGTATGTAGCAACAGGAATATAGGTGTGTGACAAGGAATATAGGTGTGTGACAACACTTAATGTTGCCCATGGGAATCACGTACAGGACTGGTGATATGTTATGCCAAAGGGCAGCTTTACAGGACCTGGTACAGGTACAGAACACAATACATAAATAAAACACACAGATTTCAACTGTACAATTAGAGTCAACATCCTAACAGACATGTGAAACATTTATATAAACTGTCCCATGTGTATAACAACAGTTCTATGTCGCCTGTAGGACATGTACAGGAAGCTGTACGAGTGGAGTCAACATCCCAACAGAGACTTGAAACAGGCAGGATACGCAGCTCTGGAGGCCTTCCTCAAACAGGCGAGGCACAGTCATTATCTGTATTACATAATTATGTATGTCTTGATCACAATTTGCAAACTTTTGTAGATGGATAGGAAACAGGTGGTCTGTTAACCCCCATACTACTCTTTCCCTAAATTGACAAAGGCCAAACAGAGTGTGAAATTCAATGTAAAAAAGAGCTGCAAACATGCAAACCAATTAACAATTTTGAAATCCAGCTGGTTGTTGTTTTACAGATATCTGACATGCTGGTTGCCAGACATGAGAAGGAGAACAACAAGGCTGATCTTGCTGTGTTCAAGGTAACGTCATCAATCAAACAGCGGTGGCTTACACCACTAGTAGATGTGAACAAGATACAAATGCCAAAAGTTCTGCTGCAGTACTGCTAGGAGGCCAATGATTAAAGTTGTCCTTTATTTTGCAGACACCTATACATGAACCAGCACATCGGCAGAACGTACTGCGCCTGCGCAAAACCCTGATTTTTCACGTTTTTACGTTGGATGTTTGGTCAACGTTGCATCAAAATTTTGCCTGTTGCAGACGGCATCTTTTCCTATACATCATCTGAAAACTACAGACAGGCTGTCAACCTTATATGAATACAACCTTATATGAGACGTTCTGCCAAAGTGCTGTGCGCAATACATTACGGGTTTCGCGCAGGTGCAGTACGTTCTGCCGACGTGCTACATGAACCAAGTACTCGAGCTATCATAAATATCTGTTCACAACTTCTCAAGTAATGCTGCCCACGAATTCACATGCATTGTAGATACTACTGGTATCATAAATGGAAGTCCAAAAAGTCTTGCCTGCAAAAAATGGGCCAAATTAATGCTTGCTGTGTACAAAGCATTTGTGGGTTGTTAGAAACGAAGCAGATCCGAAGTAACTTTCCTATAGTATATAATTAATTAATTCCCAAATCTACCCTGCAAAGTTCTTTATCCGAGAGTTTCGCACCATCATCGACATAACAGAAGCTGGGACCAGGGAGATGTCCATTGCTGTACGAGGATACGGCTTCTTTGCTGCGGTAAGTTTGTTTGTCTTCAGTGACAGAGAACTGAGAGTGATAGTATCAGATTCTTTTTACTTCTTGAAATAAAGATAAGGGTTATAGTAAAGTTTGGCATCTTTTTTTGGAGTAGTCATGAAGAATCTAGCCAAACAGTTTGTTAATGGGGTAGAGTTTTCATAGATTATCTCAGCTTTTTTCTTATAAATGGACCACAACGGGACTCTTAAGATTGCAAAAAATGCTCTTACATTTCAGAACTGACAGTAGCTTTGTTATTTTCTAGCCTTGTAAGATGTTTTTGTCGGAGAGCGATGTGAAGTTCATGTTTAGCGAGATGATGCAGAGGAGTGAACAGCTGTACTTCGGCACGACGGACAGCATGGAGGACAAGGTGCATCACCTGCCCAGCTTCCTGGAGGCACTGGCCAGCATCGTTCAACACCTGGATCAGGTAAGGGGGAGAGGAGGGGGATAAAATAATGTTAGTAGTATCTTTAGACCCCCAGTCATTCAATGTGTAATTATACTACTAGTCATGTTACAGTCATTAATTTTCTTCCGTTGGCATTCTTCACAATTTTTCTCTTGCCTTGTGTCAGACTTTTGACTTTTACATGAAACATAATCACTAAATGTGCATTACTAGGTAAGTTTGTATGAAGACCTGTGGGATCCAATAGGTTTGGTATGGAGCAGACACAATGATATAGGATAGGATTATTAAACTATTAAATGTCCCAAGATGGCTGTTTGTCAATCATGACTCACAAGATCATGAAAAATATTCTGACCGTTACCACCCAGTTGTCGGACATGTTTGTAACATCACTGGAACGGCTTGTCGTCGTCCTGTTCGAGAACTTCCCGAGACTCGGCAAGAAGATGCACCTGATTTGCCAGAAGGCCATCCTGAAGGTCCTGCTGGCCCTGGTGCCGAAGGGAGCCACGCTGAGGACATTTCTCAGTAGGATAGGTAAGTCTCAAAACTGACTCAAGGAGCAATGCAAGCTGCAGACATTTCTCAGTAGGATAGGTAAGTCTCAAAACTGACCCAGGCGGCCATGCGAGCTGCAGACATTTCTCAGTAGGATAGGTAAGTCTCAAAACTGGCCCAGGGGCCACGCTGAGGACATTTCTCAGTATAATAGGGAGGTCTCAAATCTGGCCCAAGTGGGCCAACTCGACCAGACTTTGAACATCCCTCAGTAGGATATAGGTAAGTCTCAATACTGATTAAAGGGTCCAACTAGGTCATGCTTCGAACACCCAACAGTAGGATATAGGTCAGACTGGGGTAGATTGTGCTTTTTTTTAGTACTGTATATTATATTAATGGATTGTTCTTATGTGAGTGCTGACACTACTTTCTGTCCACTTCCAGTCTACCAGGCGCTGATCCGGACCTGCTCCCACCCTAATGTTATAGAAGGAGTTACGGTGAGTTGCTGCCTTGTAAACATTATATAACCAGAAGTAATTACATGTATAATCTCTGCTGTTAAAGGAAACCGTCGGAAAATCTTTTATTCATTATTTTCCGTACGGCGCGAACTTCAAACCTTCCCAAGTGCAAATACTATGGCGGACTAATGTAAACAAGGTGAGAAATCGATTTTGGGGACTATTGGCCAAGGGAAAATAATGAATAAAAGATTTTCCGACGTTTCCTTTAAAAAAGTTGTCTGTGAACATAGTTTATCTGGATGGCTATACTTCATCAACAATTGTTGTTTGCTTAATTAGCTGAAGCTTAAATGGACTAATCTGGAATTAGAGTTGACAAGGGGGAATTCAGAAAGCTGAACTTTGCATAATAAACTAGATAATAACTTTATTGCACAACAATTGTACAGTGTACAAAGTATGGCACCTACTACTACATAACTACGTATACCATTTCATAATGCTAACCTATCTAATACATGAGTGGGTGGCTAGTATAGGAGTGAACTTCTACAATGAATTTCTGATGTCTAAACAGTCTTTTATATATATTCCTATGTATACCATGTATGGATATGTCCCGGAAGTCTGAAATCTGTGATTCCTTGTTTATTGATTTTCGTTTTTTCTTCAGGCTGAAGACGAGGACCTCCCAGTAGTTTCTGGAGAGGAGGGAGGGGAACAGCAGCCGCAACAGCCGCCGGTCAAACGGTTCTCCTACAGGGACTACCTGGAGCTGTGGGGCAACCTGCTGGACAGCTCCAGACTCAAGGTTAGGGTTACACAGCAGGGCAGCCTGCTGGACAGCTCCAGACTCAAGGTTAGGGTTACACAGCAGGGCAACCTGCTGGACAGCTCCAGACTCAAGGTTAGGGTTACACAGCAGGACAGCCTGCTGGACAGCTCCAGACTCAAGGTTAGGGTTACACAGCAGGGCAATGATCGCATTCCAGGGCCTGTAAATGTTGCTTGCAGAATTACATGATTGTCACTACGACATAAGAAGCTAAAAATTAAGTACTATATAATTACATGTATCACTAAAAGATAGTTTCTTTAGCTGTTTTTCAAGACATAATGGCCCATGTTGCAGGCACAGTGATCAACGTCATGTCAAACTTTCACTGTCATAGTGCTTCAGAGATGGATGTACATGTTCATAGTTTTCTGATGCTTATAACCGTTGTTTTTGTTGATTGTTTTTGTTTATCATTTGTTATTGACAGGAACTGTCCCAGTGGGGTGTTGCGGTAGCAGACAGACAGGCCATGCACAGGATGCTGTATGATGAGTTGGTGACCTCTGTTCTCAAGGTCATCGACAAACTTGACCTGACGACCTCCAAACAGGTGGAAACTGGCAGTGAGGAGGTCAGACCTGTTATAGTCTTCAGTCAAAATTGTAACAAGACTGGCAATGAAAACTTACATGTACATTGCCATGGCGACGGTGGTTGCTGTTAGGGTTATTGTTTGCATGGCACTGCGGCCCTGCCATCATTTCATGATTTTGAGGAAGACTTGGTACCTATACAGATACAGTGCACTCCCCCCCTGAGTGTATAATGAACAAGCCCCGGGGTCACAGAAAGTAGGGCATCCAGCTGGGGCAGCTCTGAGAGGTCTTCTGTGGGACTCCCAAAGGTGTCCAGGAATGTGGGCATAGATGTAGGTCAGAGACATACCTGTAGACATTCCATTCCTGTGGACAGAATGCCTGTACGATTCCTAGAATTCTTGCGAATTGCACACAATACTGTACCATTAGGCTCCTCCCTGAGACGTCGCCAAAATCTTGTCTATATTAACTGGTGAAATGATATGAAAAGTTTCTTCTTTAAAATTAATTTCTGTCCCTTTTTTTTTTCATCTCAGCCGATTCCTGATGTCTCCAGCTCCCAGGACGGGTCGACCTCTGACCCCTTTGCAGGGCTGCAGGCGGCCAAACCGAGAGACTTTGTGGTTTTCATCAACGTGGTGGATTTCTGCAGGTCAATAGGAGATTTGACGACAGGGATTCTTGTTGATGTTAATTTTTGATTGATTCCTCACATTTTAAATGAGCCATGAAATGTTTTATTTTTTTATTTATTCAGAAATTGTAACATGACAATACAAAGTGTGCACTAGGCAGCAAGTATGCTGATAGCGTGCACACCTAACACATGATACTCATTTACACCTGAGTCAAGTGAGGAAAGTCGTGCAAAGTGCCTTTTCCAAGGGCACAAGGTCAGTGGCATGTCAGGACTCGAACCCGGGACCTCTTGGTTCCGAGTCGAGTACTCTGTCGTTGCGCCACACAACCCCACAATGAAAATGTTTTCAAAACCCTACACATAATTTAGTGTTAATGATTGCTGCATTTTACATTTCTGTAAATTTGTTCTGTCAGGTAGCAGCATCACAAGATTTTCACAACTTTGTCCTGTCATGCCACCTGTAGGGACCTGTTACCTCACCACCACCCTGAGTACTTCCAGCGCTGGGTCTACACAGTCGGCCACGCCCTCATCCTGCACTCCACCAGGTGAGAATCAGGTGTTCAAGTTCAAGTTTTATTGGGAAAGGGACTCGCCGGCCCGGTCAGCCCAAATTGCGCCCTACTTACATGTACAATATGCATTATACGAAAGTTCATGTTAGAATGAACTCAACCACATAAAATTTGGTAATTTTTTACAAAATGTATTTACACGTTATGTTACATGAACTTACATCTAGACTTGGTGGAGGACCTAATAGTATTTTCTCTTCAGTTACTAGTACTTTATGGCTTTATGTCAATGAATGTTAGACATCCAGGTATGAGATACACAATAAAACTGTTACTCAAGCAACTGGATTTCAAAATCTATCCACTTCCTTGAGTAACAGTTTTCTTGTGTATATGGCTTTATTGTCCAAAATTGCAACTATGAATAACAACTAGGCTTTCATTTTTTCGGTGTCATTTTGGCTTGTTTCTTTGTTAATTGCTAGTAGTATAAGAATAGTTAATGAACAGTATAACCTCAAAGCTTATGCCTGCTTCATTTTACCCAGACTGCCTCTGGTGAGTGGGTTCTACAAGCTCCTGTCTGTCTGCATGACCATCTGCACCAAGGTCAAGTACTTCAAGGTCAGGCACTATTCTTTAGCTTTTACATTTAAACAATATAGTTTACACACAATTTGTTGTAATTCAAGATTTACCTCAGGTATGAGAATTCTTGGGTATTTAGAATGAAAGCAATGCTCTGTGAATAGATTTTACCAGGCAAATTCATTAACCCTCAAACCACCGTATGGGGTCAAAACTGACCCCAGACGTATATAAATATGCGCCATTTTGACATTTCTTGTCGAAAACGAAATTTCTGCGACCTATGAGTATGTTTGTATTATGTGTCTTGTAACTTCTTTCTTATGCGTTTTTACTGAGATTGGCTTATTATTCACTCAGATTGAGTT
Source organism: Branchiostoma floridae x Branchiostoma japonicum (assembly GCA_013266295.2). Classification (NCBI taxonomy): domain Eukaryota; kingdom Metazoa; phylum Chordata; class Leptocardii; order Amphioxiformes; family Branchiostomatidae; genus Branchiostoma; species Branchiostoma floridae x Branchiostoma japonicum. Next base: position 2,079,402 of record CM023830.1, read on the forward strand.
ATCCTAGAAAGTTTATGCGTTGTCCAGTGGGGTCAAAATTGACCCCAGAAAAATGTTATGCATTTTTTAACACATCTGCGTCTTTTGTTGTCCCCGAAATTTCTTCCAGATGATATGTTTGCTTGAGTTTGATGCTGTCATGACAAAAATGTATGTAGAGTATGGTGAGTTCTGATTAGCTGAGTGTGGTAGTAGTGCATGGCATAAGCATGACTGTCTTTTTGTCTTGACAGGATCTGGACACGAAGTTCCTCAGCTTCTCGGAAGAGTCCATGGACACGGAGGGGAGGGACAGGCCCTCGGAGGGACAGGCCTGCTTCACTCTGTTCAGGAAATTTGTCAAGGAAGTGAGTCAGACTTTCTTACATCGTTTTTTTTTTTTAAATTCTGGTTTAGAGAATGTGGAAAGAGAGCAGGGTGAGCAAAAAATATTATTTTAACCCAGGTGTTCTTAAGGAATATACGTGGCCTATGGTATAGTGCCCGGTGTCACCATGGTGGATGGCTCGCAAGAAGTTGCGCAATGTCTAACCGCACATTACGCAATGCGAAGCCAGGCCAAGCAGAGGAAAGCAACACTGTCTATTTTTCAGGTCTTTCAATTCACTCTTTTTAACATTGCTACAATTCGAGCAAGGTGAGCAAGTCATTAATAGTGCACACCCATGCCGCCCAACCAGCTATTGCTATTTTGGCGGCCTATGGCCAGCTTTTTTTTAAAGCTTTCTTGTTACAATACCACCTCCAGGTGTTAGTTAGGCTGAAGCAGTACAAGGACGACCTCCTGGCTTCCTGCCTGCTGCTGGTGCTGTCCCTGCCACATCAGATCGTCCAATCAGAGATCAGCTCACTCGTCCCTGCCCTACAGGTGGACACATAACACTCACCTAAGATTTTATATAATTGATGTTCATAATCATTTCAATATAAGCTGTGTGGAAAGAAACAAAAATTTTGAGTTTTTGAAAATCTGATACAGCAACTGAAGTCATCATTTTCCTTTTTTCATTCTTAGTTGCTGTAACTTTTTATATCAGACTCATCGTATTTAGCAGTACCTTTGCCGTTATTATTATTGATGCACTTTCAAAATATATATAAGTGACCCATAACCAAATATGAGTGCCCTTTATCAGATTGAAGTTCAAGATTGTTATTTTGAGGACCAACCAGTTTTTAAGAGTAGAGTAGAGTCGTTCAGGCCGGGTAGGAGTCCTGCTCCAGTTTGGGCCGCTCTTCAATTTACTGACATCTCTGGACGTAGTGGGTGGTCCAAAGCTCTGTAATTGTAGACGACTGGATGTGTTTTCATATGATCGTCAAATCGTAAACATTGTTTTCCCCCAGACGACGTTCCGGCTTGGCTTGAGTTACCTGCCGCTGGCCCACGCAGGGCTGGACGCCCTGGAGAGGTGGTTAATGAACCTCCCCCGCTCCGCCCTGGAGCCACACTTCCCCCACATCCTGCCCTATCTGGACAGCTACCTCCAGACAGCTGCTGATGCTGGTGGGTTACCTCCTTGACATTCCTTCTTTCCTTCCTTCCTTCCTCCCTCCCTCCCTCCCTCCTTCCTTCCTTCCTTCCTTCCTTCCTTCCTTCCTTCCTTCCTTCCTTCCTCCCTCCCTCCCTTCCTTCCTTCCTTCCTTCCTTCCTTCCTTCCTTCCTTCCTTCCTTCCTTCCTTCCTTCCTTCCTTGACATTCCTTCTGTCCTTCCTTCCTTCCTTCCTTCCTTCCTTCCTTCCTTCCTTCCTTCCTTCCTTCCTTGACATTCCTTCTGTCCTTCCTTCAAGTTCCTTCCTTCCTTTCTTCCTTCCTTCCTTCCTTCCTTTCTTCCTTCCTTCCTTTCTTCCTTCCTTCCTTCCTTGACATTCCTTCTGTCCTTCCTTCAAGTTCCTTCCTTCCTTTCTTCAAGTTCCTTCCTTCCTCCCTCCTTCCTTCCTTCCTTCCTTACAGATCATCATCAACTACATCATCATTAACACACTCAGATAATGTACACATCAGTAAGAACTGAACTTCAGTTGTAGAGTTTTGAAGAAACTATGGTTTCTACCATTTCAGCTGTTATATGATTGTGTGTTCTTCTGAATGCTTGATGCTGTATTCAAGGTTTATTGTATTGTGCTGTATCTACAACTGGAAGAATATCTTCTTCATAATCTAATATTATACCACTGACAGTGAAACTCAAACAGATCAGCTGTAACACCTGTCCCTCCAGGTTCAAACAGCAGTAGTGATGGTTTCCAGACCGTATCCCTGACTGCAGCCTCCTCCACACGAGGGAAGAGAAAGATTCCTGTCAAACTCCTGAAGGCTGCTGCAGAAGGAAACCAGGTGAGATGGCTGCACGGTTTGGTCAGAGATTGTTACAATTTAAACTTAACAAAGTAGCAATTTATCAATACAAGAGTATGTTCAGGGTTCGAAATACTTTTTTCTCAGGTTGCCTACTAGGCAACCTAAGCCAAAAGCTAGGTTGTCCATCAATATTTCAGGTTACCGTCAACACTGGCTGTTTATTTTAGAAGACAAGCCGTAAGCCAGGTGGTGACCTGTAAAGGTATTGCTCACATGCTGGCCGAGCCTGGATGCAGCATATTTCAGAAGCCATAACTTTCATGCTGGGCAACCTGGTGTCTCCAAGAAGTCCACAGAAACCATGACTTGTGTAGCAAGAGTATTTCGAGCAGCACGTCGGCAGAACGTACTGCGCATGCGCGAAACCTGTAATGTATTGAGCATAGCACTTCGGCAGAACGTCTCATATAAGGTTGTATTAGAGCATATAAGGTTGACGGCCTGTCTGTAGTTTTCAGATGTTGTGTAGAAAAAGATGTGGTCTGCAATAGGCAAAATTCTGATGCAACGTTGACAAAAAATCCAGCGAAAATCCAGGTTTTGCGCAGGCGCAGTATATTCTGCCGACGTGCTATTTCGAACCTTGATGTTGTTATTGATGTTTTGTTGCCTTTATAAGGTCCAGGAGAGCGATCTAGTGAAGGCAAGGCTGCGGATAGTCCGGTTCTTGGGCTCCTTAGGAGGCCACACAAATGCGTGTCTGGTGACTGGTCTGACGGCTGAAGACCTGGCTAAGCGGGCTGTAGCCTGGGACACGCAGACACACCTGCAGTTTGCTGTTCCTTTCATGGACATGAAGCCTACAGTGTGCCTGGGTGAGACTATTATCCATAACCCTTTTGTCTAGTTTTGTACTTTACACCTTATATAAGGTTGATTTTCTGGATGGCATCAATTGCCATAGCCACATCAGATGCAAAAGTTCAAATAAAATAGTCTTAAAATATATTGTGTACTTATACAGTACCCGCATCGTAAACTTTAACGTAATTACGGCGTAGGCAAAACGTACACACGGCGTAACTGCGATGGTGATTACGCCGTAATTACGATTTTGGGTGGACAACAAATTCGGTACAGGCAGCTCATTATAGCTAATGAGGTCGATAATGAGCCGGCAAGTCCGCACGGTAAGAACTGATTAGCGCCTTGCATGATTTTACAACAGTTGATTTTACGACAGAAAAAAGTGCGTGGCACTTGAAAGCAACAGGCTCGCGCCAGCCCTGTCGGGATCAGGAGCGAGTTTTGTTCTCATCAATATATACAAATATAACGGTTAGAATGTCAAAAACTCTATTTTTGTGTGAAGATTTCAATCTGTTTTTACAATCATTCAGCACTCAGAAACGATAAATTTTTAGGTTGGATCCATAAGTATCAAAGCGGCGGCGCACATGAGCGAGGTCGTTGACCCCAAGAATATTTTGTTACGCAGCTTGGGTGCCGACAAGCATACACGTGCATGCGGCGCCCCAAGGACGTTCCTAGAAAACATAGTACTGTACTCAGATTCGTACAATAAAGAAATTAAGACAAAGAAGAGATAGATAATAATCAGAGTATAAGCCATGCTTGTTGAAGTTTAATCGAGAACTAAGGAATTTCCAGCGTTGTTCTTCTCTCCTATCTTGCCGACTTGAACACGTTCAACTTGATTTATTACTACTGAATTATTCGGGCTCCCCGACGGTAAAGGGAGAGGCTGGATGACGATATTCAGTGCTTTGGCGACGGACAGATTTGTAAAATTGACATTTTCGTAAGGTTTTATGGGGAAAAGCCTGGCTTCAACATGTAGAAAATGGTATCAAAGAACTGAAATTTGATTTCCACGAACTCGTCACAGACGGGTGAAGTTGCCATTTTCATAATACAATTTTCGAATTACGTACCAAGAAAGGCCATCAAGAGAAACATTTTATAACAGAAAAAAAATGTTTTATCGTGATCAATTTTTGTCTCGCCCTTTTTTAGAGCTATTAATACATGTAATTCCATTTAATCAACAGCGAAAACTCACACGACCACGATAAATACGCCTACCTATATGTAGATCCCAGAGGCAAGGTCGTCCTTGGTTAGCTTCAAATTTTCAAACGTTCACAAGCAAAAATACTGGCATCGACGTAATTTCCATGCGGCTACACTATGATTACAGATTTGTCAAAAATAAACCAAATCTGGGCGAAGGCTCGGCCGGCATGTCGGCCGACAGAAGGCGTGGGAAAAAGTTCAAGTGACACACTCCTGCGTTACGTCATTCTCTGACACGAGGCGCCGGCGAGTCTGTGATGAATGTTGCAAACACTTTTGCAGGGCGGCGTAAAATTAAGAAAAATAATAATAATGAAAAATATCGGAAGTACAGCAGGGATTTCTCGGTACTCATGGCTTAATCGACTATTTAAAAAATGTAAACAACACACTTCTTCATTTCAAAGCACTCAAATATAAAAGGTTACGCCTTTCTGTCGGCGAATTAACAACAAGTCGGCACGGTAAAGGGCGGGGGCGTGGTCAACCGCGCCTCTTGGTAATGGGAGCCGCCGTGCCGACTCCCGCGGCCTCGTGGCATGGCACAGACATTTGCGCGCGTTACCACGTATTACGCAATACTAGTATTTTTTGGGCCGTGCTGGCTGGGAACAAGTTGAAGATAACGCTGTATTTCGCAGGGTAAATGCAGGCGCACCAAGTTTAATTATTATTTTCAAGGTCTAACACGACAGTAGCAGGCCCAAAATGTAAATTGGAGGTGATTTTCGCCGGCAGCTGACTTGTTTTGAACCGTAGTTGTATGAGATTTTTCAGGTCTTTTACGATATTTTTACACGAAAGGCTGGTGGAGCGCGCGTTTCTACGTTAAAAAAAAATCATTAATCGCCGCTATTATCGCGCGTCATGTCCTGCAAATTAATTTCAAACTGCGGGCATGACTTTGCAAATGAATAGATATATGAAGAAAATTCTCTACAACTTGACTGGAGCGCTGTTTATTTTCACCAAGGACGTTGCGCTCGCCTCGGCGTTGTTCAAATCAAGGAGGTTTAGATTTCAAATACAGAGGTCAATTTCTTGTCATTCGGTCGGAAAATACGTGGATTGAAAAGAAATCAGCGGATTATTATGGTGTGCAATGTAACTGACATTTTTTACCCAAAAGATCGGCTCGATTTACGTAAAAAAAATCCGTCTAAACTACGTTGACCATGCGTTGCAGTCCTCTGTCGGCCGGACGCGCCTTTGGATTTCTGCCGTAAATGGGGTTGTTTGATTAATAATTAATGAAGTTCTCATGAATATTCCGTGTACACGGTGGCAGAAAATGAATATTCTGCATATTTCCGGCTGTTCCAGTGGCTGTTCCCCCCTCACTCCCGGAACGTAATTACGCCGTGATTACGATCGTAGTTTCGGCGTGCTTACGATTACGCAGATCGTAATTTACGTTAACGCTTACGATGCTGGTACTGTATGTAACAACCCTCATCTGAAAACATCAGATGTAAAACAAGCTTATATCTTTTGTCCATTTTGTGGAATTGCTTTTTTTCTCTTTTCTTACTTCCCCAGACCCCTTCTTGCCCAGGATCTGTGAGCTGGCCACCACCTCAAGTGACCGACAGACAAAGGTAGGGAAACAAGTGAACAATTATCTATAGTAAGTAATTATATATATAAATGGCCTATTTTCATTTCTTACATGGTGCACACACTGACTCACTATCTGGTTTATTGTCTGTTATTCCCCATTGCACAAGGATTAGATGTGCTTGCACATAGATGCCATTGCTTAATGGCAGACCACCTACAAGTAGGATGAGGAGATATTGGTTCAGGGTAATACACAAGACTTGCAGCTAGATGTGCAAAGATTAGATGTGACAGGTTGTTCAGTGTAATATTACCAGCTGCTGCCACACGACATGCATGCATAGCTGGTCTGTTACTCCAAAGGGAAGTTACATGTATACTGGCTATCCAGATACAGAGGTTGATAACTCAGCTACATCCAAGCACACTTTTGTGATTATAGGTAGCAGCCTGTGAGCTTCTCCACTCCCTGGTGCTGTACATGGTTGGACAGGGAGCTCAACAACCAGGGGAGATACAGGCTAAGGTTTGCATTCAGGTTTTTTAGCTGTGAATATATTAAGTCGATGAAGGTTAGACATCCAGGTAGTGATTCTACACAAGAAAACCGTTACTGAAGCAACTGGATAGATTTTAAAAACTGTCAGACGTTTCAAGTAGCATCTACTACAGTATTTGTCCAAAAACTGTTATTGATAATATGTATATGAGGTAAAGACAAATTTGTATAAGTACAACATGTTTGTCACTGTAGTTTGTATATTGGTTCAGCCCCTTGTTAGAGGTTTGGGCATTGTTGCAGTGTGTAGAATGATGAAGTGACTGTCATTTTCATTATAAAGTTAATGTTGAATGTGTATTTCCCAGAACCCGATGACCAGACTGTACAAGAAGGTGTTCCCTGTCCTGATGCAGCTGGCCTGTGATGTGGAACAGGTGGGTCAAAGGTCATACTTCTGCCTCTCTCTCTTCCTAGAGGAATTTTCAAGGCCCCTAACCAGGCACAGAGACTCATTTAAAGGGGTATTTAACTCTTCTATAAATCTTGGTTGCTAAACAGCTGCTTACCCTAGTTTGTTGTTTTTCTGGTTGCTAAACAGCTGTTCACCCTTGTTTGTTGTTTTTTCAGGTTGCTAGGCAGCTGTTCGACCCCCTGATGATGCAGCTGATCCACTGGCTGACCAACAACAGGAAGTTTGAGAGTGAAGAGACCATCGCCCTCCTGGATGCCATCATGGTTGGTGAAACAGTTTTTATATACAAACTTGTACAATCAAACCTGTTCTAGTAAGCCTGTACAGTCAATCCTGCTCTCATCCAAGTTTGACTTGCTACATATTTCTAGAACTGCTCCCATTCAGGATTTGTTTTGTATATTTTTTGTTGTTTGTTTTCAGGATGGTTTAGTGCACCCCACAGATACTGCTCTGCGTGACTTCAGTTCCCGGTGTGTGAGGGAGTTCCTACAGTGGTCTATCAAACAGACAACCCCTAAGGTATTCCAGATTCCACCATAAACCTCCACATAAACATGTATCTCTGATTCCTTGTCTTTTGGCATGATTTCTAAATATGATCATGTGATTGGTTTTTGCCTTAAACTGTACATCATCGGCCTCCTTCAGTCTCGGTAGACGATGGGTTTGTCATGGTAGGTCCAGGCATCATCTTTGGTGACTGAACAAGGCTATTCAATTCTTTTGCCTGTACAGCAACTTGAGAAAAGTCCCATCAACATCAAGTCCCTGCTGAAGCGTCTGTACAGCCTGGCTCTCCACCCGAACCCCTTCAACAGGCTGGGGGCAGCGCTGGGCTTCAACAGTATCTACAGGGACTTCAGGTGAGAAACTTGAACCCTGACCTCCAACCCAACCCTGACCCTTGTTCCTAACTCAACCCTAACCATGCAGAAACTTCAGATCTGACTAAAAGTGGTTAAAAACTGTGTTGCCTTGTTTGTTTTTGACTCTACAATCAGACTGTATAAACCTGTCATCTGGGATGTACTGTTCATATATTAAGTAGTATGTATATATTCAAGTATATATGTATGTAACGTCAATAATGTTATGTGTTTATTTTTAATGTAATTGATGTAAATGCCAATGCCATCCAGGCAACATTATAGTTTCTATTTTGTATGTCTGTAATGTTGGTATCGAAATAAAGAATTGAATTGAATTTTGTTTTGAGTTAGTAGTTCTTTTGCCTCATAGAGATGAGGAGTGCCACAGGTGGACACAGTCATATTCCGGTTACCTTTGCCCTGACCTATTGTAACCTACGACCTTTAACCTTCCACCCCACAGGGAGGAGTCTTCCCAGGTGGACATGTTTACGTTTGAGATCCTGGTGACGTTTGTGGAGAGCCTAGCGCTGGCCCACCACGACGAGAAGTCCCTGGGCACCCAGGCCCAGTGTGTGGCTGTGTTAACTCATCTGGACAGGATCATCACCACTAAAGCTGACCTGCTGAATAAGCACAGCAAAGTCAGGAGGGTGCCCAGGTAAGAACTGTTAGTACTGAACACAGCAAAGTCAGGAGGGTGCCCAGGTTAGAGTTACTAGACATGTTGAAAATCGGATAGATTTTTTCACCAAAGCCTTACCAATGAATAAAGAGTGTTTTATTCTGCCGAATTCGTTGACAACGAATGTATATATTACACTCCTGCATGTACGGTTGAGACTGCATTGTAGATACCATTCCCTGTAACCATGTAAATACATTATGTAACTTCTTTGTGTTTGGAAACGCATCTATGTACTTATGCAATGTGAACCAGTCAGAGTTGCCCTGAGGAAGGTGACAGATGTCACTGAAATGTTGGCAGAATAAACACTCGGTTGTGTAAAAAGAGTCTCTATATCCAGTGACTTACCAACCTAATGAAACTATTAACAGTCTTACCAACTATCACAGTTGCTCCCCTCCCCACCCTGAGTAATTAAATGTTGTTTCTGCAGGGGTTTTGACCGGGAGAGCCCCCCGACGCTGTCAGACGTGGTGACCTGGCTGCTGCACCAGTGCGGCCGCCCGCAGACTGAGTGTCGCCATCGCTGCATGTTCCTCGTCTGCAACTTCCTCCCTCTGTTACCAGGGAAACCGTCTCCACAGGCGTGGATGAAGGATCGACTGAAGGAGGCTGGACCGGATTTCTTCATCACAAGGTAGGGTGGCTAGAGATACTACTGACTTGAGTTTGAGCTTCACTAATCTGGAAGTAGAATCCACCCAATCATAAGCACCTGTGCCAGCACCTTCCAACTTTTCTGTAGTCTGTAGTAAGATAAATGGTTTCCCACCAACAAGTTTGAAAGATGTAAAAAAAGGATTGCAAATCACAAGTCAGGGGTTAAGAATCGCCCAGCTGTCAGCACCAGAGACAGTTGCTTTCAACAGTTCCCAAGTTATGGTAGTGCTAAGATTACATTTATTGATTTAAACCAGGGCCCGGCCGAGCTGTTCACGTGAACAAAAAATAAAGAATTCAAATCAAGAATATACACAACTAGTGCTTATTGTTAATTTTTCAAAAGTTTTATGTGTTTTGTCTTTTATCATACTTTCCGTTCGCATGAACTGCCAGTCCAGGCCTTGAGTTGGGAAATTTTGTGACCTATGTATGAATGGTTGCCCACCTACAGATTTGAAGGAGGGGGAGGGAAAGCGGGCCACAAGTCAGGCATTAAGAAACACCCAAAGATCAGCACCATGGACAGCACATTCACTGTAAGGACAGCTGTGTCCTGGTTTGACCTCCTGCTGGCTGCCCTGGACAGCTACTGCTGGGTATTTGGGCAGCGCTTGCTGTCCCCATCTGATGTGCTGTCAGGTACGACTGTATTAGATGTGTCCGTATTGTTTTTCTTGAGTTTCGGCTGTACAATGTTTATTTTATGTACAACATTCTAACACACATTGGTTTTGCACCGAATGATGTTATGCAGTCTAAGCAAGGAATCTTGAACAGTTGACAACATTATGCCACAATTCTTTCCTTTGAAACATGAGTTCTTTGTATTGTGCAATTTTTTGCATGTTGTAGGAAAGGGGGTTATTTTCTAAATATAATGTTAAAAAATCAGGTTCAGGCAAGAAGCCAAGCCAGCTGTTCACTGCGCTGGAGTTTTTCCTCGGCCAGCTGACTCTGTCAGACATCGATGCAGCGGCACGGTGCTTCAGGTCACACGAGGCAGCCACGCTGTTCACGCCGCGGGAAACGGAGGAGTACAACTACGGGAAGTGCACGGTCATCGTACGCATAATGGACTTCTTCACCGTGCTGCTGGGTGCCTTTCCAAAGGATGCCTGCAAGGTAGGATCGCTTAGAGCTTATCAAAATCTATAGAACCATGCTTGTAGGAGGTCACAGAATCAGAAGGCATAGAAACAGGCTTGTAAGTAGAAGACAGATCTGAACCTTAATCAGAATGAACCTGGATTAGAGCTTACAGACCTACCCCGAACAGAGATGGGGGGTCACACAAGTTATCTGGCACGTATGACCCGTTACTACAGTCACGTGTCTCTGATGTCGTGTTCCAAGAGTAGACGGGTCCATTGTCAGCCGAAAATTGGGGTAAGTCCCAATTCATTCTAGTGTTGGAGATAAAGTTTGTCTTCATTTCATACCGAATCAGAATGTATAGACCCAGGCTTGTAGAGGGTGAAAGAACTGAAGCTGAATCAGAATCTAAGTTTACTAGCCAGGCTTGACCTTGGCCTATCGTCTTACCTTTGGCCCTCCATTGGACAGATCAGGATGCCTGCAAGGTAGGAGGACACAGGACCTGGGAATGTTTCTCCAAAAATTCAATGCGTTTTTTCTCAGGTTGTTCCCGATGCTGTTTGGAAGAGCCCCCTGTTTGATATGGTTGTAACTGCAGCACTGGAGCCAACAGCCTTGGGGTTCAACATGGGGGATGTGGAGATCATGGAAAAACTACCACAGGAGGTAAAAACATGTGGTACCTTTGTCTTAGAATTATGCAAATGTTGATAAGTTAGCTCATCTGTTGTATTGAATGGATTCTAGTTTCCATTTTGATATCCCTTCTTGAAAGCTGTGGGCAATAGACTATGCAAGACCGGTAGTTTTGAAATTACCATAAATATTGAGCTGTTGGTCATTTGAAACTTTTGGAACATTTTCACATTTCGATAACATTTAAAAAAAATTTTAAAAATTTTTCCCAGACGCAGCAGCTTCTCCTGCTGATGTGCAGGTCACTTCCCTCCCAACAGGGGGCGCTGCTCAAGTCACAAGTGGCAGCAAAGCTGTCTCGAAGAAGGTCTGCAAACTTTAAGATTTTTGCAAATGTTCATGTGTCGTATTGGATGGAGTCAAATTTCCATTTTGATATGCCTTCTTGAAAGCTGTTAGCAATAGGCTATACATGTAGTTTGGAAACTACCTTTGATGTAAAGTTACAAGACTTAGTCCAACTTCTGAAGATTCTTTAGGTAATGAGCAAAATTAAAAGAAGCGACAAGGGTGAACAGCGTCCTTGCTTGTCCATGCATTTTCAAGTAAAATATCATTACTCTTTGTCTGTTTCATTGCTCAGTGGTGAATAATTACATGTAGCTAGAATCATCCTCATTTGTTTGAGGTTTAGGGACCATGGTAACTTCCAATACTAATAACTCACTGATTGATTGATTGATTAATTGATTGGTTGATTGATTGATTGATTGATTGATTGATTGATTGATTGATGCCACAGTTCCCATGACCTGTTCTCCCACCTGCCGGACGTGTCGGCTGGAGGGGCCGAACTTGACCACGTCCGACTGACCCTCCTGGTGTTGGGTTACCAACAGCTCCACAATGCAGGGCTGCTGCTGCCTGCACTGGTGAGTGTTTGTTTGTCTGTTTGCCTGTTTGTCTGTTTGTTTGTGTTTGTTTGTTTGTTTGTTTGGGCATCATACCATGATCTCCTCTGGTACAGAGTTACTAATTTCTTGAACAATTAGACACCTTTGAATTATGGCTGTTGTCATGTTGACTCCCTCTCTCACTGATGAAACGTTGCCTCTTTGTCTCTCTTCTACAGACACTTTCATTGGCATTGTTTCGAAGAAGTCTAACTTTTTGTTCCAAGAGCTTTTCACTGTACATGCATCTTTCCACTGTCCAAATACCAGTCTCCAAATAGTTTTACAGCAACAACTTCTTTTGAAGCACTGCAAAATTAAAGAACTCTCTACCTAACAAATGTTTCCCTCTCGAATATAACCCACAAGCCTTCAAAACCAACATTCACTGCCATCTCCTATAGCATAGTCACCTATACCTCCAAGGAAACCAAGAAAATGAATTGTTGTGGCTAATCATAACTTCCCATGAATACCAAACATACATGTAACATACATCACATTCACATGCATAACATATAATTTTTTATCAACTGTGTGAGGATGCAGGCTACACTCTGGAAGACCTGCTGACAGCATGGAGGATAGGGAGGGCTGGAGGAAAAGGTCATCCGTGAAACTCTCACGACCAGATGATGATGATGATGATGATGATGATGATGATAACATCCCATAACTCTATATCCCCCCCCCCCCCTCCAGGACACTTCTTCAGGGAAGTCCCTTGCCAGTGAGATTGTGTCTGCAGTGTTCAAGAGCATGGTCACACGTAAGGACGGACACCCCACCGCTGCCAGCCTCCCCCCTGGCTTTCACCAGCTGGCAGGGGGGGCACTGCAGCTGGCCTGTCAGCTGCACCCTCAAGGTCACCACCTTCTGGACTGCGTCATGAATAAGACCCCCCTGATGACAGGAGGAGGTGAGTAAAAGGAATGAGGTGTTCAAAAATTCTTTTTTTTTCCAAGAACTATCGTAGAGTGGAACTCACTGTCACCAAGTAGTAGGCATCCTTCCATCTTGAGAGATGATGGTATCACTCTAAATCTGGTGCCACCAAGTACAGATGGGGCATCATCACAAGATAGCTTTAAACAACTCCTGCAGTTGGATGTGCAAAGGTTGGGTGTAACAAGTCGTTGGTGTAATATAGTCAGCTGCCGCTGCATGCCTGCGAAGCTGGTGTGTTACATCGAAGGCGGTTATAGCGGCTATAGAGATACAGAAACTATAAATTTAACCTTTTATTCAGTTTAGCTTACTAAGCCCTAAGCACATACAGGACTATGCACACTTGTTCCTTAAATCTATCAATCCTTCATCTCGCAGGTAAGAAGTCATCCACCTTCCAGGGCATGGTGTTCTTCAGCACCTTCAAGTCCTGCATCTGCCAGCAGCTGATAAAGACCTGCGCTGACAGCCTGCCTGTCCTCTTGGAGCAGCTGGCTGCTGAACCTGTCTGGGTAGGCGCTGTAGTGACGAGAAACAGTTTATAGACTAGAAAAGTAACATTTGCAAAGCAAATGCATAATGTTTACCTTCGTATATGGTCTGCTCTGTTAATTCTTACTCTTAATTAATACACATTCATATATGTGGTCAGACAGGAGTCTAAATCCCTCCTGCTATAAAATTGCAACGTGATGTAACCCAACACGAGTTACCATGGTAACAGACAGTCTGGTTCAGGTCATTGACCAGGTCAGAGGTCACTGTTTGGAGACGAGGAGGAGGAAGAAGAAACGTAGCAAAAACAATATGTTTTCCTTCGGTAAACATAATTATAAGAGTTTCACAAGGACTAAAAAGACGTTGTGACTCGACTGTCCTTATCAAATGTAGCTTAGCAGTAGACTACGATTATTGAGAAAAGCACTTCAACGAATCCGTGACTGTGATTGACACATAGCACACCACAGGCACCTGTTTTTGTTTTAGCTGATCAGGGCTGGCCCTACAAGATACTTTTAGTGTAATTTTTAGTAATCATTTTTTGTTCATGTTAAACTTCAGGTTGGCAGCATCCTCCATGGTTTACTGGACCATCTGGCTAAAGACAAGACCCTCAGGAAAAAGTGGGTTCATCTTTGATCCCTCTGCAGATATCACTGTGACAATGTTGGTCGTCTACAGCACTATGCTATCAATGTTCTTGTGACCGCTCTTTTTTGCTAAAAATGTAGATAAAGCTCTATGGGTTTGATGATATATTCATATTTTGATGAATATTCAGCATAAGGCAGCAAGAACTTATTTCTCTGGTTCTCTTTAAGTCATATTGAAAGTAAAAATCAACTGATCTGTAAAAACAGAGGACTGGGAAGACAATTTGGATCTGACTTAATTCACTTTATCAAACTTGGCTGTCAGGCTTTTTTTCATCTTCATCTTCCAGCTAGGAATCTTTATTTTCTAAATCCAACAACCAGCAAATCTGCATGGTCTTAAGTTCTCTTTTTGGTTTCATAGGTAAAGTGGGTCAATGATGGTGTCTTGGTTGAATGGTTGGGCAAAGAATTGATTAATTAACTGATTGATTATTGTGAAACTGATTACCAGGGAAGGGGCAGCCCTGTGCGACACCTTGCTACAGTCCTGGCCTAAGCTTGCCCCCTGGTGGGAGGCAGGTGCACTGCAGGACAGCAAGTCCACTGCCCTGACCCTGTTGAGAAAGATCCTCATCATCGACTCTCAGGTCAGTAAAAAAATGTTCCAAACTGGATTTTTTAATTACATGTGCTGGATGCAGTTAAAATATATGCACTCTGATTCTGACTCAGTAAAGCTACCTCTTATGTAAGGTTGCTAAAAAAATTCACATGGAATCTCTGGGCCTCTCCCTTTTCAATCCTCCATCATAAAACTCAAGGTATTTCTCATTCTAAGTTCCATAATTTTACAATCTGGAAACAGTTTTGAGAAGCACCCTACTGCAGTTAGCCTACGTCACTTCTGAAGGACGTATAATTTACTGTGTATATCTAGGTTTGTTTTCTGTATTATTTGTATGTCTTTAGAGTTTTGTATTATTTTTAATGTTGTACTGTGTCATATGGGTTTTTACCTGAAATAAAGAATGAATGTTAGCCTATTGTCACATTAAATTCTGTAGCAGTTTCATGCAGATCACATAAGTTTCCAAGTGTCTAAGTTAGTCTTTGTTCTGTTCTATCTGCAGGTGTCCCGTGACCCAGCCCACCCTGCCTTCCGACCCGTCTTCACCATGTACCTTGACATGCTGACGGACTCAAGGTCAACACTGCCCTTCAAGGTCAGCCAATCAAGTGCACACGTAGTTGGGCTGTTTCATTCTATAAAACAACATTATAAAATGTAAAGTGTAGTGTTTCTTTTTTGTGGAGGATGAGTAGCAGGAAAAAAAGAATGAGAGCAACTGTAACATTAACTGACTTTGATTTCAACCTCTTTGATAAAGATGTTTCTTTCAATATGAGTGAGTTAGAGACATGCATTATTTCCACAACCACATCAGAGTCAACATACAAGTATACATTCAGAGGAATTAAGGATTAACCTTAGCCTTTAGGCTACCCGTTACCTACTGGCTACGGGGATAGGCAGCAGGGTGAATTTTAGCCACTCAAACTAAAACTTGAAATCTACCTACCTACCTACCTAGTCCCTCGACCGACCTGGTCGTCGGGGGGACAAGGCAGTTTCCGTCTTAGCTTCGCTGCTGTAAGGAGACCTGCTACACTGAGGTGTGTCCACTCCTTGATGTTGTCCATCCAAGTTTTCCTCTGCCGACCTCGTCTTTGACCACCCTCAAGTGTGCCCTGGAGGATGGTCTTTGCCAAGCTGGTGTGTCTTGCTACATGGCCGAACCATTGGAGTTTTCTCCTCCTCACAGTGGTCAGCAGTGGCTTCTGAGGGCCAACAAGGCTATGTACTCTTGTTTCGAACATACTCATTTGTCATATGTTCCTAGGAAGGAGATCTGCAGGAGTTTCCCTAGACACTTTGTCTCGAAAGACTGGATCTTGAAACACAAGATCAAATTTTCCTGTTCTTCTCCACAGAGCCAGGTTCTAGACTTGCTGCCCTTCTTTACTGTCCTGCCACAGACTCAGCTGGCTGAACTCAAGTAAGTACAAAATGGTCCTCACATACTGGTAGGTTTTCTTACTCTTCACAGGATAAGCCTAAAATGACTACAGTTTCTGAGCTTAAGCAGTTAGTGAAGAATGTATAGGACAGGGACATACATGGGTCTACATATAATGTTGCATGGAGTTACAAGATTCTACAATTAGCATGACTTTGAGTTTGAGTTTTTTAAGAATCTGATGTACAATTAGCATGACAATTAGCAATTCTTTCAGTGGTCCTTATTAACATACATTGCACAAAAAAAGTTATCACTTCTTTTGTGAATTTTCTTAACATGTATACTATTATATACATGTATTCTATAAGATTATGTTATTTTCTGGTTTGTCATGTAGTTTTGTGCAATGTATGTTAATAAGGACCACTGGAAGAATTGCTAATTGTCATGCTCATTGTACATCAGATTCTGAAAAAACTCAAACTCAAAGTCATGCTCATTGTAGAATCTTGTAACTCCATGTAACATTATATGTAGCCCCATGTATGTCCCTTTCCTTGGTGCTGAAAGTGATTCTGTTGTTAAGACAACATTTAGATTTAGAATCCTACCTTGTGACTTGTGACTATTATACACAAAAGAACTCAAACTCAGATGTGACAGTCCTAAGATAGGGTATAGAATTTTCTTCTTACACAACCAGTAAGGTTCTCACCTGCTTACGTTTCGATGTCTATCAGACACCTTCGTCAGAGCTTTTTTCTGTCTGTTTTGGCCTCTTCTTCTGTTGTTCCATCGAAACGTAAGTAGGTGAGAACCTTACTGGTTGTGTAAGAAGAAAATTCTATACCCTATGTATATTCCAACCTGATGAAATTATTTACGGAGTCCTAAGATAGTTGTTGATACAGTGGCAGCGACTTTCTCCCTTTACTTAGCCCAGATGGGTTTCCCTATTTGCTGTTTCCCTTCTCCAGGGCCAGGTTGGACAGAATGGTTGCTGATAATTTCCCCCTCAAGTCTGCAGAGTTCCCAGCTGGCAGCTCCAAGTACAATGACTACATCGGTGCCGTTACCAAGGTAACAAGATGAAAGCATCCTTATTTTCTCGATGTAAAGGCTACATTTTCTAACATACTCCTTTTCTATATGCTATTGAGTGCCATGGAGCTGGCCATCAGTGTCAAAGTTTTTCTTCATAGCAAACTGCTTTGCACCACAAGGGATGACTTTTCCTTTATTACTTGCTAGCTACTGAGTGTTCTGAAGCTGTCAAGCAGTTTGATGCTTCATGTTTTTTGTCAGATAACCACTTTTTTTCAACAAACTTCTTGTTTACCACTAATAAAAGGGTAACTTTTCCCATGTGTTACCTCCCAGCTGTTGAGTGCTCTGGAGTTGTCCAGCAGTTTGATGCTGCTGGAGCTGCTGATCAGTGTGATGTGTCGTGAGTCCAGACACGTCATGGAGGACGACATACAGACTTCGCTGTCACGCTTCATCAAGGGGTAAGAAGGGTCAGACAGTTGAAGAAAAAAAATCTTCTTAGTCTGAATAGTTTTTTTTATTTACTTCAGTTTTTACCTCAAAACAAGGCTTGTGAGAGCCA
This sequence comes from Branchiostoma floridae x Branchiostoma japonicum, assembly GCA_013266295.2. Classification (NCBI taxonomy): domain Eukaryota; kingdom Metazoa; phylum Chordata; class Leptocardii; order Amphioxiformes; family Branchiostomatidae; genus Branchiostoma; species Branchiostoma floridae x Branchiostoma japonicum. Next base: position 2,096,917 of record CM023830.1, read on the forward strand.
CTTGCATGTTTTGGGTTACTGTGAGGACTGCGTGGTCAGATGTTTGTTCACCCTAGATTTAAACCGTTGGAGGTCGTACCTAGTGGGGAAACATTCACGGGGAAGCTTGTTCCACAGTAAAGTGGTTCTGGGGAAGAAACTGTCGGCATGGAATTTTCTCTTGAGTGATGGAGTATTGAGGAAGAAAGGGTGATTTTCTGCTGTTGAGGTGGCAAAGCGTGTTCGTGCGTTTGAAAAGTTTTATTCTCTAATGTAATATTATTACCAGCAACCCATGCTTACATTTTCACCCTCCAGCTTTGTCTCAAAGGTGCCTAAGAGGTAGCAAACCAGATGCAGTTGCTAACAAAAATGACAATGTTTTTTGCTGAATATATATTTGTGAAAATGTCAATAAAAAGAAACAGTTTAAAAAAAAATAACAAACAGTTTTTAAAAAAGTAACTCGATATATACTTGCCTTTACAGCATGGGAGCAGACCGGCAGAAGCCAGCCCTGGATATTCCGTATGGGATATTCCGCAGGGAAGGCAGTTTTCCGAACGAGATCCGTAGGTCTGCGCTGGAGCGCGTGTGCCTGCCCATGTTACGGTTGGTTCACCCAGCTGCGCTCACCGAGTTCTTCACCGACCACATCAGAGAGATAATGGACATCATTGGGGCTCCCCAGACTAAGGTTGGTCCTTTTTCTGCTGCCTTGAGCTTTGTTTGTAATGCATATCCGGTTAACTACCTTAAGGCATAACACACCAGCTTTGTACAGTAATTACAAGTTGTTTGTTTGTTTGTTTGTTTTTATTTATTTCACCAGGGGGAACATATCGCCTGAGGGCGTTTTTCAATGTGCCCTGGGGGGAAACCCCAAACAACAGCACTTACATTAGAATGCAACAAAAGTAACAAATAAATCTACGCAAATTACTAATTGATACAAAACCAATGTAACTTAATTAGCATACGTAATACATAAAATCATACTACACTTAGAAATAAACAAACGTAATAATGAATTAGTAAAGCGCAGAAAACAAACTAATTAGATATGGCAAATAATATAAATAATATTGATAAAGGAACGGAATTTGCATATCAATGATAATGAACAAAAAGCAATATTAACAACAATAGAAATCATATTAACTGTGTATGACATATGGGATCCATTCCTGTGTGAGTGGTTAAAACTTTATTCTGGTCCTCAGGTTGGCATCTTGAAAAGGTAATAGCCACCTGTTATAGCAACAAGTACAAGTATCTTTCCACAAATGTGCTAAATCTCAATTGATAAATTTTGCCCTCAGGCTAATATATTTTTACTTTATCTTAGGCCTTAGTTCCTCCCACAACTCATTTTGGTTGACAAAACAGCACTAGCTCCTCCAGAGTTTCCTGTCTTGTGTTGCTACATGTACTTCCATTTCTAACATTACTTTCTTACAAGTTCTTTCCCATCCTTCAGCCTTGTATTTCGAATTGTGGACATTGGGTCTCCCCAAATATCGTTTTCCCTTCTGGTTTCCAGTTTTCAGCTATTTTTGCAGCTTAACATCATATTTATAAGCTGAAATGAAATGTTTCCCTATCTTCCAGGCTGGTGAGGCCTCCCTGCGCACCCAGCTGACCAACAAGCTGTGCTGCTTCCAGCTGCTGGAGACGATGTACTCCCGCCTGCCTAAGGAGGACGTGAACACGCCCCCCTCCCGCATCGTGCGCGCGTACAAGGGCGAGGAGGTCAAGGCCGGAAATGAGATGACCACTGCCATCACAAAGTGAGGATTTTGAATTGTTGCATTATGCCTCAGTGTAACTGCCATTCTCTTAATTGACAGGCTAGCAGCAACATCTTGTAACATGTATGCCCTGCTTAATAATCTAGTTTGATACATTTATAACCTGTGGGCTTACATCGGTGAAGGTTAGACATCCAGGTAATAAGATACGCCAAAAAGCAGTTACTCAAGCAACTGGATATGATTTTGGAAACGGCCAGACGTTTCAGGTAGCATCCATGCCTGTCTGTCTATTGTGGGCTTATTAAACAGACTGCAACATGTGAAGAAATATCTGGCTCCTTCCAATAATTTTGTAAGTTTTTGACTAAATTTGAGATATTTTCCTTCCCTCAGATTTGGGCATGCTGCAAAGAGCGAGGATCTGCGAGGGGTTACAGGGCTCCTGGATCTGCGGCGGGAGTTCCACTGTGCTGCGTACAACGCTCTCATTGCCATCATCTCCTGTACGCAGACAGACATGAAGTTCTACACCGCATTCCTCTTCCAGGAAAACACGGCAAAGGTACAGGAACTTCCTGCAAAATATTAGTAACAATTCTACAAGAGTCCATATGAGAAATATACTACTAACTACAAGAGTCCAGTTTCACAGGAAATACTGCAATGGTACAGCTAGGCACTTTTTCTCTTATACAATGTTAAGTAAGACTGTACGTGTAGTTTTAGCTTTGGTGTCTAAATAAGAGCCTTAAACTTCTATTTGCCTCTCTCTAGGGCCAGTTCCTGCTAGACAACCTGGTGGACACAAACAAGCTCTACCAGTTTGATGCAGAGTTTGCGGTAAATGCTTCTTTTATTACTATTTGTTGAATGTACACTTTTGACTAGTACCACTTATAATGATGTTGTTTACATGTACATGTAACTCTAACTCCACTTCATATAACTCCTCCTTCTCCTCCCAGGCTCCAGTCAGTAGGAAGAAACAGTTTGTGTCCATCAGGCAGGAGCTCAGAGGACAAGACTCTCCTGAAGCGGGTGAGGACACATGTGTATACTCTCAGTCAAAAACATAACTATGTAGAAAGGAAGGTATCCGATTAAAGTGATGTCAGTAATGAGGATATTAACAGGATCTTGTGAGATGCATTTGTTTCCACCTTTGTATAGCAGAATTTACTGGGTAATCTTCCTGAGGCAATAGCTACAATTAGAGACAAACAGAAATTCAAACGTGAAGTTAATTCTTTCCTAAGTGCAAAACTTTGACAGCGTTCCGTTTATCACAGCTCAGCTGCTAGTGCTGTGGACAGCTGACATAGATTAAACATGCTTAGGATGATATTTTCTAGTAAATGTTCAGCATGAGAAAGAATGGGCATTAAGCTGCGGTGTTGTTCTTTCCCCAGGGTCCTCCCGCTACATGCAGTCTTATCTGGCAGGGAGCAGCCTGAGTGAGGACATCAGTCAGTTTGACTTCACCAGTGGGACTCAGGTCAAACACTCTCAGGTGAGATAACACCTTTAAGTTAGCAGGTATGTTGAATCCAGGTGAGTTACATGTAGATGTATCCAGGACCAATGATTCCTACAACTCCACAAACACCTGCTTGTGTACTGACTTCTGATAATTGTAGCTCTTTACTACTACGAATATCAAAAATTATAGTTCTTTTTTGTTTTGTTTCCAGACTTTTTCCAGCACCCAAGAGAGACATTCCCAAGCCAGTCAGGGTGCCTCCAGGCTCCAGGCAACACAACAGCAGGTGGGGCAGCTTCCATTGAGTCAAATCTATGATATTGTCCAATTTCTTCCGAAAAGATCTTTTTTTTGTGACTGTATTTTTCTTGTGATTTTCCTGCAAATTTTTGTGTGTGGCATTTCTTGTACAGTAACTGGTAATCATTGGCCTGTAAACTTGAATGCCTTTTAGAATCTGGTAAAATTATGAATAGGAAAATAACTGTTTCTGTTAACGTACCCCAGGATTCCTCTGTCAATATCCACGGAGACTTCCTGGAGATGGAAATGGACGAGTTGAACCAGCACGAGTGCATGTCAACCATGTCTGCAGTCTTACAGCACATGGCCAGGAACAACATCACTCCTCAAGTACAGAAGGTACAATGTAATGATTATTGCATTGGGTGGGATGCCTTGAGGTGGTTTACACCCCATGTGCTGAGTGCATTTTGTTTGTTTTTTCTTTTATCACCTCACCTCACCAGTCCTGTAGCCATAGAGGCAGCATAACTTTTCTTTTATGCTGTATTGATTTTCACCACCTGTTTTTTGTGCTATTGAAAGGTAAAGTCAGCCCCACTGACTTTTGGTTTATGCTTTACAGGGAGCAGCTCCAAAAGACCTGCCTCCGTGGATGTCATGCCTCAACAAGAAGCTAGGGGGCTCTTCTACCCACAAGAACGTGAAGCTCTTCATCGCCAAGCTGATCGTGAACAACGAGGAGGTTTTCCGTCCGTACGCGAGGTTCTGGCTGTCACCGCTGATGGAGATGATCGTGAGAGGGGAGGCAAGTGGCGAGGGCATCAACTACTTCATCGTGGACCTTCTGGTCACCATGCTGTCCTGGGCCCCTGTCGCCATCCCAGAGGTAGGGAGCTCTTGTTGTAGCCTGATTATCATCCTACATTAAAATTTTGTAGTTAGCTTACTGGGCCCCTGTAGCCATTCGAGGGGTAGGGAGCTCATGTACATGAAGTTAGCCTGGGTGCCATCCTACATGTGTTAGGGGGGTATGGGATCCCCAGTAAACAAAGTTTAACTAGGATGGCACCCAGGCTACATAGTATGTATCTTTCTGGGCCCCTGTGGCCATTCCAGAGGTAGGGAGCTCAATAGTAGCCTGGGTATCAGCCTACATGTGTTAGGGGAGAGTATGGGATCCCCAGTAAACTAACTAGGATAGTGCCCAAGCTACTTATCTCCCGGGCCGCTGTGGCCAATCCTGGAGGTATTTATTGTACCGGGGATATCTATTGGCAAATGTACAATACATTACACTGACTTTGATATATAGGCAGTGTGGCTGATTTTCAAATGTCAACAATTATTATAGGGACAAAATGCAATGTCATGTGCACAAACCCTGAAGGTCATCCAAACAACTTAAGACTTATTATGTCCACTGTCTTATTTCTCTGCAGGACTCAGCGATGGGCCGGGCCCTGACCAGCCGCCTGCTGCACTTCCTCATGGCCAATGCCTTTCACAAGACCCGGGCTGTCATGCGCAACAACCTGGAGCTCATCAAGACTGCCGTGGAGTGCTGGAAGAGCAGGGTCGAGGTCCCCACCAAGTCAGTTTTCATACCTCCCTAGTGTTGTTTATACCGGGTAAAGACAATGTCCATTAAAGTTGGTATAAAGTGGGAGAAACACTTTTGTTGAGAGTGTTTATAGGAAAACAAATAAAAGTTGTTCCACTAATAAAAGTTGTTATAAAGTAAGAGAAATACTTTGAGAGCGTTGATAGGAAAACAAGCTGTGGTAACCTGTTGAATACATTTTAAATTCTGCTCAATTTAGGAAACAAGTATTCATGAAACTTGTCTACATTATCTAATTCCTTTACAATAGGTTAAAGGGTTAAGGGCTAGGGTTTAGGTGTTAGAGTTCAGGTCAGGGTCATGGTTTTTTGTGCCTGTTGTTTCCAGGGTGATCCATGATCAGCTGAGCAGCGCCGACCCCTCCAGTAAGGCCAACGCCGTGGGGATCCAGCTGCTGGGCGTGGTGCTGGCCAATCAGCTGCCTCCGTTTAACCCCGCCACGTCTGGAAACATCGATAGGGAACAGTACGTATAACAGATCTGACTTTTACCACCCCCATCAAACTCCTTTCAAGCCGTACCCGGAAATTCGTGCCGTACCCGGAAATTCGTGCCGTACCCGCTCAAAAATTCTGGCCGTACCCGGAAATTCGTGCCGTACCCGCGAAAATTTCAAGCCGTACCCGGTAATTCGTGCCGTACCCTGTACTTTTTCGCCGTACCCAACGGCGGATATCGCTCAGCCCTGGTGCATAGTCACTTGGAAGTCGCATCTAAATACCCTGTACGGCAACGATACACAACCTCATATAGCCTATGCTCTGGTAAATATTCCTGGCCACCTATCTGCCGAATGGCATCGTACAAATCGCGCCCAATCTTGAGAACACTTCGCTCGGCCGGTCATTCTCTCCAGATCGCTTCTCGGCCGGCCGAGCGAAGTGTTCTCAAGATTGGGCGGGTACGGCTTGAAAGGAGTTTGATGGGGGTGTTTACCGGATTGATAAAGAGACAGAGTTCATTTCGAAAGCTCCCCAGAGTAGCAAACTTTTTTTTGTTGTTGTGTGTATGGTTTACAATTTTTGTCAAAAGCAGTACGTATAACAGGTGGAGATTCGTGTTATTCTTTTTAGATATTTCCGTTTCTCAAGTAAATATATTCGTTACGTTGTTGTTGTTTATGTTTACAGGTTTTTCTCAGCTGTTGCCAAAAACCTGCAGCTCACCCGGTACAAGGATGTCTATGCTGCTGCTGCGGAGGTGATCGGGATGATCATGAAGTACATGGCAGATGTGGAGAAGGTACGGAAACACAGCTTTCATCTCATTGGCACCTCCTCAAGCTGTGCAAACACTGTCAGACTTTCTTCTCAGACTCTGTTTTTATGTATATTTTCTAGTTCAACATCATCTTTAAGTTAATATTCAAAACTAAAACCAACACGTTAAACTTTTTAACTGTCATTTTCTGTACAGTTGTTAGTCCTTTCTTTCTTTAGTTGATTTTGATGTTGCTTTTTTTCTCCAGGTAACTGAGGGAAATTTCCACTCTCAGGTGGAGCGATACCTGCTTCCTCTCCAGGTGAAACAACAGGATGTGTTCCTCACCTGTGTGCACAAGATACACCTGCACTTCCCACCTTTTGCAGACAGGTGAGCTGGTAGAATATGATAGACACTATATGTATGGTGAATGCTGTGAGTGGAAGGAAAGGAAAGTAAGGGGAGAAGTCAGAAACATCAATGCTCGAGACAAGCTCGGCTTACTGAGAGCGAGGACTTAACTGACCCAATAGGAGAAGGGGTTACGAAGGCTGTTTGGGGACATTCCCTACCCTATTTATTTATGAATATTTACCACATTATGAAGGATTGACATAACAGGTGACTATCACCTCTACAAGATGTCAAACCTGAGACCAGACTGTAAGGTTTGAACCACTCACACCGGGAAGGACCCCTACTCTTTTCAATAAGTATGGTGGGTTCTTTAACGTGCGTGGGGTGTGGCTCTCCCCAAACACGGGACCTCCATTTAACGTCCTATCCGAGGGACATCCCTAACCGAAGCTAGGTACTCATTTACACCCGAGTGAAGTGAGGAAAGTCGTGTAAAGTGCCTTTCCCAAGGGCACAAGATCGGTGACATGGGTGGGGATCGAACCCAGGACCTCTTGGCCCTGAGCCGAACGCGCTACGGCTGCTCCACACGACCCCGATTTAGACCGGAATGGTTTTTGATACTCTCACACTGGAAAGGACCTCTACTATTTTTTATAAGTGGTGGTGGGTTCGCTTACTGATATTATGAATGATATGCCACCTACAAGGTATCATGCTGGTAGAAAGACTGAAAAATGCACTGCAGGGTTGGCATAACTTGACCCCTGACCTCCTAAATTGACAGCCATGTTTTTTTTCTCTCAGGTTCGTGTCGAAGCTCCTCTTCATGCTGCCCAAGCTGCACGGAATTTACCGCACCCACTGCCTGGAGGTCATCCGAGGTCGGGTCAATGTCATCGACAACCTCTTCCTGGAACTCAAGACCAGGAACTTCCTGGGAATGCTGACTCACAGGCAAGATAAACAAGACTGGCAATGAAAACATACATTGCAGATTGTTTAGTACATCTGCTGCAGATTGTTACATGTTAATGTTGTGGTTTTCCCTGCAGGGAGGATGGGCTGCAGGCCATTGTGCTGCAGATTGTCTACGCCTTGCTGCAGAAGCTGCAGGTGGAGGAGCTGCTCTATCTGCTGCCATCCGTCGCAGACTTCGCCTCCCACCCCGCCCCCGAGTGTCGCCGGACCATGTATGACATCATGATGTGGATCTATGACAACTACAGGTCAGTCATGACATTAACAGTTACTGTATTTGACATACATGTAGGCTCCTCGCTGCAATGCCCAAATGTCAGCTCCCAACCCTTCCAGTGTGACTGCCCAAAAAAGTCCTGGAAAAGGCCCTTGAAATCTTTGCCAGCAAAGCCAGAGATAGCACTGGCTATAGAGGCCAGACATGTACTACATGTACTGTACTTCAGGCTCCAAACTCAATGTGCAAGTTAGTGTGCAAAAGATGCATGAGAACTAGATCCTTCATAAAATCATATTCATAAGGATGGCCACGAGGTTGTTTTCTTCACAAACTAAATTCCCTTTTCCAGAGAACTAAAGTTTGTTTTGCAATAAGAGTCCCAAAAAGATGTCCCAAAACTGTTGATAAGGACTTGCCAACTTATTACAAACATCTTCAGTTTGTCATAATTGACTGTTTGTTGTGTTCACTCTCAGGGAGGAAGCGTCCCAACAAGAGTCAGCAGGGCGTGTTCTCGGGACAGCAAAGGACTGTCTGCTGCAGGGGCTGTCAGACGAGGAGTCTTACCTCAGGTCAGTCTTACATCCTAACCTCAGGCCTTCCTCAGGGATTATGACCCACAGGTCATGTGACCTACCCATATATGGAGTGACTTCTGGAAGGAAGTCATAAAAAAAACAGGAACAAATGAACAAACTCCTTTCCTTCCAGACTACTTATGGAGAACTCCTGGAGACAAGAGAGACCTGCTCAAGAGAAGTCATGAAAATAAAAAAACAAACAAACAAATAAAGAAACTCCTTTCCTTCCATGAGGCCTGCTGAAGAGAAGTCAATGAAGTCAACTCCTTTCCTTCCAGACTGCTTGAGTACAACTGATGAAGAAATGTCATGAAAAAAAATAAATAAACGAGCTCCTTTCCTTCCAGACTTCTTGAGTACAACTTTCTGGAGACAAGAGAGACCCGTTGAAGAGAAGTCATGAAAATAAATTAACAAACAAACAAATAAACAAACTCCTTTCCTTTCCTTTCAGACAACTTGTGCAGAACTTCTGGAGATGAGAGACCTGCTGAAGAGAATGAAAATAAGAAACAAACAAACAAATATTAAACAAACCCCTTTCCTTCCAGACTGCTTGTGCAGAACTTCTGGAGCCACGAGACGCGTCTGCCGACGGGGACTCTGGAGCGACTGGTGGCCATGTTGGAGTGCATGCACTCTCCGCACACAGAGCCGCAGTACCTCAGCTACTGCACCAACCTGCTGCTGGAGATGACATCACGCAGTCCAGACTTCTCACGGGAGATCTTCCAGCATCCGCTGTCAGAGTGCAGGTTTCAGGTCAGCCATAGAAAAGGATTCTTTTATTGTTTTTGTTGTCATTTATACTGACATATTTGTGCAGATACCAAAAAAAGGAACGTAATAAAATGAATTGTCTTTCTTAATGCAAAATATAGGATGTACAGATCGACCATTCCTGGAAGCAACGGCACGTTGCCATGACGCCCATGTTTGTGGAGACCCAGTCCAGCCATCCGGCTTCCTCTCAGTCCCAGTCTCTGTCCCAGGGTGGGCAGGACAGTCTGGGGGGTCAGCTGAGGGCAACTCAAGATGTTCTACAGTTCACAGCCACTCAGGCAACAGGTGAAGACTTAATTGTTGTTGCAGGTGCCAGTTCCATGGGACCTAGACTAGCTATCAGACTCTATCAGACCAGGTTGAAGTGTTGAAGTCTCCAAGGAACCAAACAATGTTACTGTCTGGAGTTTGCATTCAGTATCTCCTCCTCCTCCTTGGTAGTCAAAGATGACTGTCAGTGCCCTCATTCACCGGGGGTGTGACCTCATGTGGCTTCTGAGTGCAAACCTTGAGGCACACAGCTGTCCACACTTCAGGCATTGGTGGTCAGTTGTCAGGACTGCTGTTGTTGCTGTTCTTTGTCGTTTGGCCCTTGCAACATTAAGGCGCAACCTTCTTTTTCCTTCAAAGGTTGCAGTAGCTCAAGATATTGAGTGCCCTCTAGTACAATACATTGCATTCAGTACAATAACAGGAACATCTACAACCTTTTTCTTTGCTCTCAGCTGCTCCAAAGAACGCGTACAACTGGCTGACCCAGTCCAGTCTGGACACGTTTGCGGACTACTCCGTCCCTCTCGGAACAGAAACCCAGTCGTCGCTCCTCTTCACCACCGACGCCAGTAAGAAGGCAACCAAGGCACGCCGGCTGAAACCGGTTGGACCAGGTTTTGGGTCGGACCGGCTGAGTGCAGGGAGGGACCAGACTGATGGGAGAGCAGGTGAGAAGGGATGCTGTACTCCAGAGTATCAAATAACCTGATATAGGTGTTGGTTGATTGTGAAAGTGATCTTAATGATGGTAGAATTGGTCATTACGAAAGACCCAGTCTAGATTGCAGTGTTTTGTTTTGACATTGACCCATGTTCAGGCTAGTTCACTCAAAGTTATACAGTATAATAAATGTAATTGCAAAATCCATCTCTCAGATAAAGCAATGTGAAAAAATATCTTTTAAGTTATTTTGATCATTTCATGGTGTTTCATTTAGATAAATTGAACCAGTCTAATTTGCCAACAAAGCCATGTTGTGTACTATGCTTATCATTATGAATAAAAAATGAGTGCCTAAGACACATTACCGTAACTGTGTGCTTCTTGGTCCCTCAGCTGAGGACTCTCAGCAGTCGGAGATCCTGAGACTGAAGAGGCGCTTCCTGAAGGATCAGGACGTAACTAAGGCTTACCACGCCCGGCGACAGATCAGGATGCAGAAGATGAGAGAGGTCAGTCAGAGATGCTGACCAATAGCAGTTAAGGGAAAATTCAAAAACTTATGAGACAGTACATGACCCTTGATAATAAAGTAGATCAATCTTCTCAAACTGGATGGATAATATTTAATAGGTACTAGACGTTTCAGGTGTACCTCTGACACCTTTCATCAGTACTGAGGTACACCTGAAACGTCTAATACCTATTAAATATTATGCATCCAGTTTGAGAAGATTGATCTATTTTATTATCATTATTGCCACCCTGGATGAGTAACCTTCACCAATGTACATGTACCCTTGTGTTGACTTTAATAGCAGACAAACTTGGTAATTTTGTACCAAACTGATAAAACTTAGTCAAACAAAAATGATGGTCAAGGTCAAAATATTGTCCCTCACTTGACTGGTACACTATTGCTCAATTTCAAATTGAACAGTGGGGCATGGCTTGGTGTCCTTTTTTTTCAAAAAGAGCTAGCCTAGTACAATTAACCTGTATAAACTGTACCTACTGTTTGTCTTCTCTGTCACGACCAGTATAAGATTCAGCTCTTCAATATGAGCTAAACTGGTTTAAGATCATTTCCTCTTTTAAAATGAATCATTACTACCCCCCCCCCAGGAGAGAGTGAAGGAGCAGCGAGCTAAACGGGGGAACCTGGTGACGCTGTACCGACAGTACCGACTGGGAGACCTGCCAGACATACAGATTAAATATTCATACATCATAGCACCTCTACAGGCCCTCGCACAGGTCAGTTTCTTTATATGTAATTAGATAGTGGAAAAGTTTAACTTTGATTCATCACAAAAGGAACTTGTCATACATTTTCAGTCAGACTCGTCAACCTTCGTCAGGTGAATGATCCACTCCTTATGTCATCACGCTTCCGGCTTCTGGCAAGTCATCTGATGAAGGTTGACGAGCTCAAGCAAAGATTTATGGTGTCACTGAGTTTTTTTTTTTGTTGGATCAAAATTAAACTTTATCACAGTGGATTTCACTACCACAGATGAGCTTTCATTGGAATGTATAAAATTTTACTAATAGTATTATACTGTTCTCCTTATAGAGAAGAATTTAACTTTCTTCCAACTCAAAAAGAGTAGACTCACCAAAATTCTCCTCTGGTGTTCTTGTTGTTGGTGATGATGTAGCCACTGCTCATAGGAATCACACATTCAAGTTGTTGCTGGTTTCCCCTCACTACTTCAGAGAGATAGCATGCTGGCCAGGCTGCTCTTCAGTTCCTTGTTCCGAGGCATCTTCGAGGAGATCGAGAACGTGAAGACGGAGCGCGAGGCTGAGGACCTGACCGAACAGATCAGCCGGTTCCTAAACACGGCGCTCAGCAACAGCGAGAAGTACTTTCCACCCTTCATCTCCTCCCTACAGGTGAGATTTTTTTTCTAAAACGTAACAGTAACCACATGTTTTGTTTCCTGGAAATTATTTCCTGGCGAAAGTTAATTTATCGTATGTTCTGTTTGCTGGAATTCATTCCATATACCTTCCACAAGTTCCAGTGTATAAGGCAGTTTCTTGGAATTTATTTCTTAACATTTCAACCTGCAATTTGCAGAAAAGATTTTATAATTGCAGGGTGAATAATAATGAAAGGGAATCATGCTAAACATGTCCACATGACATCCAGGTTTTACTGTTATTCAGAACTTTTTCTTGTCCCTGTACATGTATGTTTATCAGGAGATTTGTTACCGCGAGCCTCGGAAGCTGAGCCCAGATGCGAGTGTGATCCAGCAGACCGGTGTGGTCAGCCTGCAGCAACCTATAGGTGAGAGACAGGCTTTTAGCTAGGATTTTTTTGTTGGGTGTCCAATTTTTTATTGTATGCTATAAGGTACAAGCTTTTTAGGGGGGGCTTTTAAAGTTTTTTGAAATTCGTAATGCTCTCAAACACTTGAGGTGGAAATTTTGAGGAATACAGCCAGGTTTTTTTTTCATTTGTTACTTAATTTTTGTATTTAATAATTACTAAGGCTGAAGGGAGGCATCAGGGCATGGCAGAGGTTAGGAGTGGAAAAAAATAGGGTGTCTTTAGGGTGTCCTACCAAAAAGTAGGGAGTCCAATTTCTCATTATTTTCAATACAGGGTGTCCAAAAGACACCTGGACACCGCCTAGCTAAAAGCCTGGTGAGAGGTTATCATGAAATGTTTGCATTAGAATGATATAAGATGGATACAAACAAACCCTTACATTTTGTAGAATGTCGAAAAGACGAACTTGATAAAAATGAGTGTTCTATAGCCAGCCTGAAATTTTTTTCCATCATCTCAATTTTGTTTGACGTAACATCATGTTGAGCGCTGCACAACAATCTTAGGGAGGTCTAGGGGCATGATGCTCCCCTGGGAAAATTTTGAAATCTGAACCCTCTGAAATGCTATATTTCCTGCATTTTGAGGGGCAAATGTTGCTGGTAGACTAAGCTTAGTTCATAGAACATTCTTCAATCAGTGACTATTTTAAAGGTAGAAACACGTACCTCCAAATCTTTGATGTCAACTGTACATCTTGATCACGGAGTGACCTAGTCTCGCGAGAACACGAGACTACAAAGTAGGTCGAGACTTGTGCCGGTCTTCTGGCTTTAAAACAGTCACTGATTGAAGAATGTTCTATGAACTGCTTATCTGACTTGACTTATGTATCTCTTCAAAGACTAAGCTTAGTAATACGTATTCATGACTGTCTTTCCATATCTTTTCCATTTCCATCGTGAGCAACAAAATTTCATCAAATGACAGAAAGACGGACGCTGGCTCGAACACTGAAATGTCCTTTTTGTCCACCTGCCAGGTATTGTCCTCCTTGAGGAGCAGCTGGTTCAGAAGGCAGGTGTGGAGGAGCCAAGGTCCAAGCGAGCGAGAATGTCGAGCTCACCTGTGTCGGCTGAGACTGCCACCTGGATAGAACTGGCCAGGTGAGGGATCCTGTTTCGGTACCTCACAGCCACCCTGTGTACAATAAGAATTTACTGTGTAAGGCAGTGCCCATCTTAGCCTCTGTATAGTCCTCAAGCCACACAGTTCTGCAAACAATACAGCGGGATTGGATGGATGGATGGATGGATGGATGGATGGATGGATGGATGGATGGATGGATGGATGGATGGATGGATGGATGGATGGATGGATGGATGGATGGTTCAGGTTGGTTGGTTGGTTGGTTGGTTGGTTGGTTGGTTGGTTGGTTGGTTGGTTGGTTGGTTGGATGGATGGATGGATGGATGGATGGATGGATGGATGGATGGATGGATGGATGGATGGATGGATGGATGGATGGATGGATGGATGGATGGATGGATGGATGGATGGATGGATGGATGGATGGAAGGGTGGGTGGGTGGATGGATGGATGGATGGATGGATGGATGGATGGATGGATGGATGGATGGATGGATGGATGCATGGATGGATGGATGGATGGATGGATGGATGGGTCGATGGTTGAATGAATGAAACAAATCTGATACGACCCATTCCCCCATATTATAACCAGTTGTTTGTATGAACAGACTGTACAAGTCCTTGGGAGACTTTGATGTCCTGCAAGGAATCTTCAGCAGAAAAGTGGGAACCCAGACGGTCACGTACGAGGCCCTCGAGGCGGAGGCAAGAGGAGACTTCAAGAAAGCTGTGGAGCTCTACAATCAGGTGGGAACACTTGGAACTTACTGTTACAATTACTTAGTCCTCATCTTAGCTCTGTGGTTTCTTGAGATATCAGGCTTTCCCAGCAGTACCACGAATTAAGTAGGAGCTGTCCCCATTTGTGACATGTACATAGACACAGCACTTGTTTGTTTGTTTGTTTTTCATTTTTTTATTCACTTTCATGCACTGCAGTTTTTTTTGGTCACACCACCACCACCACCGGTCACAATGGGGCTTGACCGCTTCCCCTGAGCATTATGCCCCGCGAGGGTAGATGTAGTACAGTACAGTGTAGATGTAGATGTAGATGATCAGAAAAAAGCACCCTCTATATGATCAGTATTTAGCCATACATTGTACACAGGTGGGCCTGAGGCCATGTCAATCCTCTGGTTTAAAAGGTCTAAAAAGAATCAAGACGTCAAATACCTATCTGTAAGAAACAGGAGGAGCAAGTAGAAACAGATTAAAACCCTCCTGGTCCCGGGCCGCGGTTCGAACCACGGACCTCCCGAGCACCAGCTTCAGACTCCTACGCTCTAACCACTCGGCTAAAAGGTCTAGACCCATCGGCTGGGTCAGTTGGTAGCGCCTATAAACCCCCCACTGTTACATATCATAAGAATTAATGTTGTTTTGCTCATCTTGTTCAGGCCATGCAGGAGACAGACTGGCCGGACCCTCAGCCCCTGGCAGTGGAGGAAGATCTCTGGGACGACTCCAGACTGCAGGTGAACTGATTTACAGTAACATTATCGTTTATTTACCTTCACCAAGGTGTTTCTAAGTTTTTGTTCATGTTCTTGTTTGTGTGTAAACAACATTATATAGCATAACCCTAGAAGCTGTGATGGATTGTTCATAATATTTTGCCAATTGTTTTTTTTTATTTGTTAACAAGCCAGCTAATTATACTTACAATGTACATGATTGTATAGATATCACACAATGTGATACAAATAGGTGAACAACACCGTAATCCATGATGTGCAACTAAACGTTCTCTGCACATCCTAGCAAATGTTGATTGGATAAAAGCAACTTTTATGTCAAAAGTTGACTAGTACAAACTTTAAGGAAGTTGGTAATAATGTACACCTCTGTGCCTGTGCCTGCCCTCTTCTACAGTGCTACGACCACCTGACCCAGTGGAAGAACTTGTACGAAGTCTCAACTGTCAACATCGATGAGGACTCGCCACCAAACCTCGACAAGATGTGGGACGACACCTACTTTCAGGTGGGGAGGGAACTCAAGTAGAAACTCCTAAAGATTAATAACTTTTGTCATTTCAACACAAACAAGGAATCAAAGCTTTCACACCTCTGTGAAGTGTTTAGAGTAGTGCATGCTACTTGAAACGTCTGACAGTTTTCAAAATCTTTTCAAGTTGCCCGAGTAACTGCTTTCTTGTTCTTGTGTATCTCTTTACCAGGATGTCTAACCTTCATTGACGTATTTAGAGTTGTTGTGACTTTATATGTTCATAGCCTGATAATCATCTGTTTTGGGGGCGGTCAGCTCAAATGTCGTGTTTTTACCCACCTGTAGGAGCACTACCTGCCCTTCACCATCCGGTCAAAGCTGAAGCTGCTACTGGAGGGAGAAATGGACCAATCACTG
This sequence comes from Branchiostoma floridae x Branchiostoma japonicum, assembly GCA_013266295.2. Lineage (NCBI taxonomy): Eukaryota > Metazoa > Chordata > Leptocardii > Amphioxiformes > Branchiostomatidae > Branchiostoma > Branchiostoma floridae x Branchiostoma japonicum. The sequence goes on from CM023830.1 coordinate 2,112,862, forward strand.
CTCAACTTTGTGGACAGCGCCATGCAGAAACCTGACAGGAAGGCTTTACTAGAGGTAAACTAGCAGTTACGTAGTTAGTTATTGGTTTAATTAGCTAGTTATTGGGTTAATGAACTAGCTACAGACCAATCACTACTGGCAGCATGACTACCTACTACCTGTTAAATGATTGTCATATTTTGCTGGCTGCATAAGTTCTCTTGTATCAGTAGGACTACAGTAACTAGTTTTGAGACAGTGTGATTTTTGGTCTTGCTGTAATCTTGCTGTAATCTTGTAATCATATTATTAAGAGTTATATTGTACGTTGTCTTGCAGTCCCGTTACTGCGAGGAACTGGCCATGTTGTACCTGTACCAGGATGACTACGGCAGGGCCAAGTACTATGTGGGGAACTGCACAGATGCCTTCCTACAGGTCAGCTTGTTGTTATTATTCTTTTTTTATTCTTCTTTATTCAAACACTGGTCAACATGGCAGCAGTACATAAGCTAAGAGGCCTATGGGCTGCTGAATTGTGTTGACCGTACATGTTCTTAAAAAAAAAAAGGGAAATACTATACAGACATGAACAGAACATACAGATTCACATTCAACACATGCACCGACAATATACAACAGTTACTAAGTCTGCAGTTGACTTATAGAGTCTGATTGTGTGGTGCAGAAACGATCTATGCAGTCTGCAGTTGTTGGGGCTCCTACTCTCTAAGATCAACTTTAACTACTAATTCAGCCTAAACTTTCCCAAGGGGCATTTTTTATCTGATGCTGTTAGTATTCAGTAGTCTAGCACACTGGTCTACAGCTTGTATTATACACACTTAGACACAAACACACATTTATTGTTTGGAGTGCGATGTTGTTTTAAGTGCAATGTTCTTTATAATGTTGTTTCGGGTGCGATGTTTATAAAAGTTTTTTTGAAGTGCAATGTTGTTGTGAATTCCCCAGGAGTGGTCAGGGATGGACCGTCTCATGACCAGCAGTCGAGCGGCAAAGCTGCAGTCACTACAGAAACTCACCGAGATGCAGGAGTTCCTGGAACTCATCTTTAACGACCGTACGTGCCAACATTAATGTCTCTTTTAATAGTGGTAAAGGTTAGCTTTAATCCAACACAAGGAAGGAACTCACCATAAATTTTCGGTCAATCTTGTCAACCTTTGTCAGATGAATGATCCACTCGCTGATGTAGTTCCGGAAGTCGGAAGTGTGATGACGTCAGGAGTGAATCGTAAGTGGTTTATGGTGAGTTCCTTCCTTGTGTTGGATTAAAGCTAAACTTTACCACTATGGAATCTACCAACACAGATGAGCTTTCATATATATATATATTCTAATATTAATGTCTTTTTTTCATGCAAATTTACAGTCATTTCAATTTGCACACTGAGGAGAGAAATACATGATGACATTCTTATTAGAATAAAATTTTCATGTTCTTTTATATATTCTTTAACATTTTGTGATTGATCTGGCTATTAGCATTAATTTTGTACAATTTTGTTTTAAATTTTGTTTTCGTATCAGATTCTGCCCTAAACTGCTAAAGTCTTGTCTTCTATAAGAGCCTAACGAAAATGGCCACTAGGGACTTAAAGAAGATGGTAACAGCATACAGATGGCTGATGACAGTATACTATTAGTCAGGATTCTTTTATTTCTCACAGGAAACTTTGAGACGGCGTGGCCAGTGAACCGGCTGCTGGAGAAGTGGTCCAGTCGTTACCCTGACAACAGGATGGACCCCATCTCTGTATGGGACGACATCATCGCCAACCGGTGGGATATCAACCAATCATGTGGCTATTGCATGAAAGTAGAGATCATAATAGCTGTTAGCGCTACAATTAAGTGTTTAATGCGGATTCCGAAGTTGCTTGTCTTTTTTTCATATTTGTGGGAGTTGAATACTTTACTCATTAAGAAATAATGACTCAAAGGTGGTATTGACTTTTTTAGATTGCATTTTTCTTACTTCTGTCAATCAGTATCATTCAGGTCATATTTGACCCTCATTTTCCAGATGTCTGTATTTGGACAAATTGAATGACAAGTTTGAGCAGATGGCAGCTCGAGGGGTTGTGGACACGGACGTGAGAGGGGAACCCTTCAGCCGCAGGGCTCAGAGGGAGCAGTTCTTACTGAGACTGGTGCTGGCAGACAGCGCACGGGAACAGGTAAAACTGAACATTTGAACTGGTCCCTGCTGGCAGACAGTACACGGGAACAGGTAAAACTGAACATTTGAACTGGTCCCTGCTGGCAGACAGTACACAGGAACAGGTAAAACTGAACATTTGAACTGGTCCCTGCTGGCAGACAGTACACAGGAACAGGTACAATCATGTAAAACTGAACATTTGAACTGGTCCCTGCTGGCAGACAGTACACAGGAACAGGTAAAACTGTACATTTGAACTGGTCCCTGTTAAAACTGGTCGTGCAAGACAAAATTTTTCAAGCTTTAATGTGACACATTTTTTGCAAATGGTTACTGATCATTAAACATTTCATTTTGACTTTTTTCTCTTTAGGCCAACTTTCCTGTGGCTCTTAAACACCTAAAGAACACACTGAAGGTAAGTTTCTTAATCTACAACACCTGTAGACATACAGTATAGAGAATGTCTTTAGTTATTACATGTATAAGAGTGCTTGAAGTTACATGTATGTGTCACTGGCTGTAGTTTCTCATTCTTGCCATGTCAACAGCTTGACATAGACAAAAATGTTTCTAAGCCTAAAGGTTCACCTGTGTTGCTCATAAGCATCAGTGATGGTGGTCCACTATAACCAGAAAAAGAAACCTACAAAAATCCCTAATAGTATTAGTAATGTCTTTTTCAACTTGTTGTATTTTTTTTTCAGGACTTTACAGAAGATGACCACCTGCGGCTGAGGTGGACCCACTGCTACGCTCGGCTTCACCAGAAAAAAGCCTCCCTCCTGACTGGGGCTGACAAACTCAACAATGTCCTCACAACATTTGAGCAACTGGGTACGGAAGTAACTGTCATTCCAATCAACACATGGTAGGAACCATCGTCACAAAACAGGGCAATCAGAGATCATGACAGACTTTACTCCCTTTCCCAAACTGCATTGCGACTCATCTAGTTCAAAAGACTAAAATAGCAGCACTAACTTAGGCTATATGGCAATGCTGGTCAGGGATTGTGTGTATTTTGAGTACTCAGACGCACATACATGCATATGCACACACACACACACAGACATACACAAGCACACACATGCACACACAGACACACACACACACACACACACACACACACACACACACACACACACACACACACACACACACACACACACACACTCAAACAAATTAGCCCAAAAATTAATTCAGCTATGATTCAGAAGTAGTTGAACAACAAGTCTTTGACACGTAACTATCAGTAACCAGATGCTTCTTAAGGTTCTTTGTTACTTAAGCTTTCAATTTCAATCAAGCCCCTCTCACGTTTCACTGATCATCTGTTGCACACAGATAAGTTCAGCAGCTGCCGAGTCTTTGAGGAGGACCTGGCTGTTGCTAAGCAACACCACACCCTTACCAGCCTGTCCTATGAGATTGTGGCCCATGCACTTATTCAGGAAGGTGATAATATATAATTATGTCTGTTACTATATGACTTTTTTTTATTCTAGGATATTAAAAAATAAACCAAGGTGAAATCTCTTCAACCTTTCCAGTGCATAAAGGAAGTAGAATAAATGTGAAAATTTCAGAAATATTTATTTTCTTGAAGATTACCCTAAACCTATAAATTTAAACTATATATAATAGATTTTACTCCTATTTCCAGGTGGAGCCATTTTGACGGGCCTGAAAGATGCCAGGCGTGCGCAGCTGCTGACAGCTGCAGGTGTTTCACCTGATACATCTGTGGAACAGGTGAGACCCAAGTCACCTGTCAGGTAGTTCCAAACACGACTTCAGGGATATCTTTCATTTCATATCACCACTGCTAAAGCTAGCCTAAGGGTAGAGCTTATTTTAACAAATTGATGATTGTGATCCTAGCACCATGTACATGACTGGTTTTATGTAACACTCAACTAGATATTTATACCTACATGTAAAGTTGAAAGTTGCAACTTCAAAAATGTAGAAGATGATATAAAAGCACTCAGCACTAATTATGTCAGTAAAGTTCTGACATCTTCATTGATATTTCTACCTGGCAGACGATCTCCAGCCTGCTGCAGAAAGGCCACGTGTGTCTACAGAAGGCGGTAAAGCTGGCCAGTGATGAGGAGAGGGCACGCCAGGATGCCAGTCTGGACAAGTCGGGCATCGTGGACGCCTTCATGGCCATGGTCGGCTTCTGTGACAAGATCTTAAGACACCAAGAAGATGGTAAAGTCTTTCTCTGAATGTGAAATTTTTAAGAAACTTCCTTGAAGCATTCTGTTTTGTTCACCTCGTCTAGGAGATTCATAATAGTTGTCATAATGATTGTGATAAGGAGCTACTCTTTTCCAATTTATATATTGTTTGATGTTTATATTTATCACCAATAAATGTTAGAAAATGATTATCAGAAATTATCTTAAAGTTTGTTCCTACCAAATTTAAAAACAGATAATCAACCTGCTGCAAAATTCTGCAAACATCTATAAGAATTCTGTAGCCGCTGCTCAAAAAACTTTGTAATGACTGCTGATTTAAAGATGAGTAGCCTGGCTGCTACTGTTACAGTAGCTTCTATCTTGCTGCAGAATTCTGCAGGTAACTGTGAACTGTGTGATGACTGATGTTTTACAGATGAGGAAGGTACAGAGCTCAGCTCTATCCCAGGCCTGGCTGCTGCGGTGGTTTCTAACCTGCTGCAGGCCCTGCGGCACGACTCCCCCGAGGCCAGGCAACGCTTCCCCAGGCTGCTGCAGCTGGTGGAACTCTACCCTGACACGATGGACCTCTTCATAGAGAAGGTGAGGAAGTCATCATCACCTCTGCTTTTGCTTATTTGTGAGAAGATGAGATTCTGAAAGCTCAAATTGTCTTGCAGGCAGCTTTAAATTTTCATTGATGTCATGAGGGAGTAGGTATGGGACAGACAAAAAGTATTACAGATAAAAGATACAGAACACAAGATACATGTAAAAGATACAGAACAGATAAAAGATTCAGAACACAAAAGATATAAAACACGAGACGTTAAACGGATAAGCACAAGCAAGCATCTCACATGATTGCCGAGGGGAATTTTGTCTTCACGACAGGTGTTCAAATGTGCAGGATTTCTCAAGAGAGCGATAAAGGAGTTTTTAGGGTAACTGTCTTGTTTTGGGGTGGTCTTGGTCTTTCTGCTTTGTTTGATATTGGTGTTCATTATATTATCTGCAGTCTAGGGTACAGGTGGGGTCGTGTGGCGCAACGACAGAGCACTCGACTTGGAACCAAGAGGTCCCGGGTTCAAGTCCTGACATGCCACCGACCTTGTGCCCTTGGGAAAGGCACTTTACACGACTTTCCTCACTTGACTAACACGTGTAAATGAGTATCATGTGTTAGGTGTGCACGCTATCAGCATACATTTGTACTTGCTGCCTAGTGCACACTTTGTATTGTCAGGTTACAATTTCTGAATAAATAAATAAATAAAAGGTACAGGTACAACTAAGGTGCCCATATAGCCTAAGGCCAGTCCAAAGGATGTAGGTGTTATTGTCGAAATGTAGTCTTAAGTCAGAGTAATACAATTTATCGGATGCATTAGGTACATTAGCATCACATCAGATCACACTCGCAACGAGCAGAAACTGAACACACCTCTCTAGCTGTTGTACCAACAGACTGAAAAATTCTCCCATACCATACCTCGTTAACCTCAGTGCTCAACAAGGGACAGTGAACTGTGAACTGTGAACAAACTATTTGTCTGCTTGTTTGTTTGTTTGTTTGTTTTGAACGTTCGTGCCTTAATGTCTTACCCTGGCATTTATTCTAGATCTGTATCTAGTAAGAGTTTTATTGTATGTAATTATCATTTTTATCATCAAGAAATATCGATGTTTTGTATATTACAATGACTGCAACACTTTTAATTGTAAATACTTACACAATTCAGACGTATGTCTGCAATGTGGTATCACAATAAAGTTTCAAGTTTCAATCAGTTCCACTGTATATCTCTCCATGTACCATTCCCAGGTATCCCACGTGCCCAGCTGGCTCTGCATTTCCTGGCTGGGCCAGATGGTGGCGCTGCTAGACAAGCCTGAGGCTGTGGCTGTTCACGGCATCCTGACCAGGATAGCACAGGAATACCCTCAGGTCAGACAGTGTACAGTTTATACTGATTCTCAAGTTCCCATCCGTTTTTTTCCTTACATTTACTTCTACCAGAAGGAGCAAAATGTTTTATTTTGCAATCTTTTCTGGAAGCCACTGGAAGCTCTTTACTTTGTTGCCCTGCAGGCCCTTGTGTACCCTCTGAAGATCAGCAGTGAGAATTTTGAGTTTGAGGATTCGGTAACCGGCAGGAGGAACCAGGAGGCAGTGAACAGGTGGGACCACTCTCTTTTCAAGTAGTCAGGAAAGTAGACATAAAACACTTAGTAAAATCTTCATCAGGTTACACAATGTCATTCTTAACACAAAACATGTCGTCAAATAACGTAGGTTATAAAGATTTTATATGTTGTTTTCATATAATTAAATGTAACGTGCTTACCAACATGCTGTCCTTACCTACATAATGCAGACTCAAGAAAACTTTGTTAGTGATCTACTCTCTGGTGGACAAACTAATCGGAGGTCTGGAGCAACTTAGCCACCCTGACCAGCTTTTTAAGGTACTCAAACTGCTGTTTTTTTTTCTTCTTTAAGTACTGATTTTTGTACATATTAAGCGGAGATATTAAAAAGGATGGGTAAGAATATTACCTCTGCTATGTTGCTCACAGGATTTAGAAGATATATTTTGTTTCATTTGTGTATATTGTGGATAACAATGTGCTGGGTAGGGAGTTTTCAGTACTACTGACTTTTTGCAATTTGTGAATTTTCCAGGACTGGGGTGATGATGCTGACCTCAAGCGGCTCCTGAAGGTCGACCCAAAGAAGAGAACAAAGGAAGACAAGGTCAACATCAAGAGGCTGTATGAAGACATGTGAGTAATTACAAACAATGCACACAACTATATACAAACTGAAGAAATGACCCAGAGTCTGAGAAATGACTCAGACTCAGAGTCTTGAATGTTAGGTAATACAGATGGATGGATGGATGGAAGGATAGGTGGAAGGATGAATGCCATTGGATGGATGGTTGAACATCTTGCTAAAAGTTGTACTTTAAAATCTCTGAAAAAATAGACTTGAATTGATATGGGCTTAAATTGTTTTTTAAAGCATTATTGCCTCTCCCCAGGTATGACAGCCTGCTGGACTTCAGGTCTGCCAGTCAGGACTCGTCCATGTCGTCCCTGTTTGGTTCTCAGTCCTCCGACCTCGAGTCTCAGTCCGTCGCCTTCGGGCCCTTCCGGCGAAGGTTTGCCCAGCAGTTTGCTAAGGAGTGTGAGAAGATGTTTGGCAAGGATGGAAGTCGGATATTAGACATGAAGGAAAAGGTATGTCAATGAAGGTTAATCGTTCACACAACACAAAATACACGCAGCTGGATAAATTCTCTGAAGAAAGACAGTGGATGATCTTCAAAGAATTTATCCAGCTGCTTGATTCTTTTTGTATTAGGGAAAAAAGAGGTAGGTTTTCTTGAATGAAATTGTCATAAACTTTAAGGATAACAAATTAAGTCAATCTATTAAGTCAATCTTGTTGCCTTTAATGCCTTTAATGCCTTTAATGTTTGTTAGAAAATGAAATATTTAAAAAAATTTTTAAAAACATTAATACAGGAATTCGTAAAGCTGAAGAGTGGCCTGCAGGGCATGATGGGGGATTTCTACCGGAAAGCGTTCCCTCGAGAGAAGGCGAACTGTTACGCGCCCGGCCTGCTGAAGGACTACTGTCCCTGGCTCAGCGACTTCAACCCTCTGGACTACGACAGGGAACTGGAGATCCCTGGTGTGTGTTTCTTTTGATTTGTCTACAGTAACTGAAAACTAACATTAACTGCATACCTTGTTTTAACACCCAAACACAAAGTTAAATATTGTTTTCAATGTCCTTTTTTTTTTACAGGCCAGTACACTGGCAAGGTGAAGCCCCTGGTGCAGTACCATGCAAAGATAGCAGGCTTCGACCAAAGGGTAAGAAGTTTTTGTGACTGTTGGTTAGATTTTCTTCCCTTTTTTTTCATTTTCAAGACCTGTATTTTTGAGAAATGGGTTCTTCTTTAAGAAAGCATGCAATAAACACTAACTGAAAGACAAACTGAACACAGTCTTTGACTTATTATATAATAAGTTTCTACTGTTTGAACCTTTCCCATCCCAGGTGAAAGTGATGGGGTCCTTACGGAAGCCCAAGAGGGTCACAATCCGTGGGGACGACGAGAGGGACCATCCATTTCTGGTGAAGGGAGGGGAGGACCTGCGGCAGGACCAGCGCATCCAGCAGCTCTTCGACATCATGAACGACATCCTGACCCTTGACCCCGCCTGCAGCCAGCGCCAGCTGCGGATCAGGACGTACGGGGTCATCCCCATGACCTCAAGGTAAGGTCATCTCATGACCTCAAGGTAAGGTCATCTCATGACCTCTAGGTAAGATCACCTCATGACCTCTAGGTAAGGTCATCCTAGGATGTCCTCCCGAAAGGTCATCTCCATGACCTCAAGGTAAAGTTATCCCATGACCTCAAGGTTAGGTCATCCCATGACCTGCAGGCAAGGTCACTCCATGACCCCTAGGTAAGGTCATCCTAGGATGTCCTCCCGAAAGGTTATCTCCATGACCTCATGTAGTTCTTCCATCCATTGGAATGTATATATTATATGTAGCCTCAGTTTTCATGTTTTGAGAATGTGTGTACTTTTAATTCAGAGTCTTGACAACAACTTGTAACTAAGCAATACAGACTACATGACTGTAATGTATTTTGTGTTCTGTCTCCCTGCAGGGTGGGGCTCATAGAGTGGATGCAGAACACCACCCCCCTGGGGGGTTTCCTGGAGAATGCCATGACAACCAGGGAACAGGACATCTTCCTGCACCAGAGGCTGTGAGTAACAGTATTTTAGTCAGACTCTGTAATCTCAGTTTATGGTCAATGGCTTAGCAAGACTTATGAATCAGTAAAGTTAACCAATCTTCAATCTGTTGTTATCTTTTCCACCTCCAGGCCTCTGAGTGAATATGATGCCTACGTCCATCGGCTCAGTGGAACAACGAAGAACGACTCATGGGGCAAGGTTTATGGAACTCTGTACCAGTGAGGGCTATTCCTGATTTTACTAAATGCTTCTGTCTCACCTCAAGATGCAAAAGTAGCTTTTGGACTGTTGTAATAATTTTTGAGTTTTCAGCTGTTAGTACTGTGAAATGCACATGGTTCTAAATGTCTGATGCTGTATTCATGTTGCATCGTCATTAAATTTATGTTTTGTCCAATGGAAGTAGCTTCTTTAAAGCTCAAAGTGGATTGGATTTATCCCTGGTGAAAAAAAAATGAATCTGAAATAAAACAGAACAGGAAAACAGTTACTGCACACTCCCAGGCAAATTTGGCCCTCTAGCGTAGTGGTTAAAGGATCGGATGGAAATCTTTTTGAGACTGACTCTGTTTTATACACTTTTCTATTTAATATATTTCTTGTTCTACTGAAACATGTAGATCACTGTGAGTCAATAAGATTCGCCACATTTTGCAATGTTTCTTTTCTTTTCCAGGAAAGCGAGCAGAACAGATGTGACCTTGGCCTTCCGACAGGTGCAGAGCAAGGTCACCTGGGACATCATGAGGTGGGTGGAAAACGTTAAAACTTTCTAACAAACTTTAAAATTTACTTTGTTGCTTCATTTTCACTTTAAAATATCCTAAAACAAACAAAATGAATTCTTGTGTATAAATCTCTGATTCCTGGTTCCCCATGCCAGGCGAGGTTATCTCCAGATGAGTTCGTGTCCCGAGGCATTCCTAACTCTCCGGTCTCACTTCACCACGACCCACGCCGCCCTCTGCATCGCACAGTATGTCCTTGGCATCGGAGACCGCCATCTTGGAAACTTCATGATCGACCTTGAGAGTGGAGGAATGGTGGGGATTGATTTTGGACATGCATTTGGCTCAGCTACACAGGTAAGGCATCAGCCTGACCCACAGCTGTTGTTGATGTTGTTTCTTTATTTGTTGTCACCAGCACCTCCCAGTCCCCGAGCTGATCTCCTTCCGCCTGACCCACAGTTGTTGTTGTTGTTTACTTGTTTACAGCACCTGCCTGTCCCGGAGCTGGTGCCCTTCCGCCTGACCAGACAGATGCTGAACCTCCTGCTGCCCTTGAAGGAGAGCGGACTGCTGCAAAGCACCATGGTCCACGTGCTGCGGGCTCTGCGGTCCCGTCCCAACGTCCTCCTCAACACCATGGACGTCTTCATCAAGGAGCCCCACCTTGACTGGAAGGTAACATCTTATCTTAATCTTGTTTAAATTTAGCAGCTTGACCTTTTCAGTTTTACTCCCGTGTATTTTACAACTTGACTAGAAGGCAACCTATAACCTGCCTGTATCTATGCAACATTTTTAGAGTAACCTTTCACCTTAAGTTTATCTCCATGAGTTTGGCCTTCTTTCATTTTTCTTTCTGGCTCAGAAGTCTTCATTGAAAAGTTGACTAAATTCAGTACAGTTTACCCTCTCACTTTATTGTGTTTTGTTTTCAACTTTCAGAACTTTGCAGCCAAGCAGATGGACAAGGGGATGGTAGGGGAAGGTAGGTACTAATAGTTTTCTTTAGCCTAAGGTTGAAAACTAAATTTTCTGAACAGGCGTTTTGTGCTAATTGCAAATCTGTTTTCAGTAAATGTAAAGTTATACATATGACCTTCAGATGATGACCTTGATGACATCAGCTGGTACCCGAGGGAGAAGATCAAGTTTGCTGCCAGAAAGCTGCAGGGGGTCAACCCAACACACATTACAAAGTGAGTGGACCCAAACTTCAGTCCAACATTTCCAAACAATAACTGAAATTACGAATCAAATCTTGTATCTGGGCTGAAGAATTTTAAATTTTGAAACTTGTTTGGCCTCGTTCTCCCACAGGGCAGAACTCCAGCTTGGCCACAAGAGCCATCCCTGGTTCAAGTCCTTCTGCCTCGTTGCCACGGGTGACGGAGGGAAGGATGTGCGCGCCCAGAAGCCTGCGGAGGGGCTAAGTGTGGAGGACCAGGTGGCCTGCCTGATCGACCAGGCTACGGACCCCAACATCCTGGGCCGCACCTGGCAAGGCTGGCAGTCCTTCATGTGAAGCAAACACAACAAATGTTTTGGGTTGGCCTGAACATAATCATGGACAGCTTCATGTGAAATAATGTGTTAGGATTGCTTCAGCAGAGCTGAGTCATCTGTGTGAAAAGATATGTTGATTTAGTATTACCCCAGTGCAGTTGAGAGTCCTATGATGTGAAACAGGCATGCATTGCTTTAGGATTTCCCCTCAACAGATATCATTCCAATTGACTCTAAATTGATAACAATGAGCAGACTATGCAGCTTAAAAAGTGTCATGTAGTTACAAGATGAAGCACAAGATTTAAGGTAAGCAGTTGTTTAAAACAAGCTAGTAGCAGATTTTTATACAATATATGCATGAAAACGTCTTGTATTCAACACACAGAAAGAGGTCCTAAAATTTACTTCTTACTGCAGGAAATTTGTCACATAAAGTTTGTTGGATAAACCTTGTGTTTTTGTCATCTTGATACAAATCAATTATTTTAAGGACTCATACATGAATGGAAAAAGGCAAAAGTTTTCATTAAAAACACTCCAAGGAAGACACAAGTCACAGTAATAACAACCTGCTCTCAATATTTAAATTCCTTTGTAAGGAACAGAAGACATGCAACAATAGTTAAATGATTGAACAACTTCGCTGTACAACATTTCTTCCCATGTACAGTAACTGTTACTACTCTGTCAATTAGTAATCACATCATTAACAAGACTCGTCTTTGGAGCTTAGTCAGTGTATTACAAGCCAGTTAGTCCTTTAGGAGAGAACATCTTAAAGTTTTCTTAACATTCAAACTTGAACAAACTCCCTTTTCTCAGCTATTTCCAACTTTTTCAACTTCCTGCTATTTCCCGATGTAAAAAGTTGTTTTGTGCACAAAGACTCCTTGGCAGTCCTTGCCCATTTTAGTACAATCACTTTTGAAAACAGTTTTCATACTCTACACAATCATCATGCAACTTTCTGTGCAAGCCGATGCAGGCCCAATTCCTGAGGACCTGTCACTTCTGTGTCCACACTTTGACCACTTTGTCCAAAAGGGGACATGAAAAGTCCTTGTTTGAACAATCATGTAAAGTCCTTTTCCAGGACCCCAGGGAAGAGGCTGTTGCAGTGCATGACGTGGGTGATTGCGTCCGTATCATACTCATCGTTTGATTTGTAACTCTCAAAGAAGCCGTGCAGTTTCTCCACTCTTTCCGGCCAGAGTCCCGTGGCCTGGAGTCCGAGTGACACCCCAAAGTTGGTGAACGCGAACTTGACCCCTCTGTGCCCAGGTTCTCGGCAGAAGTAGCCCTTGTCCTTGGCAAACAGGCCGCCCTTCTCCACCCACATGGAGTTCAAGGTCGTCTCACTCCTTCAGCGCAGTAGGGAGAAACAGAAAACAATGGTCACTTCCAATCTTTTTTTTTATAGCAACTTGGAATTTCTGGCCAATTTTTGAAAGTCCACCAAGTTACTGTTATTATACAGGTCAGGATGTAAAAGAAGACAATCATAGTCTTTTAAATAAGGTAAGAATTGTGCTGTATAGGGTGAATGCTTACAAAGATATAAAGGGAGGGCTGCCAATGAAATGATCGAGGAAAAATGATGTTAAAAAGAATAGTGACCAGTGTTTCCTTCCAAAACTACAACTCCAGCTCTCCAATCATGGGAACTATGCTCCAAGAACATCAAAAGAAACATGAAAGTTTTTAGATGTGGTATAGGAAAAGATATCGTCTGCAACAGGCAAAATTTGGATGCAACGTTGACCAAAAATCTAACGAAAACCGTGAAAAATCTGGGTTGTGCGCAGGCGCAGTACATTCTGCCGATGTGTTGAACCAGTCCAATGTACTCTATCATGTATTAAGCATGACCCCAGGAAACAGACTGTTGCAGTGCATGACATGAGTGATACTCTTGGTATCGTAGTCGTCCCCGGACTTGTACGTGTCGAAAAACGCGTGCAGCTGGGCGACCTTGTCTGGCCACAGCCCGACGGACTGCAGGCCGTACGACACCCCGAAGTTGGTGAAGCCGAACACGATATTCCGCGCGGCGGGGTGGCGGCAGAAGTACCCGCGACCCTCCCCCTTCTGCACCCACATGGAGCCCAGCGTGACCTCTGACCTTTGGCGTAAGGTCTTGGCCCATTCTTCCTCGGGGAAGAAGTGAGACATCCACAGGCACTCTCCCAGACCCAGGTCCTGGGGGTCATGAGAAATAGATTAATAAAGGAGGAAGTTTTCTTTATAATATCACTTTTCTTTGCCATCATGGAAAAGAAGACATTCACCACTAAGCACAATCACCCAGCTCCATAACTTAGTGTCCAACACTGTAGTAGCAACTGCCTCAGCATCCAATACGACCCCTGACCAATCACAGTGTTCCCTAACAACTATACATGTCTCCAAGGCAACCCTAACCAATCCCAGTGTTCCCTAGCAACTATACATGTCTCCAAGGCAACCCTAACCAATCCCAGTGTTCCCTAGCAACTATACATGTCTCCAAGGCAACCCCTAACCAATCCCAATGTTCCCTAGCAACTATACATGTCTCCAAGGCAACCCCTAACCAATCCCAATGTTCCCTAGCAACTGTACATGTCTCCAAGGCAACCCCTGACCAATCCCAGAGTTCCCTGGCACCCCACCTGTGTGCAGCTGAAGCTTTTGTAGTTCTTCATGACCAGCTGCTGCAGGTTGACGATCTCTGCTGACAGCGCCGACTGGTCCAGCAGCCGGTACATCACAAACCCATCATAGAAGTCCAGACCACCCAGGCCATAACCCTGGAAATCATGGGAGAAAGGTTGTGCTATTGACTGTAAACCTCCCTTTTTTTGAGATTTCTATTACCAGGACCAGGAATCCACAAAGCAACATCTAATAAACAAAGGAGGTTGAAATAGAAATGATAAAACACAAGTACAGATAGGTCATATCAGGAACAGGGTAATTTACATATTAGAAAGGTAAATGAAACAAAATAGAGAAGAACTGTTAGAACAATATACACATTTGTACTACAGGAGGGAGCTTTATAAACTGTGACCATACAAAGTACACCATACTATACAATACTAGTAGGAAGGACTTTATACACTTTGACAAAGTACACCATATCTTACGGGATAGGGCCCCGATAGGTCCTCTAACATCTTCCAGCGAACTCCGACCCCTGGGACGTAGAAGGCGTGGTGGATGTCCTTGGCTAACTTCACCGCTCGCTCGTGGTACTCAGGTTTCACCTGTAGGGAGGAGAACACAGGTATCACCTGGGGTGAGTGCTGGCACTATCTTTTAAGACAGTAAAAAAAACATTTATCACAGTGGAAACCTTTGGTGGAAAGTCATTTGTCAGGTATGCTTTTTAACACATTGGACAGTCACCTGTCATTCAGCACCAGGGACAGGGATATGTTATCATGCCTTTACCCACATTGCCAACCCTGCCAATCCCATAGACGAATTTTAAGTAGAAAGAATGGAACTGATACATACATTGCATATACATGTATTGGGACAGATCTGGAGTCACACATGTACAGACAGACAAACACATACACCGACTAGCCCCCCCAAATTCCTCCACTGCTGTGGGTTGGAGTTACAACAATTGCTACCCGTACCTTGCCCAACTGATGAAGTGCATACATCCATTTTGTTAGATAGTGGAAGTACTGTCCGTCCCGGTCTGGCTCCTCGCCAATCCGCAGTCCCCGCGGCCGACCCAGAACACGATAAACATCCGCAACCACCGCCTCCGCCTCCTGTTGCAAGATCAACAATGATTGTCAAATCAGGAAGTACATTGTATCTAGTACAAATGTAATTGTCATGAAACTTTGAAAAGATAACCTCATAATCATGAAATGCACTCACTCACACTCACTCACTGTATATAATCCAGGATTTGATTATACTGCTGCTGTTGTCCCTGCCACAGCACAACAGCAAAATAAGCTGATTTTTTTTCAACTGAAAGTCGCAACAGACTCCAGGCCACAAAGGCATCTCATTTGTTGGTTTGTAATTGTGTAAGACGCAATTCACATGCGCAACAAGGCATTTGGGGATAGCAGACTCCACCCCATTACCTGTACTGCTTTCCAACCCTTCCATTCCCACTCACACCACTAACAATGTATGCCATGCCAACACTGTTGGGCACAAGTTGTGAATCCTTGAAACAGACAGACAAGTCAAAGACAACACTTCACTCCCATGGGGAAAAATGGTCGGGTGCTGGACAGGTTTACTTAAAGACACAGGTCGTGGTACCCACCTGCAGGTACTTCTCCTCCTGGAGTTCCTTGTAGAGCGACACCAGAAGACACACCCCGTGGGCGTCGGTCCACAGGTACCGTAGGCCGTTGGGCCAGATTTTCTGTTCTCGCATCCACTGCAGCTTAGCTAGGACCTAAGGGGAGAGTTAGGACTTATCAGATTTACGTTCTTTTAAGCATAGATATAAATAGAACATAGCATAGTCTCCCTATTGATTATTTGTAGCTAACTACTGCACTTAGCCCCAATGGGGCATGAATATGCAATAAATGTCACTGTCGTTGTCAATTGTCATTTAAAAGCTGTAACGTTAACAACAATGATGATACTAGTACTAGCAAAGACTATAATTACACAAAATCTTGGGAAATGTTAGGTCCATGCAGATTTTCATCAGAGCCAGCATGTAACTTGGCAGAAAAGTCGACACACCTTCGGGATATTTTCAGCTGCTGCAGCCATCGTTGATTTGTTTGTGATTTCTCTGACTTGTGAAACGATCCCTCAGTTCCTTCTCCTACAGCCTGCATTTATGGACAGTCCCCAACTGCTGGTCACTCCCTTCAGTTACATTCCTGCATGTTGTTGTATGAGTTACATTTCAATAAGGAAATATAAGTTTTAATATAACGCTGGGACAAATAACAAATCAATGACATTATTAATATATCATCAATATATTTGACACAACTTAATTGTTGCGATGTTTTCAAATCTGATGAAGGAGAAAAGGAAGAAAAGTTGACTCGGTTTGTTATGATATTTGCTGGACTCTCTGGATCATTTGAACCTAATATTATAATACGATCAAAAGTATAACATCATGTACGTAACGTAAATTTGTAGTTTTTCGCAAGATAATCCATTTCTCATACTCGCGACATCTTTATTAAATCATCTAAATCACACCTTCCAGATGTCATGACCTAACAATCGTGCAAACAGACATGAAAGAATGTAAACATAGTCTGAGCAAGGAGCTTCTTGGTCTGAGGTACGGACCTTGGCCGAGAACACCGCCCGACGTGGATGTACCATTATCCACAAAGAGATAGGGGTGCTTTCTTTTAATAGGTGTTGGTTTAATGTAAAAAAGAGGTAACAACATATAGAATACAGATTTTCCTAATAATGATAACATTGATTAATACAAGCATCAATATATGCATCAATAAGATTGATATGTAAAGTACATCTATGATAGGTTACAAGTTTTTTTGTTGTTTACAACCCTGTTTCCCCCATGATGAAAGTGGTAGATTCCCAAGGTCACGACCCAAAATGGCGGCCGGAGATCAATAAAACTAGTCGTAGCAGTTGATTTTGACTCACAAATTAGTAGTTTTCTCACGCTGTAGTACGTGTAACTAGCTGAATCTCTTCTCCGCTCGCTGGGCTAGGATCAGCGCTGTTGCAGCCCTTGTCAAACGGCTGTTATTGCGGTAGACTGCGCTTGGTGTGTGTTTCAGAAACTGAGAAAGGTACGCGAGAGCAGCGCTGCTTGTGTTTGGTTCCGAACCTGACCAGGAGTGTGTTTTTCTTTCGATACCGTGACAGCTTCTTGTGTTACCGTCTGTTAAAGCATTTACATTTGTATTTGGACCCTCTGTCATTCCTGCCAAATTGTGTAATCGCACATAGTGTTCGGTCTGCTGGCCTGCGTTTGTGTAGATTTATTGTATCATAATTTGTTTGTGTTGTCTCAAATTGAATATTAATGTAAAACGTCTATTAGGTGTATCTCGTGGTCTCTACCTTACCTTGAATACCTTGAGAATCCTTCAGTGTTAGAAGGCTGTCTGCCCCTAGGTGCTGGGTTTCACTTGGTTAAGGTTCGTCAATGTTTATCTTAAGGTTTTTGACACTTTGTGACTTATGTTTGTTTATCGTGTTGTTACAGTCTAGACCAGCATGGGGAACCAGCAGGGGAGCCAGGGCGAGCAAGGGGAGGCAGCGGCGGAGTCCTTCGACCCCCGCCTGGAAGCGTTGTTCGCCCAACTGGCCGAGGAAAAGCCCGGTCAGGACCCCTGCATCACCGAGGAAGGTTTCCGCCAGCTGTTCGGCACGCCGCTACCGGGGTTCGCTTCGGTCATGTTCAACGCCATCGCACCCAACCCTGGATCAGGTCAGACAATGTTTTTGTTTATAATATAAAGACAAACAATAATGCAGCAACAATAACAATCAACTTAATCGTAAAAAGGGATACAATAATTGTCAAACTACTAGACACAGTTATACCACTAGTACTAAGTTACGACAATGAAGGTTATACATCCAGGTACTGAAATACACAAGAAATCAGTTACTCAAACAACTGGATAGAGCTACTCAGTTACTTTATATATTATCCAGTTGTCCTCTTGCTTTGCTGAAGTCTAACCAATACTTTGAATTACTGTATGGGGCATGAAGAAAGGAAATGGATTAATTGAATGTGTGTAATACCAATGAATTATTCTGTCCACAGCACCCTAATAGTAATTAATAGTAATGACCACATTGGCTTCCGCATGTATTCTTGACCAGCTTTCTCCATGATAATGACCAGCACTTTAACCTAGGGTCATTCCTGACCGGTCCTCTGCTAAGTGGCATGGTTAAAATCCTCCCAAGAGAGAGATTATGCAATCTGGAACTGTGCCACAGGAAGTATTCCAGAGAGCAGGGCTCTTAACTCTCGGTCCTGCATGCCAGGGCATGCTTCCGGGGCAATGTCAGCACTGAGAAAGGGTTTAACTATGCCATTTGGCAGAGAATGTGCTTCGGGGCATCGATTTTGCAGCATTCAAGTGCTGAGGGCTTTGTGGACAGAATAGTGGTGTGCAATTTTAAATGCTGGGTACAGCATGGGAATACATAGTACTAGTAGTAAAGGTGTGTGTGTTTATGACTGTGACCTGTAGTAACTTTAGAAATGTCTTTCTTTCTTTAGAATTGCTTCTAAACTATAGCCTTACTTATTGTCTTCTATGCTTCTATAATATTTCCAGACTCACTAATTATGTGTTCTTGGTGTCTGATGAGTTAAATGTTCAAGATTATGGTCTGAGAATAGTTTCCTGTCTTCTGTAGACTTTGATCTTAGACTGTCTTCCTTGCCTTGCTCATGCCCTTCCTCTGGACGCAGGCACCCGTAAGTAGTCCGCCCTCCTCCTGTGGTGTGCTTCTGTCCCTCACTCTGGCTCAAACATGCTCCAGTTTTAAGTTTACAATTCCAGTTCTTGACAAATGCCTCAAGGAGCTTTTGCCAAAGCCAGGATGAGTTGTTATGTTATAAGTGTCATGTTGTGTTATGGTCAGGTCCTGTCAATGGAGCCACACAGTCTGCACAAAAAGGTAACAATAATGAAGAAGTTTCCTGATCAGCAAAATCACAAAAAAAAGTTGTTACCTGATCCAGCAGATTTGTCTAATTTTAGATCTGATTACTGGATAATACACAGAGTAAAAAAAAAGGGCTCCAGATATCACTATTTCTGAAATGTGTGTACAACACAATCTAAAACAATTGACATAATAAAGTATCAATCATATGCTAAAATTCATAATGATATCAATTTCAGTTTGTTAAATCTAAACATTGCTTGACTTCCTGATATTTTTTAATGAAACAATTGAATATTTTCCACCAGCAACACCAATGAAAACTGAACTGACAAGTGCAAAGGGACCGTACAAATTGTAATCATTCAACCATCTCATAGAAATGTAAGCCACTCTGATTTTTGATTTTGACATCCCTGCCTTCTAACAGAAATTGATGGACCTGATTGTTTAAAAAGATATATGATATTCGGATTCTTGCATATTGAATGTTAAATTTAGTTACTGTTTCACTTTTGTAGGCAGTGTTGGTCGCCGAGCGTTCCTGATCGGAGCTCAGGAGACCCTGAACTTGACTGGGCTGTCGACTCAGATCAAGTACTACCATGATGTGTTCTTTGAAAAGGAAGGAGTGACAGAAGAAGGAATCAGGTAATTTTAGGCTAGATGTCTCACAGGTGTAGTTGAAGTGACAAAATGTGGTCTTGAAAATATATGACATTGTGTAAACATTTCACAATTACAGAGCTCATAAAAGACTCGTTGACCGTAAACTAGACGCTAATTTTGAGCCTTAACCTTCCACCTCTGACCCACAGAAACATGGTGCACACGGCCTTTACCCTCTGTTTGACCTCCACCAACCTTGATGCAGAGGCTCTGAAGGGGGACACCAGTATCCTGGATTCCCTGGCCAGAAGTATCATGAAGACCTGCAGCAAACACACTGGGCAGGAGCTTCAGTTTGTGATCCAGTCGCACTACCTTCACCTGTTCTCAGGGCTGCACACCTACGTACAGATGACTCTACTGGGGGCACAGGAAGGTAAGCCAGGTGTGACACAGGTGTTAACAGGTGTGAACAGGTAACCTCTAGGTATTACACACACAAAGTTTTTTATTTGAATCCTTGTGTAGGAGAATTGTTTAAGATTTTCCATGATGCTGTGTACCAACACAGATGAACTTCACTCTGCTAAGTAAACATGAATGTTCAATTTAACTTGAAAACAATGTTAACACTTTTAAATTAGTAAGTTGGTTATTATATTTGTTTTTCCAGGTCCCAATGAAGAGCTTGTAACAGCAGTACAGCAGAGATATGCTGGCAGTATGATAGACCTTCCTATGGCCTGGGTTTTGTCCTGTATCCTCCCCATCCGATATACACAGAACAGGGCAGAGGTGAGACTTATCATAGCCTCTTTACACAGATTCACCCAGAATGTCTTGGGTTTTTAACATCAGAAGTTCTCCAGGACTTATTTTACTTCAAAGCAAGATATGTAAGATTAAGGGCAATAGTGCTATCCGGTAGTAATAAAGCTAGATTGATAAGAAGCCTAAACAGCAGTTTAAATGTATCTCTGTCGTGGGGTCGTGGGGTCGTGTGGCGCAACGACAGAGTACTCGACTCGGAACCAAGAGGTCCCGGGTTCGAGTCCTGACATGCCACCGACCTTGTGCCCTTGGGAAAGGCACTTTACACGACTTTCCTCACTTGACTCAGGTGTAAATGAGTATCATGTGTTAGGTGTGCACGCTATCAGCATACATGCTGCCTAGTGCACACTTTGTATTGTCATGTTACAATTTCTGAACAAAACAAAACAAATGTATCTCTAGCTGGCAGAGCACAGTAAGCTGCCCAAGTGGCTCCAGTGGAGTAAGCTGTACAGCAGCCGACAGCACGGACAGAGTCTCAACAGGTAGGCAGACTTCTTTTTTTTCTAAGAACTTAATCCTTACTTAGCCCTAAGTCCGTCCTGGCTTACATGTAACAGGTATACTGCACACACCTGGCTCCGATTCCCAGTTGTGAATGCCTTGTATCTCCTGTTTCCCCAGGTTTGAGCACCATGTGTTCTCCTACAAGGACCCTACCATCCTGCTCATCAGCTGTACCGGAGGGTTCACCTTCTGTATCGCTGTGGACTCAGAGTGGAGAGAGAGCACAGCGGTGAGCAGACTGGATTCTTATCTTATATAGATGTATCTACTAGTAACTGGCAAGGCCATTAAATTCTTGATCTGACATCTGAATTTCAAACCCCCGAAAAGTCATATTTTCAGAAGCAACTTTTTATTCAGTAAATCAGGTGAAATACACAATGTGTCCTTTACCCACAAGCAAACAAAGGGACAGGTCCTGGAGACAGCCCTGGTCCTTGTGCATTTCAGTTTTACACTTTTTTAACTGTATTTGTTGGATCACTTCTGAATAAAGAAAAGAGAATCCGTACCTACAAATCCAATTTTTTTCAGGACTGAAATCAGAACACAACACTTTCTTTCCTAAGGCCTTAGCGGACTAGACATTCTGTCTTGTGACCGTGAGTTTTTGTCCCCTGTTGTTTGGCAGGCGTGGGGAGGGATGGACTGCCTTCTGCTGCAGCTGACCCCGGAGGTGTGGGTGCTGGAGGAAGGGGAGGGGATGATGTTTGTCAACCACCACGCACGCACCGTCAAGAACGGGATCTACTTCGGCCGCAACTTCGACAACCCCCTGCTGAGCCTACAGAGTCTGGACAACATACAGACGTCTGAAGGGGAGTTTGCCATCACAAATGTTGAGGTTTGTTTCAAAATGTTTGTAGTAGGGTTTTTCTTTACATGAAGCTGTGTAAGACCAGACTGATAGGGCTGATCCACACAAACAATAAGATGCTTTTGTTACTTCCCACCAAGAGAGTGAAGTATTGTTTTTGGCCTGTCCATGTGTCTGTGTTTGTGTGCGTGCATGTGTGCACGCGTGTGTGAATGTTGTTATTTTGAAGGAAATGTTGACATTTTTAAGGGAATATTGTCATTTTTAAGGAAATACATGTATTGCCATTTGGTCAACACATAGAGGAATCATTTCCTTTGGGTATGTAAGACATAATCTTGTGTTCCTTCAGGTGTGTAAGACATAATCTTGTGTTCCTTCAGGTGTGGGGCTGTGGGGATGAGGGCGCCTTGAAGGAACAGCAGCGCTGGCGAGACTGGGAGCAGCGACAGGCCGAGAAGACACAGAAGGTGAAGCGTCCGGGTCGGGAGGAATGGGCGGACAACCCCGACAAGCTCCTCCTCGACATGGTCGGCGTGGAAACCGAACATCCACAGGAGAGACCCGGGATGTAGGCTGCAGTACGAGACGAGTCAGACAGGGGGCCAGCTGCAGTACCAGGGGAGTGGGACAGGGGGCCAGCTGCAGTACCAGGGGAGTGGGACAGAGGGAGACGCTGCAGTACCATGGGTGTCAGCATGGTGGCAGGGATTACAAAGCTCCAAAATTAATTCTGGTCACTTTCAATTTGTGAAGTCATTTAGAAAATATTTTGGGATGTAAAACGTTTCAATTTATCACTGACAGTGACTGAACCTTTAGCACACTTAAGTAGCCATTTGACTACCAATTCTCTATTGGTTATGAGGTTAGGCAGTACATGTAGGAGAAAGGTTAGAATGAATATGAAGTCTTAAATTGCAATTGAAAGGTTTCATGTAATCTTCTATGATATGATAGCTTTATGATATCATAATAGATGTACTTACTGAAGAGTGTATCTTTAAATTGTTTGTCAGAGATTCAAAATTTCTGGCGTCTATGCAAACTGAAAGTGACCTGTGTTAAGTGATATTAACTTCAGAGGTGCAATACTTTAAAGAAATGTAATGGTGATAAAATAAAAGTAGGATGATAAAAGATTTAAAATCAAAAAGGCAAAACTTTATCTTTAAAAAAGGTTGAAGGAGTTAGAATTACGACTAAAGCTTCTATGTGCTTAATAGTATTATGTCTCAAACATACTATATTTAGCTTTATATACCTTAAAGGTCTAATAAAAAATAGTAAAATATGATATTATAATATGATAGGCAGTAGTGTAGGGTACTGTTCCACTGCTCAGCGAGCTGTGCTCTATCTACATAAAGTGACATCAGTAGATGGAAGTGGTGGATTGCTCATTCCTAAACAAAGACTGGTGCTGAACATTCTAAATCTTGGTGGTAAAGAAGCCCAGAATGTTCTCTGTCGTATTGCATATGACAGTTTAAATAAACCCTGCTTCAGGGTATAATGTAGTGTTAGTGACAGCTAACGTTAGGTTGGGTCAGAAAGTAAAGGTATTAAGCAGAATTCTTTATCCTTCAGCCATTCACAAGATGTTACACTTACATTTCTTGCCAATGCCAAGCATGGATCCAGTTTACAGAAGGAAGGTAGTTTCCTTGTATGTACAGTCATGTACTTTTTCTTCTTTGTTGGCTATTTTCAGTGTAACCTTTAAAGTTATATAAAGGTTTAAAATGTTTGATGTGATGGGTTCCCATTCAGTGTTTTTACTTTAATCCGTGGAAGTTTGCATAGAACAGGTTGCCCTAACCTACATGTGGCTTTGTGCATATTAGAAATCCTGAATGTCTGCTGCACAAGTTTACCATGTTATCTTATGTAATGCATACCAAATCAGGGATGCTGCATTATGAAAACCAATTTCCCATCAAAGCCATCTCCAAAATTCGGTTGTATTTTTTAAATGTATCATTTATGGTATTATGCTCTTCCTACTCATTCCTTCTGGATCTAAAATTCAGCAATAAAGGAACTGCAAAACTACTGGACATTGGTGACAACTTCCTCCTGAGCATCTGTCTGGATGTAGGCAGGTTGTGAACATGAGTGTGTGTCTGGGGGAGGCGTATGGAAGGGACAATGCTGGATATAAGTACAGACCGCTTTAGATATAAACTGCTTTAATGACTAGTGAATGAACACAACGGAAGGAATAGAACAAACTTTCATATTTGTGCAAAGTTTGTATCTACATGTAATAGTATCTAATATGATCTAGTATGTAATATCTAGTATTACTAGTATATATAAATACATATAAACTGAGAACTGTTGGTAATTTAAATCACTACATGGTGTAGAATTCATCTTTGACATATCTTTTACTTTAAAACAAGAAAAACTAATTATTTTGCATTGTGGAAAGCAAACAATTTGAAACGTAGTAAACAGCTAAAATGCAGTACCACTCTAAACATGGAAACTTCAATTGAAGACACATGGGCACTAAATGTAGCAGTTACATGTCTGTTACAAGTTGTGCACATTGACACTAATGTAGCTAAAGCTGTTACATAACTGTTACAAGTTGTAGACATGGACACATCCCTGTGCCGTCCCCAAACAGAGACGGTTTTTGTCCACAGTAAGACAGGAGGGTTTCCTGCTGCTGGCTTGTAAAACTGAACCCATCTCTGAGCTCAAAACGTCCCACATGCACACCTCTCCACTTTCCAGTAGAAGGAACAGTCTGGAGCCACCCAGGCTTCCTTGGACACACCTGAAGAAAGGCAACACACCTGCTGGTTATCTTTAAATTCATAATCAGATTCTACAAATTTAAAATGAATAAACAGTTTTGTTAGCATTTCAGATTTGAGTTCTGAAAAGAGGCAGTAAGATTGTAACTAGAAAGGTAACATTTGCAAAGCAAATGCATAATGTTTACCTTCGCATGTGGTCTGCTCTGTTAATTCTTACTCAAACGCATTAATTTCATATATATGGTCAAACAGGAGTCTAAATCCCTCCTAATATAAAATTGCAACATGATGTAACCCAACACTAGTTACCATAGTGAGAGACAATCTGGTTCAGGTCATTGACCAGGTCAGAGGTCACTGTTTGGAGAAGAAGAGGAAACTGAGCAAAAACAATATGTTTTCCTTCGGTAAACATAATTACACCCAATTTTTTTTTCTTTGCACCTTAATTTTTTAGGTTAGGTGAACTAGTGCACCTATTCCCCAAATTAATTGCGAGCACTGTTGCCAAACTTCCCTGTGGCTACCAACTAACCTACATGTACCTACCTTCCCAAGCTGCTCCCCTGTGGCAGGCTGTACTTCTGTAGGGACAGGCTGCAGCCAGTAGCAGGGTTGATGGAGACCAGAGAGCATGCTGCTGCCTGGAGTTGTTGTTCTGTAGGGCTACTCAGCAGTGTGAAGAGCAGGCCCTGTAAGGAGGGAACTGAGTCAGACGTTTCAGTTTCATGTATGTTTCCTGTTTTGACCAACTCCCAATGACACAGTTACCCAAGGTTGTGCAGAAGTCAGAGAGTGGGTCAGATGCCCAACAAAGCCTGAAGAAGCCAGGTAAAAATTTGTATGGTCAGTTTACTCTTTGTGTTGGATCTACAGCATAAATGTTTTCATCAAGTTGATAGGTGAAGGCAGCCAGACACACTGCACTTATCATATAATGTGGTATGGCTCCTACAGGTGGGAAATGACTCACCTGGTCTGCTGAAGCATACAGGCAGGTGGGAACTAACACTTAAGTTTCATGTTTCCTGTCACCTTTGACCCACTCCCAATGACACAGTTACAGAAGGTTGTGCAGAGGTTAGAGATTGGTATAGCCTGCTACCAAACCTATTTTAGCCACCAAGTCTCTTTCGTTCTTTGTGACAAAGCTTAAAGAAGCCAAGTAAAAATTTGTATGTGTTGGTGAGTTGACTCTATGTGTTGGAGTTTCATCAAGTTGATAGGTCAAAGGCAGCCAGACACACTGTACCCGATACCTATCATATAATAATAATGTGGTATGGTTCCTACACCTGGGGAAATGACTCACCTGGTCTGCTGAAGCATACAGGCAGGTGGGCTGAGGGAGGACACCTGGCAGGTCTACACACCTGAGCAGCACACCTGAGGTGTGGTTCCTACAGGTAAGGAAAGCAAACATGACTTGAGATGAAAATAGAAGTCTCACTTCACTACTTTCTTACCGTAGGCTGCTTAGGCCCCACCAGCGCAACATGTTGGTTCTGAAAATAATGCTGAACTGAGGCATCAAGTAAAGTACTTCTGACACAAGCAATGGAAAACATTACATTTCCTGAAGTAGTTTACGGCCAGTTCTTTAATCAGGACTTACCACAGGAGGACTTGGTTTCTGCTGGTTCCTAGCAGACAACCTTCACACCCCTCCACTTGCTGAAGTGAGCCGATCCGCAGGGCAGCTGGCATCGCTAGCCTGGTCTGCTGGTCCACATGCCTGTAAAGCCGACAGGGACGGCAAAGGTACAGCTGGTCAACTTAAAGTGTAACACTTGAAACACCTATATTCCTGTGGCTGACTCAGTGCTCATCAGCCCACCTCAGCCCCACACTACATGCAACAGCACAGGAAGGCCTCCAAATTCAGTTTTGGGAATACATGTAGGTGTAAAAAAATCTAGGTGCACAGGAAAAATCTTGAAAGCACGAAAAGCTTTTTCGTAAGCTGACAGTACCTAAGTATCCAACTTATTGAAAAGAGTAGGGATGACCCAGTTTGCTTGGCTAAAAGTGTGAGCCCTGGCACAGCCACATTACACTGTCAGCTTACGAAAAAGCTTTTCGTGCTTTCAAGATTTTTCCTGTGCACCTAGATTTTTTTTACACCTATTCCCAAAACTGAATTTGGAGGCCTTCCTGTGCTGTTGCATGTAGTGTGGGGCTTAGGTGGGCTGATGAGCACTGAGTCAGCCACAGTGACTGACTCCATTAGCTTTCATAAGTATGCTGGGTTTCTTTTACACTAAAGTGTCCCCATACACAGGACTGACGGCTTAGTGCTTAAAGAGTTCAGGCTTGGCATTATGAATCCCATACTGCAGAAAATGGAAATACTGTCATTGTGATTCTTATGGTATCTACCAGCTTTCATTCTAAATCCTCAAGGCCCTCACCCATCTCTGCTGCTAAGTTTAAGTTTGCACACACTGGATCCACCCTTGCATGTCCCTGTTGCTATGGCAACGCCCCCTGGTAGAACAGCCATGGCATGGTAGCCCGTGTTCCCGTCTCCATGGCAACCGTCTCCGTCCTCAGCCTGTCGTCCATCTGTGTAGAAGATTCTGAAACAGAGAACTCATGGTCAGCAGGCACAGTAGAGGCACGCTCACTAGATACATGTAGCTTGCCAGCTTATAAATCAGAACTTAAACATGTAAATACATTATGTACCATCCAAAAAAAAGAATGTTTTACACACTTTATTATGTTTTGTTTCCTGGGCCTCCTTGTCAATTGGCTCATGAAGTTGTAGGGGCTACCCAGATGTCTCCAAAATAAATGTACCTGTACTTGGGAGTACACACTCCAGGTTCAATCAACCAGCTTGGTTATTGTGGCATTACGTGCAAACAATATATTAGCTTTATGAAGTGCCAGAGTATACTGAACTGCTGTATAACGACAATGTATTACACAGCATCCAGTAAAAATCATGTCTAGACACTAAAAGAACAAATGCTGCCTACTTGAGATGGCCTGACGGGAAGTTTCCTCCAACCAGGACCTGAACTCCGACCTTGCATGACAGCAGGCAAACGTCACAGACCTCCTCCTCCTAAAGATTACATCAACACAAAGAAGATTTTCTCTTTGATTACTCATAGGTTATCTAACAAGAAAAGTAGTAAGGCTGGGCTTATTCAAATTGCTGGAAGATCAATATGAAAACAGAGTCTGAGGGGAATTTAGTCTGTACACACAGTTTCAGACGGTGAATATAGTCAGAGTTTATTTCTAGTCCTCTGTTTTCATCTGAAACTGAATGCTAAATTTATACTTAAAATGTCTGAGAACCAAAGAAATAAAGTGGTGTGGCTGAAAGTTGCTTTTAGTGTCTGCTACCATGGCAGACAGGGACTCTAAGAGAGAAAGGTTGTACATACTGTATGATATATGTACATGTAGTCCAGGACACTTGACCAAAATGATGATGGTCAAAACAGAACTGTACCTTGTCTAAGTCCCATGATGCTCCAAGGGTCCAGTCCTGGTCCCGCTGTACCCAAAGCGTAAGCTGGGTCTGCTGACACACGGCTAACACTGGCACGGTCTCCTCCTGGAGTGTGGCTTCACCGAGAGCCATGGAAACAACATCTTCCTCTGTCAGCTGGGAAGGGCAAGGAATATGACTATAATTATGAGTGTGTTGCCCATCACTGTTAGCACACTGTCTTCCTTACATCATACTAGGACTAATAAGAGTAAAACCTTCCATTTTGAATATAGAGTATACATGATCTCCATTTAAGCAACACATTAATAATATTCCAACTTAGGACTGCAAGTATACTTAACTAGATACATGAAAGATGCCACCTTAAGATTATAACTTCAAGATGTTCCAACATTTAAGACTACAACTGTTACTAACAGCAGCGTGCGAAATACTAGGTTGCCCAGTTGCACCATGCAACCATATTTTGCTTGGCGCAACCTATTTCTGCACCCGGGTAGCTCAGTGCACTACCTTGTTGTAAGGATGCCCCTTTCTTCCATTGGGAACTGTTTATTGAGAAGTTCCCATGGAAGAGCTCATCACTTCAGGTAAGGGGAAACAACTCAGTGTCAGAAATGTATAAATTCAAATTGCATTCTAACAAAGTTAATAATAATGTACAAAGTTTAAATTTGGGGCAACCTGGAATTTGGATGGGCAACCTAGCTTTCATCCTAGGTTGCCACTGGGCAACCTGGCTCAAAAAAGTATTTCGTACGCTGTTACAGTAACTATAAGACACATCCTATCTCCAAGACTACAGTAACTTACATTTTGAACAAGACATTTATTATACCTGTAGACATGCTGAGAACTCTGGCAGCCTCATGGTCACATCTTCTGTTCTTTCTACATCTGTCCTCCTTAGGACCTCCTCGTGTCCACCCAGCACAGGTGTTTCTTCCACACCTGTCCCTTGTGAGTCCTTCTCATCCTCACCTTGAGCAGGTGTGACACTTAAGCTAACAGGTTCTGTCTCTGCTATGTTTCTTCCACTGTAACCTTGTGTACAATCTACACAAGTGAGGTCCACATCTGAGCCGTTCGGAGTTCTCAAGGAAGACACAGGCTGCTTGTGGTCAGCAGAATGATCTACTGTTTCTGTACTTTCTTCTCCACCCTTGTCTGTCACTGTACCATGTAAATCTTGAAGTTCCTGCAATGTGCTAGAGTCTGCATCCTCATTCTTGTTCTTCCACAATAAACTAAGCATGGTAGAACTAGAAGTATTTTCCTGTGCCATTGTATATGTTTTCTGTTGCTGTTTCGTTTCTACATCTGCAAGCTCAGAATCTTTCTTGACTGAGGTGTCCTTTTCTTTGGAGGAATATTCAGACCTAGTACTGCTGGGTGGCAGATTAGCCTTTGCTTTGCAGTTCTGCCTGTGTTTCCCATCCCCTGAGGTACTACGACAGCTGCTTGTTGCTGCTGCAGGTCGTGGACTGGACTTAACTTTGTTCAGCTTCAGTTTTACATACTCAGAACCAACAAGTGAAAAGTCTAACACTTCCTTCGTGCACTTTTTGTGCAACATGGGTGAGAGAGAGGGGAACACACTTTGTTTCTTTTCTTGGCCAAGCTCTGTCTTAGAAATGTCCTTGGGAGTATTCCTTATTTTAGGAGACAGGCTGGGTTGCACATCGAGACTCTGGTTTCTTCTTGAAAATGTTTCTGTCAGTCTCGGAACGGAGGGTGGTGTTTCTTGAACCTCCTTGTGGTTGACAGAAGACTTGTTGAAGGGCACTTGTACATCTTCAGGATCAGATTCATTGGAGTGCCTACTCCTGCAGTTTCTGCTCAAATCGGTAGAAGGAACTTCCCTGGCTTTTGCCACCTTGAGTGTCCCAAAATCAGAGTAAGGCAGGTGAAACTCACTCACTTCCGAGTTCTCCAGTTTTTCTCTCAGCTGATCAGAAAGTACAGGGAAAATCTTTCTCGTTTCCTTAACTTCATCATCCTTCTTGCAATGGCTATCTTGAATCTTCTCACTTTGTTTTGGTACTTTCACAACTTCTTTCAGAACCTTGTGGTTTTGTTTTGGGGTACTTTGAGAGGCGTTGGTTTGTGTTTCTTGGCTGCACCTGTCAGCCAGTCTTCGAGATCTCCTGTACAGAACCTCCCTCTCCACACCTCCCTGGCTCAAGACGTCTTGGGACCAGTCTTGTGGGCTCATGTCTCCTTCTCCTAGAACACCTGGGAATCCAGCAGTCTGAACAGGTGAGTTCTGACAGGATCTTGTCACCTTCCTACTCACAAGTCTCTTTAACCCTGAGCCTTGCACAGGTGTGTTATGGGAAGACAACGCCTTCCTGCCTTTCCTCAAGACATGTAGCTTGTCTCGGACTGCGTCTTCACTAAGCAAGACTCTGGGAAGAGTTAGGCATTTCTGTACATCTGTAAGTGGAAAGGAAGACTTGGCCGGGCTGTACTGAGTGTCTGGAATGACACTGTCTTGAGAATCAGCATCTGCAGACAGCTGACCCTCACCTGGAGTTGAAACCACCTGTGCACCTGTTGACAGGTGATTCTCACCTAGAGTTGTGTACACCTGTTCACCTGCAGACAGGTGATTCTCACCTGGAGTTGAAACCACCTGGTCATCTGCAGACAGGTGACCCTCCCCTGTAGTTGAAACCACCTGTTCACCTGTAGACAGGTGATTCTCACCTGGAGTTGTGTACACCTGTTTACCTGTAGACAGGTGATTCTCACCTGGAGCTGAAACCACCTGTTCATCTGTTGACAGGTGATTCTCACCTGGAGTTGAAACTGCCTGTGCACCTGTAGACAGGTGATTCTCACTTGTAGGTGTGCTTCCAAGCACACCTGTTGATAAAGTTCCCTGGCTGGCAGATGTTGATACATCTTTGCGTCCACCCATGTCTTTCGTTACTTCAGTTGAAGACGTCTTAAGAGCTTCTTTGTCCCTTCTTAAGTTGTCTTCTGATGAGAAAACTTTAGGTACTAGTAACCCAGGTGACGAGTTTTGCATCTTCCCATCTTCCATCTTCAAAGTCTTGAGATCTTCAACCTCCTTTAAGGATACATCACTGCCCTTCGTTACCTTATCTCCATGACCATGAGACAACTTCTCCTCACCTAAAGACGTTGTGTCGTCATTTTTCACCTTCTTGATTCGTGCCTGTTTACTTCCACAAGCACCTTCCAAAGTGTCTTGACTGTTGGTACCCAACTTCCTTTTCTGTTTCCTCTGTCTCCTAGCCCTCACCTGTCTAGCGACGCCCTCTGGTGTCCTGCCCTGGCGCTGCATCCCCCTAGTGGTACGGATGTAATATTCTGCAGGAAACATCAGGCCGTCGACCCACGTGTTTTCATCCAAACTTCCCTGGCTCGGTGCCACAACCTGACTATTCTCTTCTGTATGGAGCTTTTCCTGGCCCGAACATAATTCTGCAGTGTTTTCTGAAACGTCATTGTTGATTCCAGGTCGTGGCCCTAGGATCTGGCCAGAAACTTCCCTCTTTGTTGCACAAATCCCTGAAACTTGCTCTAACTTCTCACCCTGCAGCGCTTGTTTGGGTAAACCTTTAAACAATGGCTTCTTGTTACTGCTGTCTGGTGAGTTACTCTGTTTAATAGCATTGCCAAAATGCAGCATGTTTAGTTCTCTTTGACTTTCCTCTGTTAAGCTTTCATCACGATCTTCTTGACAAAGGTCTTCTCTTGGGCATGACAAAGTCTTCCCAATGACGGGTGTCTCAGAACTTTCTTGAAGAGCTGCAACATCTTGCTTGTGTATAGCAGAGTCATCAAAACCAGCTTTGTCATCAGTGAGGTTTGAGCTTTGTTTGCTGTTGTCTTCAGCGTGAAAACTACCTGTTTTAGAATGAACTGGGAGAGTATTTTTTGCTACACCGTCCTCGGTTGTAAGAACAGTGGGAAAACTTTCCTGCTGAAGGCTTTTACCTGTAGAAACAACGTCCAAGGAAAAGGAGACAGTCTTCCTACTCTGGAAATCTGCAGCAGTGTGGTCTTCTCTGGGTGGACGATCATCTCTGCCTTCACAGACAGACACCTTCTCGTGGTCCCCATCTCTGCCACAGTCCAGTTGCTGTAAGACGGATACTGTGTCAGCTGCGCCCCCTATCCCTGACGACTGTTCCTGCAGTCTCTGCCTGACGTGCTGTTTGGCCTGAGCAGCTCGATCCAGCTTCTGTAAGTGAACATTAGTGCATTAAAGTTATAAAGTCTAGTGCTTCAGTTGCTCACACAATACACGTTTCCTAGATGTAATATCATCTGGACTAAGATCACACACGAACATCATCATACAAATGTGTGCGGGCACACGCACACACACACATATACATATACATAGAGCATACAACACGGTGTATTCCGTATTGCCCGAGGTATCGGCCCGACCGCGATCCGACTCACGGGAGGGCAGAGACCGAGGGTGATGCGGAATACACCGTGTTGTATGCTATTTATATCATACCCACCTTAGAAAACACGTCTTTCAAGGCGAAATGAGCGAAAATTTGGTGTCCCTAAACAAAAAAGCTGCTACAACATCCATTCCAACGTCCGAATCCTGTATTCGAATTTTCGAAAGCGGCGCACACGGTTGGGGCGAAACGCGTTGGAATCGTTCTATGGAAGCCCGGTTTATACACCCGGTCATACAGGAGAATACAACACGGCCGGAAGCACTGTATCGCCGCCCGGGTATGATATAAACTTACATATAACGTTATATATATACTTCTGTTTTGAAGCATCCATATCGCAAAAAGGGCCACATTTGTTTACATAATTTAGCAAGAAGGTACTAGTAAGTGAAAGAACCATTAATGACCTCACCTCCAGTTTTCTGCGTTTCCTGGCTAACTCCCTCCTCAGCTTCTCATACTGCTTCTTCAGCTGGCACAGAAAATAAACAGGAAAAATTAGATGTTCTTCTGAAACAGGTTTGAACTGTAATTTCCAACACAAAATGTTAGGTAAGTCTAGCCGTGGACGACTCTAGTAATCCTTTTGCATGATAATGCAGAATACAGAGTCGTGGGGCACTCCATAGGCCAAAACCAACCTTTGCGGTGCCGGGCCTCATGCAACGGGCCGGCCCCGGATTTTTGGTGTCCCTGGCTTCCTAACGCACTCACCTGCCGTGCCGGGGCAATAAGACCCTAAACAAACATCGCATTTAACCACAACAGCGCCTCATGCAGCACAGATCAATACAAAAGCCTCGGAGGCTGTGTTCGAAATAACAGTTAAACCCGTTTCATAATGACTTCTACCACCACAGATGAAGTCCACAGTAGAATAAACTGTAAATTCAATTATTTTTGTGGGGACGTGTAAATTATAATTTATTTATCATAGTAACAGTTACATGTACAATGTTCCTGGAAAAGGAGATTTCGCATTTGAAACAATTCTGTAGTATGGTAACAATACAAAACACATCATTTTGCGGTAAGAGGTCACCGCAAGATAAAACCACAGCGAATATTTCAAGATTTACGGTAGTACTAGTAGGAAACAGACGATATAATTTATGTTGACACTGCCAGGATCTCTGCTGTTTCCCAAATGCGGCCCTACCCGTCCAAGTTCCGCCTCAGACAGACTGGAAGCGTCTCCTCCGTGTGCCAGAAGCTGTCTCACGTCCATCTGGTCGCCATTTTGAGGCATTTTTCCTCAGGATCGGACAAAACTGACGAAATTTTGTGAGGCGCGGGAAATTCAGACGTCAAACTAGGCGCCACTGCTTGTCCTCTGACCTTTCCACATCCGGTTAGAAAAAAACAGTACGTTATTCAAGACAAAATTCGGTTTTAATATTTTTGCAATATTTCATTTAAACGCGAAAAAACGTGACTTTATACAAAATATTTTTATATCTTTAAGTTTTTTTATTAAATTGCAGTCAGTTTTGAGGAAGAGATTTGCCGCTAAATTCTTTACAATCTTTGTATGTATTTTCGCTGCGAATTTCGGGTTATCTTTACTGCTAGGGTGTGCAATCCGGAAGCGGACCAGAAATGGAGTTGGGCGATATTTTCTACAACAAAGCGGAGTATATCGAGACTGTGAGTGGTGTTGTCGTGCAGAGATAAGTTAGATATCTCATAGAATATCTGTGGATGCAGTTGAATGTTTCTTCAACCCCAAATTAGACGAAGTCGTGACAAGTTTGGCTGGTAGAAGCACACGCCCACCGCCCCCCTCCCCACGACAGAAACCAGAATTTGGGCTCTACCAAAAAATAAATGTGGAAGGGGGAGAGGCTGGATTAGACAGTGCCTGGTTATGTTATATCAAGGAGATTCAATCCTTGGTTATACATGTGTATGTACATTTCAAAACCAACTAAATAGTCAAAGCCCTGAATATGTGTAAGTTACAGGTATCTAACGTTATGTTTTTCATCTATGTTCCAACCACAAGAAACAGCAAAACCTAAAACTGAAAAAGTAATGATACAGCATATTATTGTTCAACTTGAAGTAGTTCTGATAAAACAATTGTATACAACTGTCAACATTGTCCATTTTCCGCAGGCATCGGGGAACAAAGTGAGCCGGCAGTCTGTCCTGTGTGGCAGTCAAAACATCGTCCTCAATGGGAAGGTGCGACCGTAGATGTTTGTCTGTTTGTCTGTTTTGTATGACCTGTAGACTGCCTGAGTACCTCATGGTGTATACCAAGTTAGTTGATAAGGCCTTCGGGAGCCTTCCACCTATTACAACAGTTATAAAGAGACGGAGGTTGAGCCTCGCTGGACACGTGACGCGACAAGGGGAACCTGCTGGACCCCGGAAGCAAAACGGAGAAGGGGCCGGCCATATTTAACACTACAGAAAATTATCGAGAGTTTGAGACTGAAACTGGACTAGGTTTAAAAGAACTGTGGGACGCTATGCAAAATAGAGAATACTGGAAGCGGAACTTTGTTGACTCAACTCACTATGAGTAGGACTATAGATAGATAGATAGATGATAAGGCCATGCCAATTCAATTTGCTGGTTTTAGCATTTTCAAAGATAATTCTGAATTGGAATTAAGCAACAAACAGGAAGAAAAAGTCTCTGTTTGTTTCCGGGAGTAGATATAGTCACATTCAAATCTTGTACCCTGACATTTGTACCTCTGTTTTATATCATATGTTTCCACACCAATAGACAGTTATACAGAGCGATTGCATCATCCGTGGCGACCTGGCCAACGTGAGAATCGGACGACACTGCGTGATCGCTAGCAGATCTGTCATCAGACCGCCCTTCAAGAAGTTCAGTAAGGGGTGAGTAGGAGCAACTTAAAGTAATGCGAAAGTTCATCTTTGTCAGTACAAGTCATTAGAAAACAAAATACTAAATTTCTGTGAATACCTATAATTCTGTCAGGTTGGTAACGTTAAATCAGTGGACAACAAAAGAAAGGAATTACAGTACCTGATCGCTAAAGTACAAATGTGTTTGAAAAGGTTTTGAAAAGGACGTAGGGATGTGAAATGGACAATAATTCACCTCAGCTTTTACTTTATGCTGTACATATGTAAGTATATACCTCATCGTGCCTCTTGACTGTATCACTTTAACGCGTTCATTTAGTTTATAGGGCATATGGTAACAATTTAAGAATGGTTAAGAATTCCTAGTAATGTCGTGCAATAATATACTGATTTGTAATGTTTTTAATGTGTAATTTTTAATGTAGTTGTGCTAGTTTTAATGATGTAAATTGTCTGCAATTCAGTGTTTTTCACTGCAAATGTGCAATAAATACAATTTGAAAAGTTGAACTTGAACTTGAACTTGAACAAAGGAGTCGGCTGTGCTGTGGAAAACTTAAGGTATATATTAAAGATGGCTGCAGAGTTACTTCCAGTTGGAGCCTCCTTGGTTTGACGAAGCAGAAGAACTGTCTAGTTAGGCAGAAAATTTCTGTTGCTATATGTCTGTATACCAGTTAGGCAGTTCTGTCCAACAGTTGTACCATATGTAGTCAAGGCAGCCCTTCAAATTTACTGACCAAAGTTTAACATTTTCTGATGCAACCTCAGGCAAAGGCAGTCCCTGTATTGAAGACTTTATTCCAAACAGCCAATAGTTCTGAGAAAATTGTTCCTTTTAATGAAGACTTAAGTTAAAATATAGATGGGCTTTGATGATTTTTGCTTTAAAGGGCAACCAAAGCCTTTGTTAAATGCTTGCTTTCAACTCTGATTTCTGTAAAATCAGCTTCGGGAAACTGAAGAGACAGCCCTTCTGGCTCTGGCTTTGAAGATAGATGATAAAGGGAAAAAAAAACGGCAAATGTTTCATGACATCAAGGTTTCCTTTTCTCAAAGGAAAAACATGACTGATGAAGATTTTTCCTTACAATTACTGTTGTTACGGTTACTGTAGTTTTCCCTCAGGCCTCTCTAGATCTAATTTAACTTGTTGGTCCTCAGATTTAGAAGGATAGTGTCAAACTCTGGGGGGGGAAAGACTGCACAATTGCATACTAATATTACTATACAACTCCAGGGAATGATTATAGCCAGATTCACATGTTCCTTCCCACCCTCTGTTTTCATCTTGACCTACATGCATGCATGTAGCCTCTTGCTTGATTATTTGCGCTTCAGAATGCATGAGAACTAAAAGAGATAGATTGGTGTCGTCCTTGAGTGAAAAGCTGGCATCAGGTGTTTGCTGCCGGCCTACTTGCCAGCATCAAAGCAGACCAGTCCCCAAAACTGGAATTGCTTTGTAGATGCAAACCCTCTGAGATGAACAAGCCTGGTACGAAATGCACATTGTGAAAAGGTTAACTTGTACAGTCAGCTTATGAATCCTTAGGAAAACCTCAACGTCTTCAAAAAGTTCTTTAATCCATAAGGATCTGAAGGTTACTGATCACCTTGAGGCCAGTTGTGCACTCAGCCAGAGTCTATTTTAAGATGATATATGTATAACTTTTTCTGTTCCACTGCTGCCAACCCACATCAACATGGGGCTCCATTCTGTACATGCCATTTACTGTGAGCTACAAATAGCTGCTAAGTGCCTTTACTTCCCCAGAGACCCCAGCCTCAGGGTGGGAGGGGGGCGCCCTTTGTGTCAAACATGACCTTGGGAGATGCAGCTTTTCACAAACAGAAGGCGAGAGCTCTCTCGGAAGGTCAATACACAAAGCAACCCCTTCATGAACATCTGCATTAAGGAGTCACTCTGCGTGACCTTGTCGACTGAAAATGACCTTCGAAAACTGTTTCAGAGACAAGATGTAGGTATCGAAGAATGATTTCTGACTTGATTTGGCATCCGTACAAAAGGCTTCTTGGCATGACAGAATGAGTAGGACGTTGGGTATTCTGTGAGTCACAAACAGCTGACAAGAATTGTCCGTTCACCTTGGTTTTGTTATAATTCATCCTTCTGTTAAAGCCACACCAATTCTTTTCCTTGTTTCTATGACATTTTGCCAGCAATGATTCAGCTAGAGACCAAGATGAAAACAGTGGACTTGAAAGTGACAGTTGACTCTAACTACATGTAACGTTATGTTCACCCCCTGAAATTCTGTTGACCAAAAGACAGAATTTCCCCGCCGACACTGGTTTGTTTTCACAGAACTGTTTAGCAATTTTCCATGCAAATTGTATTCGTTACAGTGCAATCAAGCTTGAGGGATGATTTTTTAAAGAAAAAATCTAAGAGCCAACAAATCAAAATAGTGTGGTCTAATATAAACAATATAATGATATAATCTGACATTACTGAGTACGAGTGTGTTGACTTGAGATAAGAAAAACAGGTAATAGTCAGGAAGCCTGATGTAACAAGGACGGATCATCACTCTGGGGACAGGGAAGTCTCTTGGTAAGACAGACGTGTCATCTGGCAGAAATAATCAGTCCCCTATGGCACGTCTTGTGCCTTCGTTAGCTGCTGCATGTATGGAAACTACTCCCTTGTTGAACATATGTGGGATTGTGTGGTGTAATGGTTGGGTGTTTGGCCCAGAACCCATAGCATAGGTCCTGGGTTCGAATCCTACAACATGCCCCGATGTTGTGCCCTTGGGAAAGGCACTTTACACAACTTTCCTCACTTCACTCAGGTGAAGATGAGTACCTAGCGTTGTTATAAGAACTTCCCTTGGATAGGACGTTAAATAGAGGTCCACACTCCACGCACATTAGAGAACCCACCACACCTTTCAAAAAAAGAGCACAGGCATGCCTCGGTGTGTGATGGCCCAAATAAGGAGTCGATGATTTACTTCAAATCACCCGGACTGGCAAACCGTCTCCTATCAGCCACATGGTGATTAACATGGTATTGCACCCGGACGGAGGCCTGGTGCACCCCGTCTTGTATCAGCCAACGAAAGGATATATCACCCCGTAAGGGGCAGCAAGGAGGTTTGGGGGCAGTAACCTCAACCAATACGGTCCACCAATGATGATGATGATGTTGAACATAACCCCAGTCACTAAAGAAACAACCTGCTTCAGTACTTGTTGGTAATAGCTTCTTTTACTGCTTCAAGGCTGCGCCATCTCAAATGAAATTACCCCTCCTAGTGCTATCATGGTTCATTTCCCTGTTTTTAATCTGCAGTTGATACAAAATGATACGAAACTGCAGCTATTGGTAAATTTGAAGCAACAACCAGGTCAGCTGATGATGGTAGAAGTCTCTCCGGTGGAACTTCCTGTCGACTGCAGTCTTAGTTACCGTCGGTCTCCCAATCTTGATGAAACGGAAGACGTCCCTTTTAGAGTTCCAAATTTGGCACAAGAGTGGATAAGGGAGCAATTTCAGCCCATTCCTTTGGACCAAAGCCTTCATTAAAGTCTTTCTCCATTTAAATAACTGGTAGAGGAAAATTGCCAGTTGTCCCATTTCACTCCCAAATGTACTGGTCAGCAATTTGCCCCTGTACAATTGAAAAGATAAATAGTTGAATAATGCAATTCTCATTGAGGTAAAGAGCATTAAGGGCAACGTTGCTCTGACTTTATTATTATCTAGGACGACAAGAATTTGATCCTTTGTGAATGATGTTTCAGTGATATTGCCTCTTATTTTAAGCCTCCCAACTTTGATGATATATGTATTTCTACATACAGATGTAACATATTGATATTGAAAGTTAGAAATCTTGCTCATTGAAAAAGGTTCCTGTAATGTACTGTAGCAACAAATTTCTGCATGGTGCCAGTGTTTAAATCTGACAATGTTTTTGTGGGACGTCAAGGAAAAGAACATTAGATAGAATTTGTGTGGTGCAGGTAATTTGTAGTGCTACCTGCAGAGGTGCAGTTACCTGGAAAAATGTATTAAATTTTCTAGTTGTGGAAGCACAAGTGCACCCAAGGGCAGTCTGGCTATCAAACCGATAATTCCCTTTGAAGAACGTGTGTTGGAAAATTACCCATAAAGTCTAACTACATGTCCCACAACACACATTAGTTCTTGTTTGTTATGTCTCTTTTGAAGTTGTCAATACCGTAGTCTATACAGGGTAATGAACAAAATGTAGGCCAATCAGTTGCAGAGAGAAGTCAGTGAGTGAGTGCAGCATTTTTCTCCACTTCAGCAAAAACACTGCAGTGTACGAAATACTTTTTTGAGCCAGGTTGCCCAGTGGCAACCTAGGATGAAAGCTAGGTTGCCCATCAAAATTCCAGGTTGCCCCGAATTTAAACTGTTCTACATTATGGTTAACTTTTAAATTGTTAGAATGCAATGTGCATTTATACATTTATGACACAGAGTTGTTTCCCCTTACGTGAAGTGATGAGCTCTTCCATGGGAACTTCTCAATAAACAGTTACCAATGGAAGAAAGGGGCATTCTTACCACAAAATTTAGGTGGTGCACTGAGCTACCTGGGTGTAAAAATAGGTTGCACCAAGCAAATTATGGTTGCACGGTGCAACAGGGCAACCCAGTATTTCGCACGCTGACTAAGGGTCATTGTACTGTAACATTTCTCAGGGATCAATATATTTTAGCCATAGATGCACTTTAGGCAACTTCACAGTAAATCTGCCATGCCTGAAGCAAAATCTCGGCTCTTTGATATGCCTTGCCACCTTTATTTTTAACCACACTTCTATCTATTTGAACTGTTATACGGCTAAATCCAACATGAACACTAAATAAACAGAAATGGAACCATGCCTGTCCCTGGTGCTGAAACTCAGGTGTTTCAACAATCCAGACTAAACATTGGATGTTGCACTTTCCATGGATTGACTAATACCTGAGAACACAGTGCTCTGTTGCTGTATACATTTTGTTCTATTTAGGTATTTAGGCTCTTTGAGACCCTTTGCAGCCTTTATTTTTAGCCATACATTTACCCATTTGTACTGTTGTACACCTAAATGCTACACAAATGCTAAACCAGCACGTCGGCAGAATGTACTGCACCTGTACGAAACCTGTAATGTATTGTGCATAGCAATTTTGCAGAACATCTCATATAAGGTTGTATTAGAGCATATAAGGTCGACAGCCTGTCTGTAGTTTTCAGATGTTGTATAGGAAAAGATATCGTCTGCAACAGGCAAAATTTGGATGCAACGTTGACCAAACATCCAATGAAAAACGTGAAAAATCAGGGTTTCGCGTAGGCGCAGTACGTTCTGCCGACGTGCTTGCTAAACCTATGTTCCTTCAACTTCTTGTCAGGTATAAGCAGAAATGTAACAATGCCTGTCCTTGGTTCTGAAACACTGAAATTGCAGTTTCTAAGGACTGACTAATACCTGAAGGCTATTATATACTAAAGGCCACACATCAGTTTAATTTGTTGCGTCTAATAGTAATGCTGAACTACAAGACTCAGGGAGTGAATACTGCCAGATTCAATTTATCCTCCCAGCTTTCTGTTTTCATCTTGATCTCATTAAATTCATTCTTCAAAATGTCTGACAACCAAGTAAATGAATTGGTGCGGCCTAATGTTTATCCTGTCACTCTGAGTGGGCAACAGAAATCACTCCTGCAGCCTGCCTGCCTGTGAAACGTCTGTTGACATTTCTAATGAATACTAAATAGGGCTGATGTTTCCATGTCACTGGAAGGAGGCAAAGCTCACTTATCCAGCTCAGCACAAGGCTTTATCTAAACTGCAGAACACAGGCTGCCCTCTGACCCCTCCATGTCACACACAGTTCTGCAGGCTACAGATAAAGTAGGAAATTGCATTCCCAGTCAGGCAGAAAGGTCAGAGATGCACCTCTGTAGGGCAGGGAGGAAAACTGTATAACCTTCAGGCGATGGCAGAACAGCCTTTCAGTGCTCCGATGGTGGTGGAACAAGCACTTCAAATGGATGATAACTCTTTCTGTGTGACTATATCTGAGAAGGGTCGTAATGTTGGACTAGCGCTGGTAGAATGGGGCAATTTGGTTGGGGAAAAGATTGGAATGTGCAGAGCTGCTGCGGCAGCTTGTGAGGAATGGGAAAGAGATCGAGCCAAACTTTGCAATCTTTGAAGTCATTTCCAAGTCTTTTAGGGCCACGCAAATATACAGAGTCTGTGGATGTGTCAGGAAAGAGTTGCAATTATGGACTGTATGGTTGGAAAATTACCAGGAAGGCCTGCTGTTAAAATTGCATGTACTGTTTGGGTTGGGATGGAACCCATTGTGGAAATGGTTGGTACCTTCTATTCAATCAGACCTCTGGCTGTGCAATGGGAATTTGTACCTATATAATATGAGTTGTAGAGTGGCAGTTTTTGCTTCAAGCAATGCCAGATGTTACTGCAGCTGTGACCTCTGTGGAGCCAATTTGGGAGTTTTTAATTAGTAAAGATTGAAGTATTAATGGGCAGAATGGAAAGATACATTATAAGTGTTGCTCCAAATTTGTTTTTGTCTCTCTATCATCAGTCTATGATTGGAGAAGAATATGCCTCTAATTTATCATAGCACTATTTTCATGACTCAAAATACTTCAATTTCTTTTATTCTCTACCATATGTGATCCATAATGCCAAGCCTGGATTCTCCTAGCTTGCCAGATTGCAAGGTGTAACCTGAAAAGGCCTGTCAGGTGCAGACGTGTTTTATGCCCTCAGTAGTTATCACGCTCA